>OZ005742.1:200287802-200667802 GCA_963930735.1 Dioctria linearis
CTTCATTTAATTGAGCATATGTTATATTTATTCGCCGAAGGAATTCTTTGACGGGTTCCTCTTTTCGTTGTTTTGTGTTAGCAAGTTTTCATGGCTGTACTGATTTCTCTAATTTTTCTTCGAATGTTTGGAGTAATATTTGTTTTAAATCTAACCATCTGCTTGTGTCATTGTACTTGAATACATTGTAGGCATCTCCAATTATTGAAAATAAGGTTGTTGGGTCAGTATTGGGATAAAGTCTATTAACGTCATCGCAACATGACACGAATTTGTGTGATGAGTATGGAAGCGGGCGTCTAGCTGTTTTTGGATTGCAATTACTGCTTTTTCGTATTCTGCTTCTGTTTTACTGAAAACATCTTCGGTAAAATATTTGTTGTCGGAGTCTTGTGATGTCGATTGTATTCTATAAGTGTTACTGAGTCCTTTAAATTCTGCCCAGGATTTGTTTAGAGTATTGTTGTGTTTAGCTGTTTATTATATGATAGACTCTTTACACATCGGCTGTCTGTATAATACTGACCTGATCTCTACGATCCTACATCGTTTCCCTGATATTACATTATTGCTGACGTTCTTGACTATGAGTGACATATACATATATATATACTATGCCTCATTTTTTTTTCTTTTTAATCTAAGTATTAGGTATATTTAAACTTAAAGTTAAACTCGCTAAATCTATTTATTATTTTATATAAGTTAAGAAATATTAATATAATTATTTAAACCTATAAACAATTTACGTATTTCATAATATAAATTCATGTAAAAATAATGTACGTGAAGTATAATATAATATTAGTATGAATCCAATTGATAAATATACATATTTCAGTCCTTAATATTTAAATATTACTATTATAAGGAATCCTATTTGGTGGTTTCACATTTCTTCCGGATTTAGTTTTGTTTTGATAATGACTTGAACTGTTATTAGACGATTCATAGTGTCTTCTTGGTGTATTCTTTGTTCTCGTTGACAACTCATTAGATTCACTATTTTCAATTTGACTGGACACTTCAGGCATTTGTAAACTTTCAACTTGACATGGTGCTTTTGGCAATGGGAAATTTTCTTGTTCATTTTCCAGAACATGTTCTTCTAAATTACTAGACTTATGTTCGAACCAAATCGGTTCGAATATATTTTAGTTTTACCGATTACTTTAAAAGGAAGACATCCTGAAAACAAAGCATCCAATTTTTAGGAAAATTAAATCTAATTTGATTACTCTTAATCAAAAAACAGGTACACAACCTAACAAAGCCATGTATTTGTCATCTACATAACACATTGCACAAATACAATACAACAATATAGCCTCATTGAGCAGATCAAATTAAAATTCTTATCATATGATTGAAGCAATTAGATTCGTGCTAAAAACAATTGCTGAAAATGAACATATGCAAAAAACCATGCTAAAATTGAGTTCTAAAAGCAAAACAAATTCAATCTAATTACAAATTTTCCCACAAATAGGTACAGCATCTAACCAAAGCATATGTTGTCATTTACCATACAATGCATGGCACAAATACAATCAGATCAAGCAGATCAATTTGCAACTCTATCATCATTATAAGTACTATCGAACGGGAATTTCTTCTCTACGTGATAGAGATAACATTTTTTGCAAATATACAGAATTCAATTTAACACAGTAGCATGGGTTGCTTTAAATTTCTTGTTACTATGCATTTTTGTTCGTTGCTATGCATATTTTATTTCTAGTACCGTAAAATTACAGAATCACTGCCAATTCTTGTGACCATGCGCCTCTGCTACTCCATCATTGGTGTCGTGTGCAAGCAAGGGCTATATAAACAGCAGTTTGAATTGATTCGCTCTCTTTTGTGATTTAGCAGTGCAGTGATTAACTTGGCGATTTTATTCCTTTGTGTTCTTTCCTAGTGATTTGTCCTAGTGTGTATTTTATTACTAAATTAAATACTTTTAGATAGCGATTAAATTAAAGATTTTTTATTGTGGGTAGCGACTGGAATAAAAAAAAAAACTAACAATACACTTTATTTCTGGTCTCGACGGAAATAAAGAATCTTTCTTCGGGTCTCGACTGAAGTTAAGATATATACTAGCATTCACAAATAAGTTTATTGTAGGTCTCGACTGTAATAAAGTTTCTTATTGTGGGTCTCGACTGTAATAAGAAATCTACTAACTCACACCACTCTATTGCGGGTCTCGACTGTAATAAAGAGTCTTATTGCGGGTCTCGACTGTAATAAGACAATTACTAACAAAACCACTTTATTGCGGGTATCGACTGTAATAAAGAGTCTTACTGCGGGTATCGACAGTAGTAAGACAATTACTAACACAAGCACTTTATTGCGGGTCTCGACTGTAATAAGACAATTACTAACAACATCACTTTATTGCGGGTATCGACTGTAATAAAGAGTCTTACTGCGGGTATCGACAGTAGTAAGACAATTACTAACACAAACACTTTATTGCGGGTCTCGACTGTAATAAGGCAATTACTAACAACATCACTTTATTGCGGGTATCGACTGTAATAAAGAGTCTTACTGCGGGTATCGACTGTAGTAAGACAATTATTAACACAACCACTTTATTGCGGGTCTCGACTGTAATAAAGATTCTTGCTGCGGATCTCGACTGTAGTAAGAAAACCACTAACACAAAACACTTTATTGCGGGTATCGACTGTAATAAAGAGTCTTATTGCGGGTTTCGACTGTAATAAGACAATTCCTAACAAATCCACTCTATTGCGGCTATCGACTGCAATAAAGAATATCCTTATCCCACACCTCAGTCAAATAAAAGGTCAAGTAAATCAGCTGCTATATATCGATCAGGTGAGTACAAGTCAATTGCTACAGTTGTGTAAATCAAATTTATATATTAATCATTTAATAAACATTGGTTTCAGCTTTTTATATTATAATATATATCTAATATATCTTGTAGCTCTCAAGCTTTAGTATTTATTGAACTGGAAACATTTAGTGCAGTGAATAAACAAATAAAAATCACTAGCTTTATACCAGTGGCATAAATTTCACTACACCTTTCATTTATTGCATGTACGCTCTAACTACGGGCATTACAACTTATGCAAAAGTTTCAAGTGTATTCTCTTATGTCTGTAGTATCTCCCGTTTTTCGACTTTATTATGTAAGATATGGGTTGTTTGCATTTTGAGATTACTTGACCTTCATCCCAACTCGAGTTTAAGTCTTTTTAAATTATACTAAATCCCCTATATTGAGCTCAGATAAAACTTTTGAGTGTAAATTATAGTATTTTTTCGACTTTTCAGTATTTCTTTTTAATATTTCATTATGTTTTTTATAATCTGGTAGGCGCGATATGAGTAGCTCTTGTGAGACAGGAATCTTTGTTCTGAGTTTCCTGCAAATTTATAGTTCGGATGGAGAATACCCTGTTTCTAGTGGGGTCGTTCTATTTTCTAGTAGAGCTAATTCCAATTCTTGGTTGGCTTTTTTCGTTTTTTTTGCATTATTTCTTTGATTGTTTGGATTTACCGTTCAGCTAAACCATTAGATTTTGGATAATTTGGAGATCTAGTTGTGTGTTCTATATCCCATTCTTGCATGAAATTTTTAAATTCCATAGATGAAAATGGAGGCCCGTTATCTGAACTAACTTTCGCGGTATCCCAAGACGAGAGAAGACATTTTTCATATGACCTATAACTGTATTACAATCAAAGGAAGACTATTTGATAACTTCAATAAATTTTGAGAAATAGTCTACAATCAAGAGATAATATTTTCGGTCAAATTGGAATATATCAGCGGCAAGGTTTTCCCACGCAAACTGTGGATTTGGATGTGGCATTAAATTTTCTTTAATATTGGCTTTCGCGTTTTCTTGACAAATATAGCAATTTTTTATAAAATTTTCTATTTCTTCGGACATTTTTGGGCAATATACTAGGCTGCGTGCACGTCTTTTACACATAACTATTCCTGGGTGACCTTCGTGCAGAAGGCGAATTCTTTCATTTCTTAAACCTGTTGGTATTACTAAATTGCTATTTTTGAATATAAGATCTTCAATAATAAAGAGCTCATCCTTAAGCTTCCAAAATTCTCTGATTTCGATTGGAATTTTTTGACGACAGTCTGACCAGCCTTGAGAAATTTGATATTTCAATAGTTGCATTTGCTTGTCCTTAATTATTTCCTGTTTTATTTGCTCCAACCGTTTTTCCGAAACAGCTAGGGATGCTTTTAACACGTTGACATGTAATCTGATGTCATTATCTAGGTCCTGTTCCATTTCTGGAAGGGGTGCTCTCGATAGTGTTTCAGCAACTGGAAGTTGACTTCCCGGTTTGTAGTTTATGTTCAAGTCGTACATTTGTAAATTGAGCATCATACGTTGCAATCTAGACGGAATATCAGCCACTGCCTTTTTTGAAAGTGTGACTAAGGGTTTGCGGTCAGTTTCCATTTCAATTTTACGGCCATATATGTACTGATGAAACTTTTTGCATACAAATACAATTGCATATAATTCTTTTTCAATTTGTGCATAGCTTCCTTGGGACTCTGTTAGAGTCTTAGAAGCATAAACCAGAGGACGATCATTTTGTAAAATTACTGCACCAACAGCAAATTGGGAGGCATCGACCGAAAGTTTTATTGGTAAGATAGGATTATAGTATACAAGTATAGGCGGGTTGGATACTAGACACTTCAGTTTTTTAAAACATTGTTCATGGGACTCATTCCAGTTCCATACAGACTGTGAGTTCTAGTCTCGTTCGTGGGAGGAATGCCGGTATAAAAAGGACAACTCAGTTTTTCAAATAGAAAAATTTTATTTAAAAATTAAAAACAAATAGTTCAATTTATCTTGCTTAACCTAGTATCACAATTAAGTTCATTTAAGAGAAAACTTCAAAATTAAAACTAACTTACAAACTAGATAATTCAAAACTTCAAGAATAAAAAGAAAAGAAAATAAACAGCTTAAAAAATTCAAATGAAATGATGCGCCTTCTCACTTGTTATTCAGTCTGAAAAAGAAGAAGAAGAAAATCTGAGCAACTGTCTTCAAATTATATTTCAATGTATATTATTTGATAAAAAAATGCCTTTGTTGGTACGTGAGGGCACAAGGAAGTAATCAGACACTCAGATTTTCACTGGTCAGAATTATCTTCTGTGGTGATGCGTGAGGGCATACAGAAGTAAAAACATTCTATAGAAAATTCAGACACTCAGGTTATCCCTGATCAGAATTATCTTCTGTGGTGATGCGTGAGGGCACACGGAAGTAGAAAGATTCTATAGAAAATTCAGACACTCAGGTTATCCCTGATCAGAATTATCTTCTATGGTGATGCGTGAGGGCACACGGAAGTAGAAAGATTCTATAGAAAATTCAGACACTCAGGTTATCCCTGATGAGAATTATCTTCTGTATAATAGGATGCTTAGGTTATACCTGATCAGAATTATATTCTGTATGATAGGATGCTGAGGTTATCCCTGATCAGAATTATCTTCCGTATGATAAGATGCTCAGGTTAACCCTGATCAGAGTTATCTTCTGTATGATAGGATGCTCAGGTTATCCCTGATCAGAATTATCTTCTGTGGAAAATGTAGGAAGCACGATTCTTTATTACTCAGATTAGCTCTGATACAGATCAACTCTGCCAAAAGAATGGTGCCATCTACTGAAACTCATCGCCTTTATATAGGTGTAACCAGGTATGTCTTCTCGCCTCTTGGTGTTGCCCTAGCAATGATTGATGTGATGTCTGAATGTACCACAGACGTAATGGTGTCATCGACAATTGAAAATATGCTTTTGTGCATTTTTGTATTTATTAATTAATTTTGATTGTTTCTAAGTGGATTTATGATTCCTTTCTCTTCTTAGATCAAATGGTGGCGGCCTTTTATGCAGGTTGGATTAGACACCTTGTTTAGAAGGCTTCTGCTTAGTTCTTTCTAACTAAGAACTGATATACCAGACGCTTGAATTAGATAAGTATTCTATTATTTTTATATAATTTGAATTGAATGATACTTTGTGTCCCCTTTTTTTCGTGTTTTAGGAGATATGTGTATTCATCAATAAAGAAAAACATCGGGGGAATTGACACGTTGCTAGAATTTTCATCATGGGATATGTTGTATGTGTTATATATTTTGTTTGCTGAAGGGGTACTCACTGTTACGCTCCCACTATTAAGCTCCCACCTGGATATAATCCTTTTGTGATTCTTTCTTTAAAACAAGCACTCTCACTTTTTTTATTTAATTACACTTTATTTGTATTCCTGGTTCTAATCCTAAGATTTACACCTTAACACAAATCTGCTTAACACTGAACTTATTTTGATTTTTCACAAAAAATTTATTCAATTTTTCATTCTTTCTTTGCTAACGCACCAATACCAAGACTTTGCCTTTTTGTCCGCGAAACGATCTCGATCAAAATCATCAAAAATGAATCTCCAAAACCGACTGTCGAAAACTGACTTTTTCCATGCTTAAAACTCGACTGACGTTAGACTTAGATTTTTTCAATCGCAAGTCTAGTTGTTCAGGATAGGAAAGTGCTTAATTAGCATTCCTATCCTTAGAAAATTATTTACCGCTGGGCATGTTTAAACATGCCCAGAATTATCGCGACGGACGATGGTTGAAATTGAAATTTGATATTTTCCTAAATATCAAACCATCGTCTTGCTATCGTGCATACATTGTTGCGATCACAATGTATGCAGCTCGCGGCAATTTGCTGATAAGAGCGTTTTTTTCGGTGAATACTTAATCGTTTCAGCTTTCACCGACGTCAAATTTTCATGTGTATATATGTACATACATATCGTATTTACGGCAAATCTTACTGAAGGTAAGATTTATCGTGGGGCTTTTTTTCTATCGAAACGACTTGGGATGAAACTTAAATCTTTTATTTTTCCAAAGTCGTTTTGTGGAAAATATTTGTTATTTGTTGCAAAGGAATTTGTAGAAATTGCTGATGGCAATTTCTTCGCCTTGTTAGGAGATAAGCTAACCATGTTTTGAACATGATTAGCTTATTTCCATTTATGAAAATCAAATATTTTCCATGTTTTTTCCAATGATAATTACTAATTATAATTATCATTTTTAACCCTTTTTAGGTATACAACAATCCTTCCCCCTGCGAAAAAGAGGATTATTCTTTGAAGAGGAATAATTCTCAGGGGAAGTTGTTGTCGAGGCTTTTTCGGTGGTTCGGCTCTTGGTCTGTTTGGCTGCTTTTACATTTTTTCTAATTAAAAAAAAAATTTTGTTATCTTATTTTTCTAAAATTGTTCTTAAATATCTATTCCCATTCTATTCTATTCCTTTATTATCTTACTAATTTCTACTTTTTTTTTGTATGTTATGTATATTTTCTTTTCTTACACTTGTATAACAGTACCTTCTATTGGTTATTTAGTTTCTATACTAGTTTAGACTTATTGTTCTATATTTATTACCTTTATTTATAATTCTATGTGTTATTCTTTTTATTTTTATTGTTTATTATTATTATTTAATACTAACGGGGGAGGATATCTTTTACTTTGCTTTTGGTTTGTGTATATATCTACATGTATATATGTATGTGTCTAATACACTATTTTCTCTTAAATCTTAGCTTTACTAATTATTTATGTATGTTCTCTCCTCTTCTGTTTTTTTTTTTATTATCTATTATTACTAATTTCTTTATGGGTTTGTTGAAACCACTTACATTCATTTTTTCTGTATTCTAGTACCAGTGATAATGCTTATGACCATTTGAAGTGGTGGCGCTATACCACTTGCACTGACCTAGTAGGTAAGAGGGGTAGGTTCGATTATTTCGATTTGTTCGATTTGTTCCTCCGCCTCTGGGGTTTTCTCGAATTTGCGTGAACGGTAACTTTTAATAGATGGGACTAGCCACTTGGCGACCAGGTACAGCACCATACATGTGATGACAACACCAGTTAAGGATACTGATGTTACAGCTAGTACATGTGTGGAGTGGTGACTGATATGAGGAATTATTTTTTCTAATTTTTCGTGCAGTTCTTTTAATGGCTGGGTACCTTCTAGGATGATGCTATTAGTGTCATCTCCTGAATATAGTTCGGTCTGTAATTTTTCAGACTGTACTTTGTTTCTGGTTTCAATAAAATATTTATCCACTATTTGTTCTAATGGAGTTATATTTGGGAAATAAGTGGGTTGTTTGAGACTCAATTGCTGGATATTCTCTGCCTCATAGTGTAGGATTTGTGATCCTACTTGTAATTGACAGGGATGGTTGATAGTAATTATTCCTTGGCCTTCTATTTTTGAAGTTAGGAATTGTTGGGTACACTGAAGGTGTACAATTGTTGGTTCTATCAACGAGAATATCCAAGAATTTGGTTTACTTAGTTTAATACGTAGGTCTCTGGGAGGTATTTGTGCTCTGAAATGGCACTTTGGTCTTCCTTTAAGGGGTTAAAGAGCAGCTTCACAATGTATTCTTTAGACATTGTTGCCTTTGTTACAGGAATGCTTAGCTTGGTGACGTAAGTGTCCTCTTTGGAATATTGCGTGATTTTTTTGAAGACCATAAGATCTTGTGTTTTTAATAACAATATGTCCTGTGTCTGTACCTTGTGCGCTACGTGCGAGTACTGTATATCGGGTACCAATGATTGTTTTTTATTTACGTGTATAGGAAAGCTATGCACTCTATACAACTTTATTTGTGGTAGATTGAAAATCGGAAGTTGTATTCTAATAACTAATTTGTCTTGGACTAGACGAGCCTTTGTTTCCGCTGTCTGATATAAGAATGACAGACAGTTTTGTGCATATGGGCAAGTAGCGTGGGACTTGTGGTACATCTCTCATAAATTTTTGGGAGACACCACTAGCGGATGCAACTGGTGATTTTTACTGGAGATTATTATGTCGAGTAAGGCTTGGTGCCTGTACTCAATCTGAGTAATGAGTGTCGAGTAGAACAGACGTGGTGATTTCGTGCTCCAGCTTTTTCCGTAATTTTTACAGTCTACTTGTATTCTCGGACAAAATTTTTTGCCGCATTTTTATTTATAAATATTGGAGTTTTCGGTTTCTGTTTGTGATCATTACAGGCTTAGCGTTTTTCGCGTATAATATTAATTTTCCTTAATTGAAAGGTGTAGCTAAAAATTGATCTCGTTGTTAACGGTAGTGCATAATGCCTAGTAGTGCAACAGAGTCAGCTGCAAAAGGTCGTAAAGAGATTAAAGTAAGAGAAACTTCTGAAAGCTCTACCCCTGCAACAACTACAGTGCGTTTTACCAGAGGTAATCCAGCCCCGATCACTGTTGCCTCGATGGATGCTAATACCGAGCAACTACTAAAGAGCTTGGAGCTGAAGATCTTGAGTAAAATTGATCACCTACTTAACGAACACGAAGAGAAATTCTCTTTAAAGCTTGATGATATACTGAGGACTTTTAACACCCGCCTCGCATCTCTGGAAACTTCGGTGAACAATCTGCAAAATAAACTCTTAGCTACCCAAGAGTTGGTTCAGGACATGCGTGCCTCTCAGCGTCTCAGCGACATTGTAATCAGGGGAATTCCTATGTGCGAAGGTGAGGATGTATCTGCATTACTCTCCGATATCTGTAAAACAGTCAAACATGACCTCTCCACTTATTCGACTGCTTTTCGTCTGAGCGCTAAAAATCATTCTGATGGGCACTCGCAAGCTAATCACAGCACCAGAGTACGCAACATGCCGATTATCGCCAGATTTTCATGTCCTAATGAAAGACGTAGTTTCTTTCTTGCACTTAGTAAACACGGAACTATCAGACTGAAAATCATTGGAGGTTTCTCATCAGACAGCCCGATCCAACTTCATGAAAGCCTTACAACCGAAACTAACCAGCTCCTGCGTGAGGCACTTAAGGCTCGTAATCTAAATCAGGTGCACTCAGTGTTTACTAGAAATGGAAGAGTGTACTTGAAAAAGGTGAAAGAGGGCCCTGCGGTGCAAATAAGAAACACACTCCAGCTTACTGCCATGATCGAATCTTAATGCTTATCTATTTTGGAGACGAATAGAATCACAGTGATCATTAATACATATTGGAGAATGATTTTGTTACTAATGTTTGTCATAGTTTTACTTATTACTCTAGTAATTTGCTTTCTTTTCATAACCTTTTCTCTAGCTCTTTTTCTCTTTTTTATAAAATTTTTTCTTATTTTTCTAGTTATTCGCTTACTATTTCTAAAATTTTTTCTAATTTTTTGTTTCTTCTTTATAAAAATTTTAAATTTTTTTTCTCGTGATTGCTTCTACTATTGTTGCAACGAATCTTGCATACATGGCTTGACTGTTGGGAAGCCGGACCTGTTTGTTATATATCTTACATGCCTTATAGCTAAATTTACAGCCTTATCGCTTACACTCGCTTGTTGCTCGTCTTCTGGCACCAATGGATAATAATCTGAATCACTTGAACAGAGTGGGAATAATGCTGAAGATCTTTTGTAGGCGGGCTGGGGGTCTAAACGTAATGCATTTAAATGCTAGAAGCATACGTCCTAAAATCAATGAAATGCGTGAAATGCTTCTAGGATCAGGGGTTCATGTGATTTTTGTGAGTGAGACATGGTTACATTCAGGGATACCGTCTTCTATGGTAGATCTGGTTGGTTTTAAATTATACCGAAATGATAGAGCTGATCGTGTGGGAGGTGGGGTCGCCATTTATGTGAGAGAAGATTTAAAGGTAAAAGTGATATATCGGTCTTCGGCTAATGTGATGGAGTCTTTGGCGCTCGAGGTTAACAATGGATATGAAAAATGTCTTCTGTGCGCTAATTACTGCCCGCCTGGCCGTTTCAGTAATGATAATTTTTCTGAATTTGCCGAAAATATTGCTCGTTTTACACGTAACTATACTAAGGTGATATTAGGCGGTGACTTCAACGTGAATGTTCTTGGTTCAACCACTAGAACAGTGGAATTCACACAATTAATGCAAGCATTGTACTTAAACATTGTGAATAGCCTCCCTACTTATCACAACACTTCTAATCCATCCTTACTTGACTTATTCCTCGTTCCCGAACTCGAAAAAGTGCTTTTCCACAATCAACTCGAGTCGACCTCGTTATTTGACCATGACATACTATTTTTAACTTATGATTTTGCTGTCAGTTCAGATACTCCTCAGAAGCTAATATCTTTTAGAGATTTTAAGAATTCTGACACCACAGCCTTACTCAGTGAATGTGCGTCGTTATCATGGGACAATCTATACCGACTTCCCCGAGTGGATGACAAAGTCGAAGTTTTTCGTGAAACAATTATTTATTTGTTTGACAAATATATTCCCTTAAGAACTCGAACTATTAAGCTGGGTGGCTGCCCGTGGTTCTCTCGTAAAATCAAAGTCTTAATAACTGAGCGTGAGTATCTGTATCGAAGATACTTACGTCTTAGGACTACGGATAGTCACAATTGCTTTAGAGCGACAAGAAATAAGGTAAATTCCAGGATTCGTGCTGCAAAGCGTATATATTACAGTTCGAAGTTTGACTGTAATCTCTCTTCGAAGGAGCTATGGAGTAATTTAAAAAATGCAGGTGTTTTTGGTAAAGAAAAACTGAGTTGTGACCTCACTCCGGAGGCATTAAATGCTTATTTCACCTCTTCTCATTATCTAGCCCCGGCGTCCGATGTGTTATCTGCAGAAATTGGAAGCTCGGCAGATCAGAATGGAGGATTCATTTTTCGCTGCGACTATGCTGAAGAAGTCATCCATGCTATAAACTCCATAAAATCGGATGCGACCGGACCGGACAAAATTTCCCCTAAATTTCTTAAGCTTATTCTTCCGTTGATTGTTTCTCCCATTCTTAACATTTTCAACACTTGTCTCACTACCTCCGAGTTTCCTGCATCATGGAAAATTGCAAATGTGTTACCTATAGCTAAATCAAAGTCCCCCGAAAGCCCAAATGACTATAGGCCAATAAGCATCTTATGTTTTCTGTCCAAGGCACTAGAGAAGTTACTGTATTCGCAGGTCCTGGAGCACTTAGACACCAACAATCTCCTAACCCGTTGGCAGTCAGGTTTTCGGCCTTCTCATAGCTGTGAGACTGCTCTTTTGAAAGTGACTACCGATATCCGTAAATGTCTGGATAAAAACTGGTTAACTGTCTTAACTCTACTAGATTTCTCCAAGGCTTTTGATAGCGTACACCACACTAGGCTCATGTCGAAACTTTGCACTCATTTCAATTTTGCATCCTCGGCCGTACTTTTAATATCCAACTTTCTAACTGAGAGATATCAACAAGTGAGTATCGCTGACCATCTGTCAAGCTTACTACCATTGTCTTCGGGGGTACCGCAGGGTTCCATTCTTGGTCCCCTTCTGTTCAGTCTTTATATTAATGACCTCCCTGACAACATTAAGTATTGTAATATACATCTTTACGCCGATGATGTACAATTATACTTCAGCCGGCCTATAGGTCTGATCGAAGATTGTGTCGACCGCATAAACTCGGATCTGCATAGAGTTGTTAGTTGGGCACAAGACAATCTCTTAGTATTAAACCCCACTAAATCACAAGCAATGGCAATATATAGGCAGAGCTTGGACACAACCGATCTTCCCCCTATTGCTTTGAACTCTGTTAATTTGACGTATGTCAATACGGTTAAGAGCCTTGGAGTTCTCCTTAATACTTCAATGAGTTGCTGTGACCAAGTCAATAGTACCGTTGCTAAGATTTACATGGGACTTCGACGGCTATGGTTGTGTGCTGATGTACTGCACAGATCTATGCGTATGAGGCTTGTAAAAATATTACTCCAACCTTATTTTACAGCGGGATGTTTAGTATTCCCGCATTTAGATTCCACATGCGCTCGAAAGTTAAATGTAGCTTTTAACGACTGCACGAGATTTATATTTGGGATGAGACGTTATGACCACATCTCACCTGTTCGGTATGCTTTGTCTGGTTGCTCCTTAAATACGATGCTCATCCGCAAACAAATTATCTTTTTACACAAGCTAATTTACCACAAAAAGCCATTATATCTCAGTGACGAACTGAATTTCATGCATTCTTCAAGGAATTTAAACATCTCTATTCCACGTCATCGATATTCCATATATGAAAACTCCTACTTTGTTCAAGTTGTACGTATTTGGAACTCAATTCCAGCGGTTATTCAGAGGACGAGCGATGCGAGAGCTTTTAAGAGGCTTATTTTCCAGTATTTGCCACTCGATGGTTGATTTTGTGGTTTTTTGGGTCTGGTTTTTCCGGCAGTCTTGCTATGTATGTAAATGTAAGTTCGTTTAATTTAGTTTAATTTAATTTAATTTATTTTTCTTCAATTTTTCATTATCTTTGACTTTTTTCATTCATTATATTTACAATTATATGAAAATATTTTTTCTTTCTCTTTTTTCTTTCTCTCTATGATTTGTATTCTAATATTGATTTTGAATTTTATATTTTAAATTATTTTTAGCTATTGTTTTGCTTAGAATTAAGTAGGATAGGTATAGATACTTCCTCTTTAGTTTAGTACGGAAAAGATTTTGTTATCTTGTTGTACAATCCCCTAATAAAATAAATTGAATTGAATTGAATTGAATCTCGACAATTTGTAAGGTCAGGCTTGAAATTATTTCCTGCCTTAATTGTCTCATTAGTAAATCATGAGTTATATTTTGCATTCTATTTACCTGGAGATTTATTTGACGTTGTCTTTCTGGCAGAGATGTCAATGGCTTTTGAATTTGCTGTAGTGTAGTTTTGACTACACTGATCGGTTGTCTTTCCAGGTCGGCTAGTGCTTTTGTATTTATTTCGAGCTCCTCGAGTCGACTGTATACTTCCTGTTCATTAGTGCTGTCCATGGTCCCGAATAGGTAGCGCATTGCATTCCCTATTCCATCGAGGATAGATCTTGTTGATCTTGATTTTGGGACCATTTCTCGAATGACACTTGTTCTCCTCTTAATATTTTCTAAGAGTGAATGAACATGTTTTTGTTGTACCAGGCATAGCTCATTGGTTTGAGAGCGATTTGAACACAGTCGGTGAACTAAGTGTTCCGCCTGTTCTACCGTAAGCGTTTGGTTGTCCAGTTCCATTAGATTGATCTCCGTTAGTATGTTCCATGTACTGTGGTATACTTGTAATTTTCCTAAGTCCTCATACAGTATTCCTGTATTGTTCAGGGGATTTATTGTGTAGGGTTCCGTTTGTATTTGTCCCATTGCCAGATGGAAACAGCATATTAGCACCAATATGTGCTTCATGTTCTGTAGAAAATGAAGGATAGGCTTCGTTAATAAATTAGTCATGCTAGATGATCTTATGTGTATTACTAGAAGATCTTAATTTAATTGTGGAATTTAGTATGGACTTAACTTATTTGCTAAAGATATATGTACCAGTATACTACTCATAATAGGGCTTCAAACGGTTGTTGCGTACGACAAAATTCGGCTTGCCTTCTTTTATGGTAGTGTTTGTTGGACTGGGTACATTGATTACCAGATATGGGCCAACCCAGATTTGAGACAGTTTGTGTTTTCGGCTTTCACTTTTGAGGAGGACTTTGTCTCCTAGGTGGAAAGTGAGAGGCCTGACTGTTTTATCGTAATATGCATTTGAGCGTTGTTTGCTGGCTAAGAGATTTTTACGAGCCGTGGCATATGATTTTTGTAAACTGTACTTGAGCATACGGTAATAACTTTCGTGGTTATAAACGGGTTCAGGTTCCCGTTTTAAATTAGATAAGACATCCACTGTGAAGCCGTAAAGGCAATCCATTGGGGTTAATTTAGTACCCTCGTGTACACTGTTATTGTACACGAATGCAGCGGTTCGTAGGAATTGATCCCATGTTTTGGAATTTTCGTCTACGATTGGACGCAGATATTCGATTAATGGTCTATGGGCACGCTCTAGTGCTCCATTAGACTGTGGATGGTATGCTGAATTTTGTAACTTCTTTACCTTTAGCAGTTTGCAAACCATCTTGAATAGCTCACTCAGGATATTAGTTCCCTGATCGGTGACAATTCTCTTTGGAATGCGATAAAGCGTGGCAATCTCTTCGAAGAAGATTTCCGCCACTGTTACCGCTTCTCCATTTGGTTTTCTTGAAAAGTTAAGATATATATATTAGATGATATGGTCTCTTCTAGTGGACCTACTGTATCGAGGTAAATCTTGTCGGAAGGTTGTTCGGCGATGTCCGTTATTACCATTGGCATCTTGAATTTTGGAGATGCCCTCATTGCTTGGCACTTAGGGCACTTTTTTATGCACATTTTTATATCGCTAAGCATGTGTCTCCACCAATACTTGCGTCTAATTCTTTTATAAGTCTTAATGACACCCTGATGGCCGCCGAAAGGAGAGTCGTGATCATCCTTTAGGATTGTTTGAACTTCCTTGGGGCTCGCGATTATCTCAGGTGCCTTGACTGGACTTATTTCATGTTCAAGCGGCAGGGGGTTAAATTTCCGCCTCTGGGGGTTCATTTTCTTTATCTTCCGCTGCCGTGGGCTGTGTTTCAGCGATGGGGCTCGTGTTGGCCTCTTGGGCTTTCTGTTTTTGAACTCTGGTCACGGCGAAGCAATGAGCGGGTTTCTTGGTTTTCTTTTTATTTGGGGGATTATTTTCCTCCACATCAGAGTCCATAGTGTGGTGGACTTGGGCTTGTACCGTTAAGGCATTGCCTGTATAGTCTTCGTTTAATACTTGTAGAATGCGGCTTAATGCATCGGCATTGGTATTATACTTTAAGCGGTCTTATGTCGAACTTTTGTCGACTAAGACTTGGTGATAGCCGTGGGCCAAGTCGAGAGTGGTAAAGTACCTGGCATGACCTAGTTGGTCAAGGATATCCTCGATTCGGGGTAGCGGAAATGCGTCGCAAATTGTCTTTTCGTTCAATTTGGAAACTCAACAAAGACGCGCCACCTTTTTTCACCATCCGGTCCCGCCTTTTTGGGGACAACTAATAAGGGTGAACTCCAAGGGCTTTTCCTAGTTTGGACTATCCCGTTGTCTTGCATTTCTCATAATTGATCGTTAATTACTTGTCTCTGGGTCTCTGGTAATCTGTAGGCCTTTTGGTTTATTGGCGTTTGATCTTGTATTAAAGGGATATTGTGGGTGATAGCATTTGTATATGTTAGCTTGTCACCTTTAAGGTAAAAGATATCATTGTACTCATAACAGAGTTCGGATATCGAAGCTTTTTCTTCCGCATTTAGATTAGGGTCTAGGCTGAGCTCTTGATCTAGCCTGTTGAGTCGCGGAGTATGTGTGGGATCTTCATGATCCGGAAATAGGTATCTTACGTGTTGTAAGATAGCTATGTTTTCCGAAAAGCTTGCGTTTTCTTCCTCATTTTGTGTAGTTGTGGAGTTACTATCTGTTTTACTTACATTACTAGATGGCAGGGAATTGGCTTCCTGCAGTTTTAGTGGTGGAGTACCATGTTTTATGGGTACTTTTAATTGGTCCGAATACTCGCACGCATTCGTATTTTGGCTTATGGGCCTTGAAAAATTGGTTTTCTTAATACTATTTGACGGTGGAGCCAACTTTGCCTTCAGTGAGGTCTTACGGATCTCGCACGCGTCTTTTACAGGGCTCATGGGTCACTTTCTATTCTTAATACTAATTTTATTGAGTGGTGGTGTCGACTTTGCCTTTAAATAAGTATTATTGAGCTCGCACGCACTGTTGATGGGGCTCTTGGGCCAAGGTGGTTTCTTAACACTAATTTTACTAAGCGGTTGGAGTCAACTTTGCCTTTAAGTAGGTCTTACTGAGCTCACACGCACCTGTTGTTTCGCTCCTTATCCTTGTGGTTATCTTACATCTAGGTATATTGGATGGAGGAGTCAGCTGCATTTTGCTTGTCGGCTTCTGGAGCTCGCTCGCATCTCTGATTTGGCTCTGGGGCCATGTAAAATTTTTATAACTTATTTTCCTGGACGGTAGAGTCATTGTTGCCTCTATTCGGGTCTTACTGAGCTCGCACACGTCTTGTATATGGCTCTTGTGCCTCGTTGGTAACTTATATCTAGGTATTCTTGAGAAAGAAGTCTTGCTTGACTTCTGTTCCGCCTTATGAGGCTCACTGGTGTGTGTGTTACTCGCTTGCGATTTATTCGGCTTGAGAACGTGTAGTGTATCAGTGGCTTCTCCTATTGGGATGACGGCGTACACTTGTATAGGGAGCAGTTGTAATAATAACCTGTTGATGACTACTTGGAAATTGCTAATGTTGAGTATGGCAACTAGCACTGTTTCTTTCCCAGTAGGGAGTAAACTGTTGGCCAGGAAAACTCCATCGCCTATCTCTTTTGATAGACAGAGCATTTCTTCCTTCACTCACAACGGGACTGCGCTGATAATTTGTGACCTAGCAGGTATGCATATTGGTTTTTCTAAGGTAGCCAACTGCTGCCTCATTTCGCTGGTTTGTTGATCACCCAGACAGCTCTTTCGCACTCCGTCGGCTCTTGTTGAACCTGGAAACTAGCATTACTCTTTTGAGATGCCTTGGAGACACTGCATGTAGATAGCTTAACTTGTTTAGGTTCCATCCTTTCAGCCAGTGATCTCACTTCGACTGCTTTTCTGGAGTACAGGTTGCCCGTTTTGTATGACAAGGGAACAGAAAACTCTTCGGAGTTGGTTTCCGTTCAAGGAAACTTAAGTACTTTATTTGGGCCTTCAACATTACAATTGTTTGATAGGAAGTCGTTTCCCAATAGGCCGTCATCGGAAAGACCTGGCAGGTTTTGAACCACCCGAAACTTGCAGGGAATTTTATTTTTGAAATGGAAGTTGCCCTTGCAATTTCCCAATGTTTTTCCGGTTCCAAAAGGGTTTTGTAAAGTGCATGCCTCATTGGAATTAATTATTTTGAGGTCTTTAATTGCCCTTTTCTTAATAATACTAACCTCAGCACCAGTGTCCACTACTAGTTTTGTATGGCCGTTAAGGCTTATGTCCAGTAGAAGTTTCACTGTAGGGACACGGGATTCGGGCGCTTGAGGTGACCCTTTTGATTTTTTAGCTGAGTTTATAGTCGAGCCGGGGAGTTTTGGGTCGACTGCATGTCGTTTCCCTGACTCCGGGCTTGCCATTTTTTCTTTTGGCGGCAATCTTCGTCTCCGTGTCCTCGGCGACCACAAAAGGTGCATTTGAGTCTTATGTTGAAGTCTTGAGTACTTTTTGTGTTGTGTTGATCCTGTCTAGATCTATTGGAGAGGCGTGGAGGAACAATCTGTTGTGTTTGTTGTGTTTAAGGCAATCTGTGTATGTGTGACCCTTTCGCTGGCAGAAATTACACGTGATGTTACGAACCAGTGCATCTGTGTCCGATTTTCAGTGTTTGTAAATGGCCTTTGTCGTGACTGTGATAAACCTGGTTTATTCACATTACGTGAAAGCTGATTTGGGTTTGGAGCTCGAGGTGATGCGAACATAGGTGTGGAAGGCACTTGATGGTAGGGAGCTCTATAGTAAGCTCTCACTCGTAAATCTGGGTCTACTGGAGCCACTGGAGGAGCTTGTACCAGAGGAGTCTGGACGAATGTAGCACTTTGTTCTAATTTCTCCATGTCCAGGGCTTTTTGAATTAGTGCTTCTAAATCACCTTCTCCCTGCGTGCGCAAATATTGACACAGGTATGGGTTAGTTACTCCACTTTTCAAAGCGTTTGTGGCAAAATCCATCAGCTATGTTTTCACAGCAGGGACTCCATATTTCTGTGTCGCTGCCTCGTTGCAAATCGTGAACAACTGTTTCAATCTTGTAATGAAAACAGTGAGAGATTCTAACGGGTTTTGTCTGGTGGTAATTAATTTGTTCACCAGCTCCTGATATGTCTCACGGGGAAGGTATGTTCTATTTAGATGTTCCTCTACTTCACTAGATGAAGCAGGGACGTCTGATGCGAATAATTGGTATGCGTCACCTCTGAGTCTTGTGGGAAGGACCTGAATGAAAGCCACTTTTTCTTCATTATTCAGGAACTGCATAGTTTGTTTTCAGCAGAAAGTGAAGGTTTGTAGCTCTCGTCCCAATTGTGGGGTA
Organism: Dioctria linearis; assembly: GCA_963930735.1. Taxonomy (NCBI): domain Eukaryota; kingdom Metazoa; phylum Arthropoda; class Insecta; order Diptera; family Asilidae; genus Dioctria; species Dioctria linearis. The sequence continues at coordinate 200,306,980 of OZ005742.1, forward strand.
CTTTCACCCGAAAATAAGGGGACGAGTTGAGCTGTGAGCTTAGCTACCTTAGCGTAGTCCACCATTGTATTTAGTCCATTGACTGGAACTTTCAATTTGGGTGGACTAGCTGTGTTTGTTTCTGGGCTGAATTCCGTTAAGGATTCTTCGAACCAATCGATCAGCAGGTCTGCGGGAGTTGGTTCAGCTACTTCACCGTCACTGCCACTATCACTATCACTGTCACTTAACCTAACACTCTTATTCTTTTCTAGATCTAAACTGAGTGGGCGCCGAGATTCGGAAAACTGTTCTAGTTCCTCTCGGAACTTTATTGTTTTTCCTTTAAGGTCTTTAACTTGGCGAGCCTGGTCTCACGCTCTGTTTTTAATTTGTGATCTAATGCGTCACAGTGGGTAATCGTCAGTTTATCCGATTCCCGCGCTCTCTCGTATAATTTATTTAAAAACTTATCTAAACTTGCTTGACTATTCGGACCTGGCAGAACGGTTCCGCTTCGAAGTTGAGGTCCTGTTGGGCAAAATTCGGCAGCAGATGCTGTACCTTCACCGGGGTGCTGAGTTTTTCCACCTGGGGCTGATCCCGCGTCGGCTGGAAATGGAGAGTTTTCCCTCGATGCTGTTTCTGTTTCCTGCTGAGGTAGAGCAGGATTGTCGGCTGGCATATGATGCGCTGTTTGGTGAAAGAGGGGCTCCTTGCCTGCCTAAATCCATTTGCTGTGATTGAGAGGGGGGTTTCTTTAACCGCCTTCGAGTTCCCTCTGGATCCTTTGTCGGTTGATTTCGGCTTACTTTTGCAGCTGGGGGGCCTTGAGCCGTCTTAACTTCCCCTGGTTCTAGTTGAAAAGGGGGCTTATTAGCCGTCTTCGATTTCTTCTTCAACTCCTGATCGTTGACTGCTAGCGTTTGGTCGTCTGCTTGGCTGAAACTTCAAGCTGCTTGTCGAGCTGTGTCCTGGCTGAACTGTATTCGTCCTTCTGGGGGAGTTTGAAATATTTCTCCTCTTCCTTCTGCGGACTGTTCACTGGTATCCCTCGGTGGTGCCTGTGCACTAATTGGGGTGAACGCTTGCTCGCCTGGAGCAGAGGCGCCTAGAGATGGTATCTACCCGAGTGTTGGGGGTGACTTAGCCTGAGTGGCTTCGTCAAGTGAACCCCTTAGGTTCGCAGGATAGCGGATTTTATGCCTTATGCCTTTCTATTTTGACTTTCAGAAAGCAGGCTTCCACTATCCTACCGGCTGCGCCAATTTGTTATATATTTTGCTTGCTGAAGGGGTACTCACTGTGTCGCACCCACTATTAAGCTCCCACCTGGATATAATCCTTTTGTTATTCTTTCTTTAAAACAAGCACTCTCCCTTTTTTTTATTTAATTAAACTTTATTTGTATTCCTGGTTCTTATCCTAAGATTTACACCTTAACACAAATCTGCTTAACACTGAACTTATTTTGATTTTTCACAAAAAGTTATTCAATTTTTCTTTCTTTCTTTGCTAACGCACCAATACCAAGACTTTGCCTTTTTGTCCGCGAAACGATCCCGATCAAAATCATCAAAAATGAATCTCCAAAACCGACTGTCGAAAACTGACTCTTTCCATGCTTAAAACTCGACTGACGTTAGACTTAGATTTTTTCAATCGCAAGTCTAGTTGTTCAGGATAGGAAAGTGCTAAATTAGCATTCCTATCCTGAAAAAGTTATTTACCGCTGGGCATGTTTAAACATGCCCAGAATTATCGCGACGGACGATGGTTGAAATTGAAATTTGATATTTTCATAAATATCAAACCATCGTCTTGCTATCGTGCATACATTATTGCGATCACAATGTATGCAGGTCGCGACAATTTGCTGATAAGAACGTTTTTTTCGGTGAATACTTAATCGTTTCAGCCTTCACCGACGTCAAATTTTCATGTGTATATATGTACATACATATTGTCGTGGGGCTTTTTTTCTATCGAAACGACTTGGGATGCAACTTAAAACTTTTATTTTTCCCAAGTCGTTTTGTGTTAAAATATTTGTTATTTGTTGCAAAGGAATTTGAAGAAATTGCTGATGGTAATTTCTTCGCCTTGTTAGGAGATAAGGTAACCATATTTTAAGCATGATTAGCTTATTTCCATTTATAAAAATCAAACATTTTCCATGTTTTTTCCAATGATAGTTCCTAATTATAATTATCATTATTTAAGTTAAAGCTCTTTTGCTTTAACTGAGATGTATAGGCCTAGATGCAAAATCTAGACCGCTGTAGAATTGAATATCGATGCTTGTATCGATACTCAAAATAATGGGGAATGGTTGAAAAGCTGACCGTTCTGACTTCAATGAGTAGAAACGCACTGATTGTCGATTATAACAAAACCGATTTTATTATATATTTCATTCAATATATTTATAATAAAATTGAACTTGCGTAATCAATATTAATAAATCAATTCACAAATTGACCGGTAAGAAACAGGGTTCATCGACTTGAGCGATTAATAATTCACCGCAGTGAGAATGCTGACCCAGCAGTAATTCCCCTGGCGTAAATATTGTAAAAACTGCATGTAAAGCAGAAAAAATGGAAATTGGCACTGCTCACGGTGGTGAATTATGATCGCTGGTTCAATAAACTTAAGAATAATAATCCTTTAAAATGCTTACGCTAGATTAAATGAAATTCTTGGTTTATCATGATTATACTGAATTTGACTATCTTAAATTAGTAATGCTAATTTAATTTTTAACTTAATAATTATGATCTGGGTCATAACATACTCCCCCGCGTTGAACATACCTTGTTCAACTGTCAATGTTTACCCTGAAGTCCGGGGTTGTAACTCGTCTCGGGCTGGGTTTAGGTGGCTTAGATGTATTGCAGCATGATTTAGTTGTTTTGCATCTCCAAATGATTCCAAAAATTGTAATAATGATTACCAGGGACAGTGTTAGATATCCTACCGTGTAGTGATGGACGTGGTGTGCGTGAAATTTATTTGGGAGTTCTCTTATATCCTGCATTTGAACTTCCTTCTGAAGGGCTCTCAATTCTGCTACTTTAGCGTGATACGCCATGGCATTGTGTTGTATCATTGGAAGATGATCGAGGCTTATGGGTTTGGGAATACTTCCGACACGTGTGTAGGACAACTTGCTGGTAGTTGGATATACATGATGCCCTTGGATCGTCAAGAATTCTTGCCTGATAACAGAGTTTGCTTGAAGTTTCATGAGACCGGAACCTTCGATTGACATTTGAGATACATCATTTCCACATACGACGTTGACTGTACTCTTCTCCTTGAAAGCGTAGATCCATTGATTTGGGTGGAATAACTGTATCCATACTGGGTCACTGTTGGTTCTTCTGAGATCGCATGTAGGTGAGATTTCCCTGTGATGAAACAGTTCAATTTCGCACAGGCTAACATTTGCTCCTCTTCGATAGATTGGATGCAGCTGCTTGCATAAATAGATAGTTTCATCAGTTTGTAGACACGACGATTGTTGTTGTTTAGTCAATGGATAATATTGATCTCGATGCAGATTAATTGCTAGAAACTCTGATGCTGGGATAATTGCAACAAGTGTTCCATTGATCAATGCTGGAATGGGAGTGACTCGAAATAACTCGAATTTCTCTAAGTTTACGAGAGGCAGTCTCAATCGAAAGATAACATAATTTTCAACGACTCGGCCCTCTATTGTCATCAAGCGATAGAACTGTAGTATAGAATCCTGGGATGCTGGTAATTGAAGAGATGTGGGTAAATGAGCCTTGATGATAGTGAGCTCTTGAGCTAATTGCCTTGGGGACAGGAGCATGTGAATAATCCTTCCATGGTGGGTGTCGGTGATAGTGTCTATTATTGCTGATTGTGTTTTTTGAAAGTTTAACGTCAGTTTCTTGGGACTTTCTGTCAACACCGTCTTGATCAGTTTTCATTATATTTATTGTGGAGTCTATCAAAGACGTCTGATTTTTTAGTAGTGTGAGGAGACGGTTTTCATTTTCCTTTATGTCATCAATAGTGTGAGACATCTCTGCTGCATATTCAGAGTCCAGTACGCCGAACAGGGCATTTGCCACATTGCCAATGATATTAACAGCACCTCTTTTGGTTCTAGTAGATTTAGTTTTGACGTGTAGGAGTTCATTATCAATAGAAATTTCCTCTTGCAGGCGATTGAATTGGTTAACTAGTTTGACACACAAACTCGTCTGTTTTAGCACAAAGAGGAAGTTTATCTGAGTGCATAGGTGATCTAGGGTTTTGGTGCTATTTATAATTGCTTGAAAATCGTTCCAGTATGTCTCCATTTCATAATAAACTACAAGGTTGCATTCATTTGATATTAAGTTAGTCGTGTCGATATTCTCAAAATATAGCCCAGGTTGTGGTGTGAAAGGGGATGTTTCAATAGGATGTCCTCAGATAATGGGTAGAATCATACAGGTTAAGAGAAGTGTTGTTAGTGCGGAACCATACGTGTGACGTGCCTTTTTTGTTGGAACCTCGCCGCTACTGCATGTAGAGTTGTCGTAAGCTTCTGCTAATTGGGATGAGTTTCGTCGTTTTGAAGTTTGACCTTCTCTGTCCTGATCATCATAACTATCCGATCTATCTTCATTATCGTCCTCTATAGGCAGTGGAGCGAGCCTGTGTATTGGTCGCCGTAATGTATTATTTGCCGTTCGAACTACTCGGACAAGACCATCATTGCCCTTGAATGTTTTCACAATTCTTCCTAGCGGCCATTTGAGTGCTGGCAAGTTATCCTCCTGTATGATCACGATAGTACCTGGTTGGACGTTTTGGCAGCTTTGCTTCCACTTAACACGATGCTGCAGTTGGTTGAGATATTCTTTTGACCATCGCCTCCAGAACTCCTGTTTAATGTGAGTCACTAGTTTCCATCGTTTGAGAAGACTTACTCTTGTTTCTTCACATCTGGGATCAATGGAGGCCGTGAGGGGCTCACCGATCAAGAAGTGTCCAGGGGTCAAAGCCGTGAAATCATTTGGATCAGAGGACATGGACGTAATCGGTCTGGAATTGAGTATTGCTTCTATTTCAATCATGACCGTTTCCAGCTCTTCATACGTAAGTGAAGCTGAAGCTAAGCTGCGTTGGAGTAGGTATTTGGCTGACTTAACGGCTGCCTCCCATAGACCTCCAAAATGGGGAGCTCGTGCAGGTATGAAATGGAAGTCAATTCCGCTTGCGCTGCACCTTGTTTCGATCTCTTCTCTCGCCTTGTCTGCGAAGATGCTATCCAGTAGTTCTTGTAGTTGGTTTCTGGCGCCAACAAAATTCGTAGCATTATCGCAATATAACTTCTGGCAGTGCCCCCTTCTGCCCATGAAACGTTTCAGAGCACCAATAAATGCGTTCGTTGCTAGATCACTCACTACTTCCAAATGCACTGCCTTGGTGGCAAAGCAGCAAAACACTGCTACATAACTTTTTTGAGGTTTCTTCCCTCTGAGATGAAAATGCGTCCATATCGGCCCACAGAAATCCACACCAGAATTAGTAAAGGGTCGTGCCGGTTGTATTCGGGTAGCTGGAAGATTCCCCATTAACTGTGTTCGCAATTTCGGATTGCTTCTGAAACATCGGACACAGTTTTGCACTATGGAGCGTGCGATGGTTTTCCCTTTTATTGGCCAGAACTGTTGCCTGGTTATTGCCAGGAGAGCTTGTGGGCCGACATGACGATGGTTCCTGTGGATGTCGGTCATTAAAAGTTTTGTAAATGGATAATTATAGGGCAGGAGCATGGGATGCTTGGCATCATATGACAGGGATGATGCTTCTAATCTTCCTCCGATTCGAATGACTCCCTGATCGTCTAAAAATGGAACAAGGCTAATAAGTGGGCTGGATTTATTTAGCTCCGTTAATTTTTGTAGCTGAGATCGATCATCTTTGAAATTTTCCTCTTACATAATCCTAATTATGGTGAGTAATCCCTTATCTAATTCTAGGCTTGTCAATGCACAGCTCATATTTAGATTAGTTTTGCCTTTATTTCTGGTGATATCTATGAAACGTAGAACGTAAGCCGTGATCCGTTGCAATTTTTTGAAGGAATTTTGGTGATTTTTATGATATACGAAATGTGGAATGCTGTTTTCGATTGTTACTGGGATTGCAGTGCGTTTCCTTTCAAGCTCACATTCTGAGTCTGTTTTATATGGTTTTGGCCATATTGATTCTTCACCGTGTAGGAAGGGAGGTCCATAAAACCAGAGATTGCAGCCTTCTAATCTTTCTGGGGCAATACCACGGGATAGGATATCGGCAGGATTTTCCTTTGAATTTACATGCCTCCATTGTTGGGGTGATGACAGTTCGTGTATAGAAGCAATTTGATTGGCGACGAATGTTTGAAATGACGACGATCTAGAGTTTATCCAGGCGAGAACTATCTCCGAATCTGTCCAGTAGAACGTGACGGCATCTTCCATTTTGAGATCTTTCATTGCGCGCTTGGTAAGCTCAGCAGTAAGCTTCGCGGTACATAATTCAAGTCTAGGTAGTGTCAATTGCTTAGTTGGAGCTACTCTCGACTTAGCGCAGAGTAGCCTCACTACGATACGGTTATGACTATTGACAGAACGGATATAAACGGCTCCTCCGTATGCCCTTTCAGAAGCATCTGCAAATGCATGTATTTGTGTGGATCTTGGGCATTCTTGGCTGAACACGTGTCTTAGGATTTTTATGTCATTCAATAATTGCAGCCCTTCACGAAATCTGATCCATCTTGTATGAAGCCCAGGGTTTTGATATGCTCTTCAACTTCATTATTGAAGTCCAATTGAATAGCAGTATCTTCTCGTGAAATGTTTTGAAGTAAGCGTGGATGGTTAGCACACCACTTTCGAAGCTTGAATCCGCCTTTCTGGAGTAAAGCAATCAGTTGTCTTTGAGTGTCAATGGCTGTGGCTAGGCAATTGGACCCTGTCATGACATCTTCTACGTAGAAATCGCGCTGAATTACCTCCGAAGTTGTATGATAATCCTTGCCATCTTCCTGTGCCAACCTTTTTAGACATCTTGTGGCTAGGAATGGAGCTGTTGTTGTCCATAGGTCACTGTGTTCAACTGATAGAATTTCAGTGGGGCATTCGAGTCACTTCTCCATATGATTAACTGAAATCGACGATCTTCTTCATTGAGTAGGACCTGGCGGTACATCTTCTCGATGTCAGCTGTGAAGACGAATTTGGGCAATCTGAATCGCAGCAAGATTGACAAGAGTTCGTCCTGTATAGTCGGTCCTGTTGCTAAGACATCATTCAGCGATACGTCCGTGGAAGTTTTGGCAGATGCATCAAAGACAAACCTTAGTTTGGTCGTTAGGCTGTCGGATTTGATAACGCTATGATGAGGAAGAAAGTAGTATGGATGTTGAATAGTTCTTTCGTCAATTTCTTGCATGTGGCCGAGTTTGATATATTCATTCATGAATTCCAAGTATTGTGATTTAACATCATTGTGTCTGGAAAGTCTTCGTTCTAGCGACAGGAATCTTCGTAGAGCGATATCCTTGGACTCCCCTAGTTTGTCAGTGGCTTGATTAAATGGTAGGCGCACTATGAATCGTCCCGTAGGATCCTTTTTCACAGTTTGGTTGAAATGATTCTCACATCGTGCTTGCTCTGGTGAGAGTGTTTGAGACGTAGTGTCAACTTCCTCCAGTCTCCAAAACCTTTCTATGTCAAACGTTTCATCTTCACTGCAAACTCCACAGGTGGCCTTGTCTAAGTGTCTTCCACCGACCCTCCCGGCTACTATCCAGCCAAATACAGTATTCTGGAGGGTTGGTAAGTTTTCGCCCAACTTTATTTGGCCTATACATAACTGGTCATGGTAGAATTCTGCTCCCAGCAGTACGTCTATACGAGATGGATTGTTGAAGTTGGGATCGGCTAATTTTATATTTTTTGGTATCGCCCAGGAATCTGTACTTATTGCTTGAGTAGGTTGAGGTGCTATGATTTGTGGCAGAACGAAGGCCTCTACCCTAATAGCAAACCCATTCAATTTTGACTGTAAGAGCATATTTACTCTTCGTTGTGTATGCTGTTTTGTTTGTCCAATGCCTTGTATCTGCATCTGTTGAGAAGTACCAGTCAGGCCAAGTTTTTTAATCAATCTTTCGGTTATGAAATTAATCTGAGATCCGGAGTCCAGTACTGCTCTGCATTCGACGCTCATTCCTTTACTGTCAACTAAATTCACGAGAATTGTACTCAATAGAATGTAATTTTGTTGTCCTGTGGCTGTTTGTGCGGTTAATGTTGTTGGTCTGTCGTTAACTTCACATTTCGTTGGTGATTGTGGAAATACTTTTGGAAGTGACTGAGATGAGGCTGAATATGTCTCGATATGTAACAGAGGGTTGTGTTTTCTAGTACATTTTGTACAGCTTCTCAATGTGCACTGCTGTGATGAATGGCCTGGTCTCAGACAGTTGATACACAAATTATGTTTTTTGACGAGAGCTATCCGGTTTGATGGTGTTAGTCGAAGAAAGTTCTTACACGAGAATAGTGCGTGGTTTCCCTTGCATGATATGCAATTTGCTATAGTTGTAGCAGCAGAGGTGAAAGGTTTTGTTGTGCCTTGTTTAACGTTGTTGTTTCCTGGAATTTTTGCCTTGCTTCCGAGTGCTTCCAGAGATTGGAATCGATTCTCCAGAAAAGATAAGAGGCTCTTCGTAGATTGAAGATTTCGCGGATGACTTAGAGATTGTTCGTATAAACGATGTGTAGTTTGATCCAATTTCTTGATTAGCAGATGCATTATATTGGATCCCAATCAGCGGTGGAAACCTTAAGATTCTTCAAAGCCAGTAAACATTCCTGCGTTGTATCATGGAGCGTTTTAATTGCTATAGAACTTTCGTTCACAATAACTGGTTGTGATAATAATTTGTTGAGTAGAGCTGTGACTAACAATCTGGAGTTCTCATAGCGATCCTTTAACATGTCCCAAGCAGCGGTGTAATTTTCATCTGAAAAGGTTAAATGGCGTATTAACCTTTCAGCTTCCCCAGACAAGTTTGTTTTAAGATACCACATTTTTTGGCAATCGGCCATTGATTGTTTGTGAACCATTTGGTTAAACAGATCATAAAACTGACGCCATTTTAAATAGTCTCCATCAAATTTTGGAAGGACTATTTTTGGTAGTTTCATCATGGTGTTATTGTTGATTGTTGTACTAGAAGTTGTTAATTTATCCCCTTTGTCGGATAGATATACTAGTTGATCTTGTACCTCTTCTTCTAATTGCACGTACTCATCAACATTGTAACCCATTTGAATTGGATCTTCGGCTAATTCCCAGATATTCTGGTTTATATTTTCGATCTGCAACCAATGTTGATTTAACCTGCTTATCTTCAGGTCATAATAATTTTTATTCTGTTGATCCTCATCCGTTTTCATTCCTGCAATGAGCCGACGAAGTGCCTTGATGACTTCGCCTTGTCGTCTTATTGCTCGAATTATTTGCTGTTGTGGGTTTGTTTGAATCTCTGTAGTTCTACGACGCTATTCATGAGCATTGGTGTCATCAGACCTTTGCTGTTTTGGATCTGTGGCATCTTGGTTATGTTGTCACTTGTACCAGCTATGACCTCTTTAGTGGTGGCCTTGTTGAATAATTTAATTTGGCTGGTGAAATGGTTTTTATACTTGTTGAAGATGGTTAAGATGGCGTTATAGTAATCATTCGTGAAGTAGGCATGATCTCTGGGTACATTCTGTAATGCTCGTATCTTGGTGTCTGTAGCATCAAACAAGGACCAACGTTCTTCGAGACGCCTAAGTCGTTCCTCATAATATGGTAAGGTTTTCCTGTCGACCGAGTCTTTCTTATAATTCAAGATTATTGCTTCAACCTCATCTCCGTTCAGATCTTGTTCCTTGAACAGTGCTTCCATACTTTTTTTAAGTTATGGAGGTTTTCGTGTTAATCAGATTTTCACTCAATCTCACTTGTAATCTCACTTTGTGATGGGAAGTCAAATGAAATCTTCTTCAAAGGCGATGATAAGTTTTCCTTCTGGCGGAAATAAGCGCTTCAGTTACAACCACAATGAATGTATGTATGTGACTCAAGTGATGCACTTGAATCACGTCGGGGTCACCAATGTTTAAGTTAAAGCTCTTTTGCTTTAACTGAGATGTATAGGCCTAGATGCAAGATCTAGACCGCTGTAGAATTGAATATCGATGCTTGTATCGATACTCAAAATAATGGGGAATGGTTGAAAAGCTGACCGTTCTGACTTCAATGAGTAGAAACGCACTGATTGTCGATTATAACAAAACTGATTTTATTATTTATTTCATTCAATATATTTATAATTAAATTGAACCTGCGTAATCAATATTAATAAATCAATTCACAAATTGACCGGTAAGAAACAGGGTTCATCGACTTGAGCGATTAATAATTCACCGCAGTGAGAATGCTGACCCAGCAGTAATTCCCCTGGCGTAAATATTGTAAAAACTGCATGTAAAGCAGAAAAAATGGAAATTGGCACTGCTCACGGTGGTGAATTATGATCGCTGGTTCAATAAACTTAAGAATAATAACCCTTTAAATTGCTTACGCTAGATTAAATGAAATTCTTGGTTTATCATGATTATACTGAATTTGACTATCTTAAATTAGTAATGCTAATTTAATTTTTAACTTAATAATTATGGTCTGGGTCATAACAATCATTTTTAACCCTTTTTAGGTATACAACATATGTGTGAGGACTGAACATCCTCCCGCCTCAAAAAAGAATTATATAAAAAAATGTTATTAATAAACTTACATTTTTTATAGAAGATGTGCAATTTATCCCTTTTCCTCTCCATCTTCATAGTGACGTCTCCAGGCGGAGACCATTTGTAGAACGTCTTTGCTTCCCTGCTGACGTTCCAAGGAGTATTTGTTGTTTCCAGCAACTTGATAACAATCGGCGTGGCAATAATTCTTCCAATTAAGTCTTTTGGAATTTCTAGTTTTGATTTCTTTGGTATCTGCATAATACTGGGATCTCGGAATTCCTTTGGAGGAGTAATCGGGACATTCATAAATTGTTCCTCTATTTTCCTCGGTGATGGTAAGTCTGAAATCTGGAAAGCATTCGAACTGATTACCACGGGTGTTATCTCGTCAAGGTTTTCTGGCAGACTCGGTAGTGCTTTGTTTGCTGCTGCATTTTGTTCACTACTGACCTGTGTCTTTGAGCATGCTGGACTTTTGTCGGTTGCTGCATGACGTGGCTGTGTTGTACCTTGATTCCCTGAGCGTTTCTTTGGCCTCGGTTAGATTTTTTGGAAGTCATCAGCTCTGGGGTTCTTTCTCGACATTTTGACTGATTTGACTGGTAGTGTCTGAGAGCTAGGAGTGTGAACATCAGAGGATGATCTTGCTTTGTGCAAACTTCCTGATAGATTAGGCAATAAATCCCGTGGTGCTGTCGTTTTTGTAGGAAGGGGCCTCGGTCTTGTTGCCTTCCGAACTTCAGGTCGATTCTGAGTCAACTCAGGTGCGAATTTCAGAACCTTTTTGGGCATTGGCATCCCCCGTAATGCCTTTACTGAAAAAGATGTTTCTTTTGCCTCAAATGGCCTTGCCTTTTGTTTGATAGGCGAGGAAAGCACGGGTGATGGTCGAATGACGACTGATTTCATCTTACGTTCCTTCTTAGGTGTTGGATGCAGAGGGCTGATAGGCCTGATTGGCTTGAAGGGAGCCAATAGCTCTGGTGGAGTTGGAGATAGGCCAGCATCCACAGAATCCAAGGATTCTGAGTTGAAAATCTCCAATAACTCATCCATGGTAGAAAAAAATAAAAAAAATTAAAAAATAAAAAATATAAACGAACTCAAAAAGAAAAACCCACTGCGCGCACTTGTCAACTTTCAAACTTGAAGCGACTTGTGGCGGAGTTTGGAATCGTTTATATTTGAAAATAACGGGTATTTTGGAATTTAGGACAGCCAGAGAGCAATAGATTTTGGTGGGGATATTTGATTGTCAGGAGACGTTGGTGGAAAGAGTTGTTAAAGTGCAGTACTTCCTTGCTTCACTTGGTGTACTTTCCAGATTTTTCTCTGAGAACTGTGGGTTTTAGGTGTATTATGCGTCTTGATGGATGCATATTCGTATTTTTCGGGCGGCAAGCGTTGTCTCGATCCTTTGCAGAGCTGATTTTTCGTTGTGAATGTTGACGTAGTAGTGTGTTTCCAAATTCGTTTAAATTTGTTGTTCAACTTGGGGTTTGTTGTAGTATAGGTAGATAGAACAGTCGTAGTCGTGCTCTTTATTTCTGGTACTCCTCCGACCAGAATCCAGCCCAGTTCAGTGTTTTGGGCTGTGGGTGTATTGCTAGATCCTCTTCTAATTCCATTTTAGATTTTTAATGTGTCTCCAGTTTGACACTTTAATCGTATTGGTAGGCTGCAAGTCTGTGAATTTTCGTATCACAAGTATGTTGCTTGCTATTTTAAAATTGTTGTGTAGAGAATTATTTGTGACTGTGGCTTGCTGAACGGCTGTATTGGTACGAGTTGTGCCAAGTCCAATTAATTCTTGGGTATTTTGAGATCCTTTAAGCTGTAATAGTTTAAAGGCCTTTTCGATCATAATAGACACTTGAGATCCAGAGTCTATTAATGCTCGAAATGTTATTGTGCTTCCAGATGGTGAGGTGACGTTTATTAGAGCTGTAGAGAGGAGAGCTCTTTTCATATTGGCGTTTAGAAAATTTTGAACTTGTTGTTCGTCATTTCTACAAGATAATGGTGTGCTTGGTTCAATATCCATATTGGAATTTTGGGTGGATTCATATGTTGAATTTGTCAATGAATTGTTTTGCTCGTAATGGAGCAGAGTATTGTGACTTTTTTTTTTACAGTGATAACACCTTTTATTGCTTGTGCAATTTAAGGTTAGGTGATTATGTGATAAGCAATTTTGGCATAAAAGTTTATTTGTGACAACTTCATGTCGCTGTCGGGTTTTCATATTCCTAAAGGTTGGACAGTGAAATATGATATGGTCACCCTTGCAATGGCTGCAAGAAGACATTTTTGTAGGTGGGTGTACTGGTGTTGAACTTTTGCTTCTATTCAAGAATCCATAAGTTGGTTTTGGTAAGAATGGTTTTCTCTGTGTCGTATTTGACGATATATTATTGTTTCCTATCATTTCTAGAGTTCTGAAGCGAGACTCCAGAAATTTTGTGAGTATCTTTAATTCTGGTAATTCAGTGCTATTATGTAAGCTCTGTTCCCATATTTGATGAGTGTCTGGGTGCAATTTTTGCACTTTTAAATATATATTTATTGGATCCCAATTATCAGTTACTATTTGTAAATTTTCTAGTGCTAATAAAGCCTCGGTTATGTTATCTAATAGCCTTTTAATGTTGTCAGCACTGTCATGGTTTATGGTTGGGGAGATAATCATCTTTTTAACTGTACATTGACGAGGATTCGCTTGTTTGAGTAGCATTCCTTTAGGAGTTTCCAAGCTGGTTTATAATTTGCGTCGCATATTTCGTAATGCCTCAGCAATTTGTCAGCTTCTCCTATTAAATTCGTTTTTAAAAAATATACCTTGTCAACGGCTCTCAGATTATTGTTATTATGTATAAGTGAATTAAATAGATCGTGAAATGATATCCATGTCGAATATTCACCATTGAATGTCGGCAGCTTGATTCTAGGAAATCTTTCGCTATTGCATGACATTGCGCTAGCAGATTTGTCTATGTGTAAGGTGAATTGCTGACAGATTGTGTTGGTGTTAATCTGTCTATGTCTTCTTCCATGCTGGCTGCCTTTTCAATGTAGTATTCCTGAACCTCGCTGAATATTTCTTTCGCGAAATATTCTAATTGGAGATCTTCTTTTGTTACACTTTTTTGCATGTACCTGTGCCGAGTTTGGAATTCTTTCCAATACTCGGTGAACGTTTGTAGACGTTTTTCTGTCGATTTGACAGTTTTCTTTTTTCCTTCTCTTTGATGCCTTTTAAATAATTCTTTCATTAAAACTTTGACTTCTTTTGGGACTGTACCAACTCTGACACAGAGTCAATGGTTTCGTCGCCAATGTTGGATGAAATGGATTCGCCATCTTTCGGCATTTTTAATCGACAAGCTTGAATTATGTAATATTAAGCAATATATTCCAATTTTAAATTTGACTGACTGAGTTATCCGGCTTTGAAGGACCAATGCGAGTTCTAGTCGCGGTCGTGGGAGGAATGCCGGCATAAAGAGGACAACTCAGTTTTGCAAATATAAAAATTTTATTTAAAAACTCAACAAAAAATAGTTCAACTTATCTTGCTTAACCTAGTATAACAATTCAGTTCATTTAAGAGAAAAATTCAAAATTAAAACAAACTTACAAACTAGTATAATTCAAAACTGTCAGAGCACAAAGCAAGTCAAATTCCCATCTAAAGGAAGCAACTGTCAAACAAAATATATGACAATAAGACTGTCTGGACAATTCCAAAACCATAAGGAAAATAAAATAAACACATCTGAAAATCCGACCAATCGTATCAGAACCGTGACATTGAAAACTTTATACACAAGAAACGAGAATCACGAAATAAAATTAGAAGCTCCCTACTCTATGCAAATTAATTAATTATCACACAAATCTCTTCTTACTAGGCACTTTACACATTTATCCCAAACCAATTTATTCAATTCAAATTTCTATTTTAACTAATGCTTGCGTGAAACGAAGATCACGACTTAAAATTATTAACACCTTACTCTATACAAACACATTCATCTTATTTAACAAATTTTAATAATTTTTTTTTTTTTATTTGTCGCCAAAAGAGCAAAAACCCACCAAAATCACATTATACTGAAAGATCCTATAATACACTAAATCTAACACTTCTTAATTAACCTGAAAAGTAAATATAATTAAGAATGGCGCAGCTAAAAGCATAACTCCCAAAATTAAAGAAAAACTGGAGCAGCTAAAAAAGCATAACTCCCAAAAATAACAAAAAATGGAGCAGCTAAAAAAGCATAACTCCCAAAAATTTCCTTATATCCATTAATTTTTTATGAGTTTAAACTTTAATCATTTGTTACATATTTTATACATTTACGCTTTCAAAGTAAGGAATATTGTTCCAACCTGTCTTATATCTTTTTTCAATGAGTTTATAATAATTTGTTTTTTTTTTATACATAGGTAATATTTTTTCCATTTAACTTTTTTTTTTGTTATACATCTTTACGACTTTTGTCTTTTTATTTCTTCTCAAATAATATTCCTTATTATTTTTTTTAAAGCAGCCAAGGGCAATACTTAAATTTTCCATATTTTTCTTTTATTTAGAAATCTTTGTCTTTGTTATATATTTCAATTCTTTCTTCCTTTTGGTTTCTTGTTTTTAAATCTTTATTTTTCTTACACTTTATTTCTTCAACTCTTTCTCTTTCTTTTTACTAGAGAACTATTTTTTACTTTAAATTTCTAAGCCTCCTTGTTTTTTCTTTTGAATCTCACTATTATCTGTTTTGTTTTTTTAATTCTCATTATTTACGTAATTAAAAAAAATTCTCTTTTTTTCTTTTGAATCTCACAAAATATTCCTTTAATAACATTTTCTTACCTTTTAATTTATAAATTTACCTTACCGATTGGATCCACTGGGTTGCCTTTATACATCCTTTTATATCTTCCTATCCATATCAAGCTCCGCTCATCGAATTTCTTGTGAAATTGGAGGGAATTTGTTGGAAATCTCTTTGGGTAAGTCCCCCGATGCCCGGGTCATAACCGTTACCTACCTCGTACAGCTCGATCAAATTTGGCGTAAGCTTTATCCTATTAAGCTTATTTCGGACCGGCGACGCAACTATACCTGTTTGAAAACTATGTTTTGGCATCTTTAACTTACCCTTTTGCTTAATGCCCTGTCCTTTCCCCAGTTAAGGATAGATATTGTTCCAACAATTATAGCGCTATGCAGATCGTCTGTCAAATTTGTGAGGTTTCGTTTGTCCATGGAAAGAATTTGGACTTTTTACATAATGGCCTGTTGCATTGGCGATTCTAACGAATGCACGTTCATCCCCCAGCCTATTTTCACTGTACCCATAATACCTGTGATGCCTCCTTCTTGAACCATTGGCTTCTTCATTTCTTACTTTATCAAGTTCCGCACTGTCGTAAGCTATGGTACAAGTCTTCTCCCTTTGTTGTGGCTGGACTGGCTCATCCAATATGGGTATACTTTTCTCCCCCAGTACTGAAGCTTCCTTTACATTACATTTGATATTCTTCCGGTTGCTTGCTGGGTTACTGATATCTGGTCTGATGTTTTCTGCCACATTCCTGTAAGCCTCCTCTATTCTGGCATGGAACTGATTTCTAGGACTGTAATTATTGGATACTACTGGACCACTAGCTGTTATATTTCTAAAAACGGAACTTTCTTTCTGCACTTCGTTGGCATCTTGAATCCACAATTTCCTATTTACACAATCGATCACAGCTTTATCACTGAGGAAATCCATTCCAAGGATACCATCGGCGGGAATGGAGTCAGTGTCACCAATGACATTAAATTGGCAAACCTGCTGACCGTTATCTATCAGTAACTTTGCCTCAAAAGTACCAATGGAGCTTTTCGCGTTTCCAAATAGTCCTCCAATTCTTATTTTATGTTGTGTGTGTATGAAGGTATCTCTTTTTATCCTAATGAGCTTCATTAAGCTACATGTGGATCCCGTATCTAATAAAAGCCTAAACGTACCTTCTACAGCTATATCTGATGCGACTGTGATGATAAATTTATTACTGGAATTCAAATTTTCTCTTTCTCTATCTGCTAAATACTTCCTTACGCAGCTATCCGTGTAATGGTCGCGCGTTCTGCAGAATTGGCAATAAAGCTCCTCCCTTCCTGGATGGAATTTATTTTGAATTATAGCTGCACAGTTGGCTACTCTTACGCGATGAATTTGGCAATTGGATAACTCGTGCCCATATTCCTGACATTTAGTGCAGTAAGGAGGCTGCTTTCTCCACTGGCATTCTTAAGCAAAGTGTCCTGGCCTATCAGCATTTGAAGCATTTAGCAACTCTGGATTGCTGCCTGGTCCTTCTTGGAGATTCCCAGTTCATTGTTGGTGCTTGCACTA
Source organism: Dioctria linearis (assembly GCA_963930735.1). NCBI lineage: Eukaryota > Metazoa > Arthropoda > Insecta > Diptera > Asilidae > Dioctria > Dioctria linearis. Next base: position 200,324,198 of record OZ005742.1, read on the forward strand.
CTTCAAATTGCTTTTGGAATTGTTTCTGCCTTACATTGATAACATTTCCAGCCTTCCAGCTTTCCTGTGGTGTTTCGCTGGAGTATTGTGGTACTTTTTCCCATACTCCTGGCACCATAGCTTCAAGCCTTTTTGAATCTCTTTCGAAGTAAAGAGCTTCTTCTCGAACTTCTTCCAATGTACCAAACCTTTTTCCGGTTAGGTAAACCCGAGTGGCTTGACTGCTTACACCAGCTTTGAAAGTTGTTACTGCGTCAGTCTCCAACTCGGCTATCAAGCCTCCATCCATCTTTGGATATTTAGCTGATACCGAAGACTTAATCTGATCCAGCAGCTCCACCAACCTATCCGCAAACTCTCTAATATCTTCACCCGGCCTCTGCCTACATGCTAACATTTCAGTGCGTAACTCACTGAAAGATTTCCGTGGCGTGTATGCTGTCTTAATCGCCAGTTGCAAAGAGGCAAAGTTTTTTGGCTCATGTGAACTTATTAAGTAATAAGCGGCATCGGATAAGCGGTACTTTATACAGTTAATAAAAATGCTTTGCTCTGCTGGTTCCAGACGGTAGCGCAAGTCCTTACTGCAATGGAGGAAACGAAATACCTCCTTTGCCAAATTTGGTGACTTTTCTCCCGAAAACATTGGCACATATTTAATCTTTTCGTATGAATCTGCCATCATATATATTTTAATTCCCTTGGTTCTTTACGGGTTATTGTGATTGCATTCAAATCAAAAATTTCACTTTTAGATGAAACCAGCACAAACAAACCAACTTATTAAAATCTAGCGTTTTTGTATACTAAAAATATTAAAAGGAAACACCCAAACAAGATCTATATTTTTATAAAATCAAACCTGAAGTATAACAATATCACCCTAACTATCTTGGTATCTCTTTCAACTCTAAAAAAAAACTCCCCAAACTCTATGATATTACATGGGGGCTCCAGTAGTTACTACGACTATTAAAAATCCGAAAAATTGAATATACGCGCGTATGATCAACGCCTAAAATGAAACGTGACAGTGAAAACTTTATACACAAGAAACGAGAATCACGAAATAAAATTACAAGCTCCCTACTCTATGCAAATTAATTATTTATCACACAATTCTCTTCGTACTAGGCACTTTACACATTTATCCCAAACCAATTTATTCAATTCGAATTTCTATTTTAACTAATGCTTGCGTGAAACGAAGATCACGACTTAAAATTATTAACACCTTACTCTATACAAACACATTCATCTTATTTAACAAATTTTAAATAATTTTTTTTTTTATTTGTCGCCAAAAGAGCAAAAACCCACCAAATATCACTTTAGACTGAAAGATCCTATAATACACTAAATCTCACACTTCTTAATTAACCTGAAAACTAAATAAAATTAAGAATGGACCAGCTAAAAGCATAACTCCCAAAATTAAAGAAAAACTGGAGCAACTAAAAAAGCATAACTCCCAAAAATAACAAAAAATGGAGCAGCTAAAAAAGCATAACTCCCAAAAATAACAAAAAATGGAGCAGCTACACAAACACAATACCCGTATTACAGCAACACTTAAACTTTTCACCGGCTGCGTCAAAATGTCGTGTCCCAAAGCAATCACACAACGAAAATCTTCTTTAATAAATCAGAACACACGAATTGTTTTAGACAGAAAGCTTTATTTTGTACAACACTGACCTATCTTACTTTACTTTACAACTAATCCGAACCGAAACATGATACTGCGATGACTGATAATTAAACGGCACTCGCCAGACCAGTCATTCGTCTTTTATGCCCCGATATTCGGAAGTACTTTCTTTGCTCGCAACGTGGATGTAAACAAACGACAACAACCTTGTCGTTTGTTCTACCGGTTGCAGCACCTGAGTCGCTTAGTAGTAAACAATCGCTTTACATAACAATTACCATGCTTATTGTTTATTATTATGATTATTTTGCTAGAATGCGCCCTTGGCTGCTGGAAGCATCTTCCGTATATTGGGCCATCACAACAGCAGCAAATCCTTCAAACCAACGGTCGGTAGGTATTTAATTACTTTCAGTTATTACAAACACTGATCAACTGACTAGTCAGCAGGAATTTGAGCTAGTCAATATAAATATCAGAACCACTGACACAGGAAAAACAACAAATCAACAGATTTTCATTGCCCAAAAAATATATACAAGCAACGTAAATAATAAAAACAAGTACAGATAAAACTAAAGCGTGTGGGCCTCTTTATTGCAGCAAATCGTCAGCAATGCAGCTTAAATCAGAACCTACTTCACTCATTATGTTATGCGCCAAAATCGTATGACAACTGGCAAAGCTAAAAAGCGACAGATCAAGTCTTCTTACACTATTTTTTCTAAAATTATTAGTTGCAAATTTATTTATTCTTTATTTTTCTCAACATTATTTTTTAACCTCTCCTCTTTTGTTTTCTCTTTATCATTTGTAAGTTTTTTTTTTGTTTATCATTTATGAAAGGTTTCTCAATTTGAAAACGGGACAGATCAGAGTAAGGCTACAAATAAAATCAAACACAACACGTAAGTTTGTACAAATTAATTTATTTTTATATACACGATTCCTCTTTTTTCGAGAGGCGGGAGGATGTTCCGTCTCGGAACAAAAACTAAAAACAAACCTACATACTAAAACACTAAAAACTAACACTAACGGTTAATAAATTTTTCCCACGAAGATAATATAATCGCAGATCCCTCGATGGAGCAACATAATCTAAAATAAAACAGAAAAACAAAAGCATCTATAAAAAAATAAGTAAACAAATAGAAGTCTCAGATCATTCACGATCTGAGACTTCAATTAGAACGAAAACTCCCAAGAATAACGCATTAATTCCCACGATGCAAAAAATATCCCACGATGTCCTAAGGGACCAAAAATCTAAAAAGGGAAACATATTATTAATAAAACAACATAAAAATTCAAAAGGTAAGCACTTACCACCAGAACAGCTGCCATGAACCACTTTGACAGATTCAAAATGGCAGATCATAGCACAGACAAAAATTCCGATTAGAACTATGATGACGCCATTTGGGGACCAGATGTATAAAATGTCACACAATGATGCGGGCGTCATTGGCAAGGCCACCGGCAGACACAATTTCTATTGTGTTTCTGCCTATAAATAGCGAGCTACTGGAAGTAACAAACCACTCAAGTTCTGACTGAGCACCAAGACCGATCGGCAGTTGATATTGAAGCCAATATTAAGTCTTGCTTAATAAAAATATAAGGGAAGTATTGCACCCTATTTTACTAACCAAATAAATCAAAAGTTATAATATTTGATTCAATATCCTTTTAGCATCCCACGGGGAGATTTTTTGATCCCAGCTAAACAACCTATATGAGCAGACCATTGAAGCTCATTTCAATCAATTTAACCTTACTTTTTGGTTAAATAATAATTGTTCTTTTTTTTCTAATTACAGATTAAAGGACAAAATTGCCATTGGAGGCGTAAATAATTGGATTATTTTTAGAATTGTAGTATTAGAGGTAAAATCAAACTGAATTTATGTGGAATTAAGCATTTGAATTGATTAGTTTTATGAGAAATTAGTGATAATAAAAACTGAATTTTTATTTTGAAAAATCGAACTGTCTTGTCATTTAAAACCCGGCACCTGCCCCTTTTTTATGCTAAGCCAGTATTGGGACTTAACACAATCTTTTAACCCTAAAATCGTTACATTGTCAGATTTTTCACCGGTTTCGACAATAATAAATTGAATATTACACGTCTGGTTATTAATTACGCATTTTAGTGAACAATTTCCTCTTACCTTTAATTGTTCACCTGTGTATGTTGTTATTTTTGTATTTGTTACCTGGATGACTTCTTTCGGTAACTTTAATTTTTTAAAAATCTGAAACGACATCACATTAATTTGTGCACCAGTATCCAGTTGACATGTAATTTTTTTTCCATTAATTAAAATTTTTATGGTCCACGATGAATCTTCTTGTAGTTGAAATTTGTTTACAACATTTATACTACCTAAAAAGAAAGAACTACATGTACTATCATCTTCATATAAATTTTTCTGCTCTACAAATTCACACAATTTTACCGTTTTAATTGTATTACTTCTACACATTTTAAAAAAAGGTCCTACTTGTATTTCAGGCATCTTACTCCATCCGCTGGGCATCTCGTTCGATGAATTTGACGACACCGATAACAAATCTTTTTGTTTGTCAAACTTGCTGAATTGCTGGTTGCTGTTATTTTCGACGAATTTAAAAGACTGTGCTCCCTCTGCCATCCGTCGATAGTGATGATTACCATTTTTTCCTCTCGATTTGGATAGATTTAATTTATTGAAATCTGCTGCTATTTTACTGGTGTCTGTTATCATGTGCTTAAGTTGAACCTTGCTGGTCTCGTATGCTTTAAATATTTCGACTGTGTTTTCAAGTGTTAGGTTTTCTGCTCTAATAAGCTTCTCTTTCAATATCTGATCTTGTATGCCCATTACAAACACATCCCTAATCATTTCTATTTCCACTGATTGATAATCACAGCTAGAAGCTAGAATTTTTAACTGTGTTAGGAATTGTTCTACCGTTTGACTTTGATGTTGGCGACTAGATAAGAACTTATATCTTTCGTACACTAAATTCTTTTTAGGTAAAAAATGTTTTTGAAATTCCTTTTCTATCTCGTTAAATTTAACTTCTTTTTTGGCGATATTAAAAGTATTATAAATTTTTACACCTTCTTCACCAATGCAATGCAACAAAATCGCAATTTTTCTTGCCTCACTCTGTTTTTCAAGGTCAGCAGCTAATAAATAGAATTTAAGTTTTTGGGACCACGTTCTCCATTCTTCCGCAAGATAGGATTTACTGAAATTAAATTCGCTTGGAGGATGTAAACCTTCCATATTTTTGGTTTTTTTAATTTTAACTTTAATTAGCATCTCGAGACACTTTAAGGCACTTTTTCACTTTTTAACAGATTTTTAATTTTAACACTTGACACCATGTTGTGTTTAGCTGTTTATTATATGATACACTATTTACACATCGGTTGTCTGTATAATACTGACCTCATCTATACGATCCTACATCGTTTCCCTGATGTTACATTATTGCTGACGTTCCTGACTATGAGTGACATATATATATAACAAGTATTTAGTTTTTGTTCTAAATATGTTCTGCTTGCCATAGGTAAGATCTCGGGGTTTAATGACTGTATCACTCGAGTAATTAATTTAATTTTGGTATATAGAACTCTGTATGTATTTTCGTTTTGTGGTTCGTCCTTTTCTTTATTTGCTTCTGTTTCTTGTGTGTTGATCTGAACTTTCCAATAAGCTCTAGGTGATGGAATGTGGAAGCGGTTTTGCTGCGTCGTAGTACTTTCTGAGATTGATTTCAATATTTCGGAAAGTATTACTTTCGTTAGTTTGTACCAATCTTCAGTTTTGTGCGAGTATGATTCTTTGAAATAATCGTGATCCTCAGTGAAGTCTTTATGTTTGATTACTTTTTCTTCAATTATCTCGATGGCGTTCCATATTTCTTCGAGTTTTTGTGTTATTGTGATTAATTGTTTACAAATGTAGGGGTACGCTTCACATTGTCTTCTTGGTGATAGGCCGCTAGAATTTGCCTAGTTTCGCTGGTTTTGTATATTTGGGATGACCAAAGCTCATCGAATGTATTGATTTCTTCAGTTATTATTGACTTGTGGTATAGATATGGTATAGAGTTTTTAATATTAGGAATGTCCGTTTCGAACTTCGATTTGGTTGATTTGGGGAAAACTACAGACATGTGAAAAAGTTGTATGGAGTGAGTAAAAGACTGCCAACTAGAAAATATATTGTTAAATTTCTTAACAGCAATAGACAGAGAATCAGTTTGGTATGCCACCAGAATGGTATGTGTAGATATAAATATGTAAGTAAAGGAAAAAGTGTAAACCGTAATGTTTGAGAAAAATATAGAAATGGGGAATAGGATTAAGTTGTGTTTTACCGTATTATGAGGTTTTTATTTAATTTTATTACAAGGATAAGAGATGTTCTTTTCATTATAAAAAAAAATTCTTAATTATGGCGAAGAAGAAGGGAATTAAATTTTAATAAATGTAGGAAAAATATAGTGCTAGGTAAGGAAACCATTGTGGACATGCGAGTAGAAGAAATAGTCCAGTGAGTAGTGGTTTTTGCCCTACGAAACGTAGGGTATCACAAAAGAGTTGCAAACGCCTTTTGAAATCCACAAAAAATTGTTTTTATTTCATCGAATCAACTTTAACATCAATTATGAAATATAAATATTTTAAACGACCGCTGTTTCGGACAGTGCGTCCATCTTCAGGTTTTATTAACAACTAAACTAAAATACTTAAGTCTGGAGGTAAATGTTACACATTAAAAAATATACATAATGCTTCACATACAGATATAATATGGACAAATTATACTAACGGATATGAGCAATACAAGGTAAGTGAGAAACATTACATTATACATTCAACTGCAAATTTAGAGAGGGTCTAACAAAGAGCGACTAAATAGACTTGATTTTATTACGGCTTCCTCTGTATTTACTCATTAGTGGTTTGTCAGTAGTGGCTATAAACAAAGATTCATAAGCGTCCAGTTTGAATTTTTGACGTACTATTTTAACGATCTCGGGATCTGGCGAGAGTTTGTGACCGGTGATATCCATATGCAGAGCTACATTTGAATCACTGGTACCTACTATTGTTTATGATCGCTTTCCTGTGTTCTGTTGCTCTTTTGTGAAAAGTACGTGAAGTTTGACCGATATATACGTAATCACAGTCTCGACATTGTTCGCGATAAATGCATGATTCCGAAAATTTGCTTTTAGTATCCTTAAACTCACAAATCGATTTACCTAACTTATGGGAACTCCTCGTAATGAGATCAATATCATGTTTTTTAAAGATATTTTTGATTTTATTTGTAATTGTGTGGTAAAAGAAAACACAGATACGAAACTTCACGCCCTAATCTATTACTGGTAATAGTGTCGTTACCTGCTTAAAGTCTTGTTTCTCCCGGTGTTTTCGAATAACGTCTGTTGCAAATTTCGTGCTGTACCCATTTATTTTAGCTGTCTCGATGATGAGGGTGACTTCATTATCGTAATCAATTTTACGCATTTGGATCTGGGGTAATCTATGATCCATTGAATGGAAGGCAGCTTTTTGTGTTGACCGCAGTGGTAGGAGTCAGAGGTTATAAGCCTATTGGTGTTGGTTGGCTTTCTATAAATTGCGAAATTCACTCCTCTCTCTTCATTACGTTGTATTAGTACATCTATAAAGGGTAAATTTCCGTCTTTTTCTAGTTCTACTGTAAACTTTATCGTGTTGAGTTTATAATTGTCAGAAAGTTTTTAATTTGTCTTTCATTGATGATAGCAAAAATGTCATCGACGTACCTCCACCAAACACGGGCAATCTGGAAGCTTTTTTTAATCCAATCTCGAGGTGGCACATAAAATAATTAGCCAAATAAAGTCCAAGTCTTGATCCCATACTTACGCCGAAAGTTTGCTGGTAGAACTTATCTCTAAACTGAAAAAAGTTTTGGTCCCTGCTAGTCTCTGCTATTTTTCGGAGTGCTGCTTGTTTTTTTTTTGTGGAACGTTGTGTTTCTGAAGATGTAACATCATGGCTTCTATAGCTAAGTCCACTGGTACGTTTGGGTATAACGCAGTCACAGCAAATGACAGCATGACCTCACCTCTTTTGAATTCAATATTTTGGGTACGGTTGACAAAATCTAGCGAATTCTTCAAGCTGTAGCCTTCTGGTGCTGGTATGCTGTTCACCTCATTAAGCATCCATTTTGCTATCTTCTCGGTAGGACAGTCGATGTTGGATGAGATTGGTCGCATGCCTGGCTTGTGAGTTTTAGGCAACGCGTACAGTCTAGAGACAGAGGGATTCGATACTGAAAATGTTCGTGCTAGGTAATCAATTCCGGTTAGCTTCTCGACGTGCTGTGTTGTTAATCTTGCTTGGGATATCATTAAATGTATAGGATCTGTATTATTGCCGTTTTTCCATTTGAATTCTTTGTATGGCCCTGTATTAATTAAAGTTTTAACTTCTTGATCGTAGTCGGACTTGTCCATTATCACGATAGAATTGCCTTCATCTGCTTTGATGTACGTTAAATTTTTCTCTCGTGGTATTTTTGTGGTTCGGCTATGGTGAATGTTGTTGTGTGTGGGTTTGAGCATAGGTATATGCTATAGGTCAAATTAAAGAGGAGAGTCCACCACAATTTACAAGTTTTTATAACAAAAATTATGTTAAGCACCTTTTTGTAAACAAAAAAAAATTCAAAATTAAAAAGGGTAAGTAAATCCAAAATTCTTAGTTTAGCCCACCATAACTCCTTAGGAGAGAGGTGTACGGAGCTGGTCGAGCAGTCGTTGGAAACGTCATAAAGTTCTGCATTACTATGTAAGTGGCCGTACACTCTGTACTTTTAAAATACTGGGTATTTTGTGAAAGACTACCGAATTCTCTTAATTACCCTGTAACTCCGAAATGGTTAAGATGCCGCTCCCCCCTTGTCATACAATTTTGTGTGTGCTCGTTGACTACTATCACCTCCTGTCCTATGGACCACCATGAACGAAACATCCTGTACAAATGTTACAATATGCATGCATTTTTTTGGAAGAATGTTCATGTTTCCGCCGCTGTAACTCGTTACACATCAGTCTTACAAAAAAAGTGTTTTTACAAAAAAATTTAGGGAATTTAGTTTTTTCAATTTTATATTTGTATATTTTTGTCAATCGTTGAGGAATAATTTTGAAAAAAACCAATTTTTGGTACGTTTAATCCAAGATGGCAGACCGCGCGGAACCCCCAAGGGTATAAATTTGGATTTTTCATCGGGGCACGGAACTGAAAAACATATATAAAAATCACAACAACAACACCATTTGTAGGGCAAAGGTTATTTAATCCCTAGGACTAAAAAGTTCCAACTAACATAAAAAAAAACTTCAATAAAATAAAATTATAAAAACAAGAACGAACAAACCTTCATAATTAATCCAAGCTTTTGGACAATAAAAAAATATTTTTTTACTAAAGAAAAAAAAAGTAGTATTTTTAATTGTTATAAGTATCTATATAAAAAAATTGTATTGTGAGAGCTAGTCTCGGACGTGGGAGGGAGTGCCGGTTTTTATGGACAACTCAGTCGTTTTAAAATATAAAATTTTTATTCAAACTAAATGCTTAAAACTATATCACAAATTCATTTAAAGGAGAAATTCAGAGCTAAAAGCTAACCTACAAACTACTATAAAATTCAATAAACTTCAAGCAAAATAAAATAAAATAAAAACTGAAAAATTAAAAAAATGACGAACTGAAATTCAAATTAAAACTCAATGCGCTCCTGCTCAGGCGCTGCCAATGTTCTCCTCGTTCTGAAAATGTGAGAGAAGACTAGTATTATTATCTGTGATCAAAACAAAGAAAAGAGGAAAACATTGATGCTGCTAGTGCGTGAGGGCACAAGGGTAGCAAAATGGTGTTGATCGTACGTGAGGGCACAAGGAAGTAGCAAAGTGCTATAGTCAGTAAACGAGTCAGATTAGTCTCTGACAGTATTCTGAGCGTGCGCAGAAATGTAGCAATATACTACTATAACGAAAAATGCAGATTAGTCTTTGCAGTAGAATTATTCTTCTGCTTAGACGTGGGCAGGAGTATTGCAGATTAATCTCTGCGCAGAATTATTCTTCTGCTTAGATGTGGGCAGGAGATATTTGCAGATTAATCTCTGCGCAGAAATTAACTTCTGTTTAGGTGTGGGATGGAATTTTGCAGATTAATCTCTGCGCAGAATTAATCTTCTGCTTAGGCGTGGGATGGAATATTCCAGATTAATCTCTGCGCAGAATTAAACTTCGAACTCCGAAATATAGAATTAATCTTCTATAATGAGGTTGGGAATATTATTCTTATTACTCGGATTAGTCTCCGAATCAGATGAGCTCTGAACCTAGAACGATTTTCTGCTGCGGCTTGTCGGCTTTATATAGCAGCCGCATCCAGTTATGAGCTCTCGCCTCTCGGTGTTACCCTAGCGACCTTTGCTGAATTTGAAGACTGAGCCGAAATCAAATGATTTGACGTAATGTCATTTAATGACATTGCAGAAAATGTAAATATACGCACATAAGTGGATTATAGGTGAGTTTGTACTATTTTTGTATATTAATTTATTATTGATCGGGTTTGATTATTTATTTTTTGGAAGAATGATGTCCAGATGTTTACAGGAGGTATTGGAGGTGGTAATAGTTCGGTATTAGATAAGTATCCTCATATTTTATATTCTTGAAAAAAAAAAGATTCTTTGTGTTTTTGTTTTTATCTGTTTAGGAGATATTGTTTTGGACTGCAACGAGGGATCAAGGTGTTATTGATGATTTGACTGGGAGATTCTACGAGGGATAATATGCTTGTAGGTGGACTGAAAATGTATTGTTATGTAATGTCAACTTTGGTAGTAAGAGGAGAGTGAAAAAAATGAGAAAAAAAATTTTTCTAGCAAGAACTAAGAAATATATGTGAAAATAAAGACAGAAACTTTCGAATTTTCTGAACTTTTTCTATTTTGACCTCTATTTTTTTTATTTTTTTGTAAAAAGTTCGTTAACATAACTTTTTTCATGAAAACTGTAGACTCTTCTCTTTAATATGACCTAGTACATCCTATGCGGTATTTGCAGCCGTTAAGGAGTTATTAGCTCTTAACCTATTCTCACACCTATTCTTAAACCTATTCTCGAAGATAATTTGTTCCCTTATTGACTGAAAACACTTCATTAAAAAAAAAAAAATCGTCTAATTTCGGTATGACCTGAATAGGTTATGAGTTAGTAACTGTTTAACGGCTACAGATAGGACATAGGGTGTAATAAGTCAAATTAAAGAGAAGTGTCTACAGTTCATAGTTTTTATAAATTTAGCAATTGGTCGTTTCTTTCCGGGTGTGTTATTTCAAAGGTTTCTTTAAGTCCTTTTTGGGAAACTCCGGTTAGACAAAACAAAACAAAAATTTTTTATAAATAAAATAATATAAAATATTTTTATTTATAAATATTTGTAATTATTCCATAGGGCCTGATGATGGACCAAACCTAGGTCCGAAACGTTTCCTTTTCAAATCAAAAATAAAGACAAAAATATAAAAGTAGACATCGTTTTTTAATAAAAAATGTTTGTTTTGTTTTGTCTAACCGGAGTCTCCCAAGAAGGATTTAGAGAAACCTTTGATATAGTTTTTATAAAAAAAGTTATGTTAACGAGCTTTTTGCAAAAAAATAGAGGTCAAACTAAAAAAAGGTAAGAACGTCCGAAATTTTTCGTTTAGACCACAAACTCCTGAGAAAGTACGGGACTGGTTGGGCAGTCGTTGGAAAGGCCATAAATGTTTACATACAATTAGCTTTAGACGGTGTACGGTACCCTGTACTTTTTAAGATACATGGTGTTTTGTGAAAACCTAACATAATTTCTTAATCACCCTGAATCTCCCTAATGGTTGGTGTATACCCCCCCCCCCCTTTTCCGTACAACTTTTTGTTCATCTATGTCAGTACTATCACCTCCCGCTCTATGGACCACCAGGGAGGAAACGCCCCGTCTACAGGGTGTCCTGTATGTGGTATCATATCCAAAGGCTACGGATAGGTCATGCTTAGACGAGAAAAAAATTGTACGGTGTAGGGAGATCCTAATGGTTTCCGAAATAACGGAATTAAACATATTTGGTTATGTTTTTATAATGGCTCAATAAAGTTTAAATTTCGGAATTTTCATTATTTTTTTTATTTTTTATTTAACTACTATTTTTAGCAAAAAACACGTGATGAAAACCAATATTTAATAATGGATTTAAGACGCCTAAAATCTTAGCTTTAGAATGACCTATCACACTCCGTACCGAAAATGTAACCCTTTCTGCGTTTTTCCCCTTTTTCTTAAGCATCTCCATCTGAAATGGCTGAAAAAACTCAATAAGTAGGCTGGTTGAGCATTAGTTGGAAAGGCAATTAAGCTCTGCATACAATGTACTCCTAACTGTGCCCAGAAGCACTGTACTTTTTAAGATACAGGGTGTTTTGTGAAAAACGAGCTGTTTTTCTTAATCACCATGTAACTCCTAAACGGGTGATATTGCCCCCTGCCATAAAATTTGTTGTTAGTCTAGGTGAGTACTATAACCTCCTGCTCTATTGACCTCCTAAGGAGAAACACCCTGTATAGTGCACGTATTTAGTTCTCACAATTTTTAATTTACAGTTTTTTACCTGGACTCCATCCTTACCATTCGACGAATTTTACACAAACTTCGCGAGGATCAGGCTCGGTGCCCCCAGGTACCCATGAAAACTTTTTTACGAGCTTTTTTTTATTATTTTATTGCATTTACCCGACTTTGAAAAGACGTACGTGAGCAAATGCAAAAAATTTTGGTAGCAATGCATATGCATACAGAAGAAAATGAAATCTGATTTGCTGTTGTGCGCCCGTCTTAAAATATTATTATAATTTTAAGAGGGCGAGAATAATTGTAATAATTGTATGTATGTATGTATGTACATACAATTAGATTTAAAGAATTAGGTAATGTACGTATGTACAGTGTACATACGGAAAAAGAAGAAGACACTGTAAGTAGGTAAGTATGCATACCGTGTGAGTGGAATGTGTGTCTGATAACAAAATGCAATTTATGCTAAATTGAATTTTGTTATAACATGGGAATGCATTTTTAATGCATGTTGAATTTTTAAAGAAATTTTGAATGAATGAATTTGAATTAATTTTCAGGCTCAACTTTGCAATGCATCGATATATTGCATAGGGCAATATATTGGTGCATTGACCTTTATGGTTGTGATTTAGGCACCTGAGTCACAAAAAGACTCATTTTCTACTTGTGTATATATGAATACTCAGAAATAGTTATAGGTGTTGAATTAGCATCATTTAGGAAAGTACACATGAAAACTTTTTTTATTAAACCTTGACAGACATACATAGGACATTCTAGGACATTTAAATATCAATGAAATGCCTCCACCGGATATTGTCAGAAAATGTTATCAGTAGCAATAAAGGCTGTTACAATTCTTACACAACACAAACCGATCTTATTGCATACATTCCATTTCGTTTTCATCACAGTAACACTTTAATTAGCATCAAATTAAGTAGTTTGTAGATGTTTACAGGGCATTAGGTAAACCTTTCCCGAAAGGTGCTTCTATTTGACTTAATAATTCAATTTTATTCAAGAATTCGTCAAGAGTTGAATGTATAAAGTCGGAAAATCCCTTTGCAACGTGCACCATTCGACTACACTCATCTTTGTATACCTGGTATAGAAGCATCTATTTGTGATTTATACCCTATATTCCATGTTCCCTGAATGAAAGCAAACAGGTCAAAATGTAAAATACACGAAACTCTATGGTTGCAAAGGAGCATCATCCGCATCAAGTCCTATTTCATTTCCTATTTTAATGGAATACCTATAGAGTTGCTTGCATATATTTCACTATACCTGCGACTACACACTAACACATATTGGGTTTAAAGTATGAAACGTAAATAGTTACAGTTGCTTTACGTTTTTGTTTTGCCGCAACATCAACGCAACTATATGCAGAGTTCGGCAATCTCAAAAATATATCCTTCGTCATCACCACCGGAATCAGTATACATCATACAATCAGAGCTATATAAAGTTCAAATAACGACAGTACTCGCGATATCGTTACACAATGCAAATGTAACCAGAAAGAACTGGCATGCGCAACATCTTGTTCTCAATAAGAGAACCCTCTCTACCTTCCCAACCGAATATATAATGAAGAAATATAAATTTTTTTCCCATCAATACTCCCACGTATCTCTTTATTGGCCACAAGCAAAACACTCGATAGTACTTCCCAAGCCATGAAACCGAAATCTATATGAAGGCGTTGTGAATCCGTTTTCTAAAATGTTCTATATTGATACTTATTGAAAAGTGCCAAAAATTGACTTTATATTGGCTATAGAGCCGAAACAACTATCCATACAGGAAAATAGTCTTCTAGTAATTTATAGCTTTGTTCCTTACCTTCCCAAAGGCTACACTTAACAAAATAATAAAATAGTTTTGATAACAAGCTAACCTTACCATTTTACGCTCAAGCGAGTGATAATTGCATGTGTGTATGTGCAGCCGAGTCCGAATCTGTAGGCAGCTACATTCGATATCATCAGCCATTGCCGTCTTTTGATTTTACTACCTGCAAAAGTATTAGATTTTGTACTTCTCTTAGCATTTGTTGTTACGGAAAAATACATTACTTTCTACTTCAACTTTCTGAATAGTATAAACAAGCCTCCGTACTAAAATTTTTATTCAGGAATTTTGTTGATTAATTCTGTGTGCATTTCACAGTATAAAAATCTGAGTACTTTTTAATAAAATTGTTAATATTCTTTCACTCAAACATAACACTACACATAAATATGAGAAAATGTGTTGGATTCTATTGCCTTCATACCAGCTTTCATTTCTCTGTGTGTTTTATCACAGAGAAATGAAAGTTTATGCCAAAGTGGGAGCAAATATTTCTTAAAAAAGATCTTTTTTTGTTTGAAACTGCTTTTCTTTTGAAAATAAGTAAAAATCTAATGTATAAATTATACTACCATAAAGGCAACAAATTTGCCTATGAAATAAGCTAATATTTGTATTACCTTTCAACTATAATTTAAATGTTGTGAAGAGCTAAACACAGAATACCGTTACCGCCCTATAATTTCACAGCGCAGTGAGCAAGCGAAACTGGCGAAAATATGTCTCGATTCATTGATTAAAAAATGCTTTGAGTCATGTTTGAAATGAAAGAACTGAACTATTTAATATGGATGGTGGGAAATATTTTTAAATTGGTGGAAGCATTATTGGATAATATAAAAAATTGATTAACATTGTGTTTTTGTCCTACTTAGGCTTAAGAAGTTACTGTGTGTTAAACATTGAAAGAATCGTTTTTTTCACATAGCTCAATAAGCAAGCACAAAGCTGTAATCGCATTCTAGTGTGTTTTGTGGTATGAAGGCAACAGAATTCAACACATTTTTCATTTCTATTTGTAGAGCTATATTTGGATGAAAAAATATAAACAGTTTTCTTAAAGAAAGTACTTCGATTTTTATACTGGTAAATGCAATGCATTTTTCAATAAGAACATATGCTAAGAGAAGTACGAAATCGTACCACTATAATACATTCAAAAAATTCGATGTCACCGCCTGGAACCTAAAGACGGCAATGCATCAGCCCACGGCATCCCATTACGGCGCAGTGCCATTACAATGATTCCTGAGAATTTTTGTTTGAGAAATCGTAGTCATTTGGTTAAGATAAATTTTTTTAAATAATTTTGTTAGGAAAGGTATGAACATTTTATTACGGTTCGGAATATAAGAAAGCAAGCTTAAGATTATCAGAACATGAATAGTAGTTTAGGGCGGAGGAGCTATTCAAGTCAAACTTTTGTCAGTTTTACATAAGAACACTGCAAATATTTTGGAATGTAAAGGCTACGCTGAGTCTCGCATGTGCTATGTGTGTATGTGGGTGTGTGTGACGCAGCCCTGGGTTCGACCTCCCCCTTCACCGCCCATCTCCCTCTCCAAGTATTTGGTTATATCGGGTGGTATTACACTATCGGCGTAAAGGCTTTTAGCATTTGATGAAGTGAGAAGTGACTAAAAATTTCAGACACATAATGTAAAAAGTGGCTAAGTCAAAACCGTTACACTATTTGCCTACTCTGCTGAGTTACGTCAAATGTCTACATATACACTTGGGGAACAGAGTTTACACTTGTGGCACTCATCCAATGTGTTTTGCGCGTTCAGATGCTTCGACAAAGTGCCTCGCCTTAGATTAGACATGGCGAAATGGAATTATTTTCATTTGTTTACTTACTTTCGAATGGCCAGTTGCAGCATGAAAGGTTTGTTGTTGTTTTATACTTGGCTGCTGTACCAGGAATAATGGGACTCTCGTTTCCAGTTACCGGCAGAAACGTTAGACTTACATATTTCTGGTCCTTAACGAAGACGACACACATCTCAATGTATTAAATAAACCATTATCACACATTCACATGGAGATGTTCATTCATAAATATAATTGCATCGTTGTATGTGTGTGTGCGTATTTGCTAGGAACAGAAGCTATGTAAAAATGACATATGATTTATGCCGCCGCGGTACCTATTTCAACTGATGAAATCACGTCGCAAGCATTTTATTTTGATTATGGTTGCGTCAGTTGATGGTGGTTTACATTTACGATATTCTCGGTTTTTTTTTTTTTTTTTTGGGCTTGTGTTTTGTAAAAGTTTTTATTTAGCGTGCGAAATGAATATTTAATATCGATTACACCTCCTGTGACTGTATATCTGAAACGATATTCTCTATAATGACAGGATATACTTTGACAATTAATTCACTTTACGAAACTGACGACTTAACATTTCCCGGCTGTTAACTTTGTGGAAGAACATTTATAGATGTAGTAGACAAGGGTAGAGTTTTCATAAATTTGTTTAAAGGATCGTAGTATTTCGTTTGTAAGTGATTTATTTAAGCTATACACCAACCTGATGAACTTTGGTTATATGTGAATGAATGCGTCTACATAAATTATCAATCATTTTTTAAAAATTCTTATCAAGAGGCCAACACAAAAAATCCAAGTTACTTTGTTTGTTTAATACGTCATGCAATCGAAGTTCAACACAAATGGCTAGTAACCCGCATCTAGTTGGAACTAGGAAATTTTGCTATATTCTTGGTACTAATGTAATTTCGATTCGAAAATTGCGCCTTCAATCATTGCAATATGGATTGCAGTTTGAGCTTACTGTTGGCTAGAATGGTCTTCGAAGGAAAATTTGAACGATAACTTTCGAAGTAACAGTCACTTTAGGGCAATGAAGAGGTCATTGATTAAATCTTCCTTTCCTTAATTTGTGGTCAACTTTAATTTTATACGCTCTCAAATGTTGGTCTTATCTTTTGTAAGAATTCTTTGCAGAGTGAGTGTGTGGAGACATTTTGATTATGCTTTTTATGGAACTTGTCGTATTGATCGCCGTACAAATTCAACATTTGCCTCAATTTATGAAATTCTTTGATGGCCAGCTCGTTTCTTAAACACTGTTGATTCCAGTTACTTCAAAAATATCTCCATTAATGTCACGTAATTCGCCATATCCAATTAAACTCTTATGAAAAAATAATTGTCGATAAAGCTCACTTTCTCCCCACTTTCCGTTGATTTGACGAATGCCAAGTGCCAAGGACCTGGACTCTAAAATCATGAACATGCAGTCCAAAATTCTGAGGGTCGGGGATTTTAACATTTTTGAATACAAAATTCCAAGGGCGATATTTCCGAATATACTTGACTTCTAAAAAACTCTGTAGCTTTTTTGAAAAAATCGAAGATATTAAATTTTCTTCCGGGGCTTTTTTGTCCTCCGAGATTTTGCTTTTAGGGATTTTATCTTCGAAGAAATTGTTATCCCGAATTTTGACGCTTGAGATTTGTTTTTTTTTTACATTTGGTCTTCTATTATTGCTAGAGGCTCCAGTGTCAACTTAGAAATTCATCCAGCTGAACTGATTGCCTGGTAAATGTAGGAGTAAGTTTCCAGTTGTCACTTGCTGCGGTCAAACTGTAAATCTAGGACCCAAGATTTTTATGACGCAGAGTGTTGGACAATAACAAAAAATGTATGACAGACTCTAATACTTCTCTGATTTCAGGACACCTTAGGAAGTTACCTAACCTGCCCCCCCTCCCACACACACATCCTCTCACAAGCTCTTTCATATTATTTGACTTATGACATAATCATACCATGTTCGACTATGCTAATAGTATTGTCCTCAGGTATTATTCGAAAATGCATCAAGCTATAAAAATTTGTCTGTTTTCATTACTTGGGACACTACTGTATTTTGGTAAATCTAAGAAAAACAAAGTATATTGTTCTGGAGGTAGATGGAGTTCAATACGTCTGTACATTCTTGCATCAGTTTAAAAGTAATCATCAGGTACTTTACTGTAGCAAAACTATCCAAGGAACTATTTATCTCTCCCTGACTTCTGCTAGAGGTATGCAAAGACATGGCTACAAGTGTCTGGCATAACATAGACCTCTTTTCCATGACCTGGTTCAGTTTGTTTTTATCTATCTAAGATAATTTTCAGATATTTTGAGCTATTTTTTTAGCAGTAGGCGAGTAGTACCGATGGAAGGACAAAACATACATATATTAATCTTTTGTAAATTTATACTTAGTCCAAAGCTCGTAGTGCAGTTCAGATTTGTCCATGATTATCTCTAGAATGTAGATACTGGTCCCCCACTGGGGGGACAAGCTTAAAATCCTCTTTCTCTTCATAAATACATATGTCTAAGATCGCACTTGTTCAGTGAATGGAGTTCTGTTCCGGGTTCCGGTATTCAGAATAGTTGTGCTAATGTGCTTGTAAACAAGTCACTCTTTTGAAAAAAGAATTAAAACGTCCACCGTCTAACTAATGGAAATAAATTTAGCTTTAAAATCCTTTGTGGGACCGAAATACATCTGAGCTTGCAAGAAAAAAAAGTTATTTATACATTTTTAATTATTAGACCATTAAACCCCTCCTGCTCCACTCTCACAAACCAAACCTTATCGACATAACAGCGTTCATTTAGAAATCAAGATCAAATTAAGTCTAGCTCAAATCCACTTGTGGTGGATGTAGAAAAGAAGTGCTTAACAACTGAAACCAACGTACGATAACGCCAGATTTCTGATTAGATTTTCTAAGTCAAACACAATGGAACAAGATTAGGCAATTTGACGAGGATGTTAAAATTACATCAGCACTGCTTATATAGCCTTGAACCTCCTCCTCCTCGATTCCAATTAAGATAAAAGACAAGGTTGTGGTGGGAGTATTTTCCATTTTTTAAGCAAAATATGACGTTTTTAAAATAACGAAAATTAAAGTGAATGATAACTGATAACTTGGAACACAAATCAAATTGACTTTATACCTGATAAGGAAAGTGAACCTGACAAAAAATTTGATTATACAACATGAACATTTCGCAATAATGAAAAGTTCTACTGGTTGCTTTGAATTCAAAAGAATTCAATAATGTAAAGCCAACAAGGGTATAGGTCGGATGTGTTGTGGATAGTGAGAAAGGCGGTGGGGGCTACACGGGGGGTTAGAGGGATTGAATTCATTTAAATATAAAACTTTGAACGGAAAATAATTTGTACTCGCTGGATATTTTCCCCATCCCCGGCCAATTAATGCTGCTACAATATGATGCCATAAAAAGTCCATAAATATTCACACATATTCCCGGCCAATGATTGCTGATAGCCTGATAGGACGCTTTTTGAATAACATTTCAACGTGGCTACTGTTACTACTGGCAGCAGTAGGTAGGCTAGTAGGAAATAGTAGTGTGCATGTGTGTCTATACCGGGTGCATTGCTGGAGCGTATAGTCGAGTTTCGTTAATCTGTGTTTATTCCACTTTGTATCAGAATTTGCATACAATTTTAGCAACGCATTTGGCCCAGCTAATTACAATTTGCATAGAGACGTGCTATACGAGGACTATATCAGAGCATACATGTAGCCGCAGCCACAATAACGATTATTTAGCGAATGTATTTATGTATATGGAGGCGGCTAGATATACAGTTAGTGTTAGTAGCACTTTGTTAGTGATTTCACCGATGGAGATGAATGGATTGTGAAATGTATCTGTTACTGGGCTACTAATATTTTGACCTTAGCAGAGATTGCTTTAGATTTGTATATGGACTTAGATTATCTATCGAGGCCTAGATATGTAGCTAATGAAGTGTTCATTTTCGAGTTAGCCTTAAATAACTGCTTCTACAATTGCATTGACCTTATGAAAAAATTTCGTTCTGCTTATGGCTTGTGAATTAATGTGTAAAAAGAGCATCACTACACTTCGCAGTTTCCTTCTGCTTGGAAAATTGTACTGCTGTGAATGTGGCTAAGATCAATAAAGCCAAAGATTCCGGGGATTTTCGGCGATTCAGTCTGTAATGTTTTCTAGCCAAAGTGATGGAAAAGTATTGACCTGGCAAATTGCTTAAATCATGAAGCTAATAGTTTTGCTAAATTCATGGTTATTCTTGTTACTGCAAGCCTCACAGATTCGAAGCAGTTCATTTAAGAGTCACAACCGATATGCGCAACTCACCACAAAAGGATAGATGAACTATTTGTCCTTGTTCTGCTTGATTTAATTTTACCAAAGCATTTCATTCAGTAAGCTATTCAAAATTACTTGCTAAGTTATCTACACTAATTATTCCCAGTTTCTGTAGATGGCAGTTTCTCTTATCGGCAGTGTTTTGTCTGGCATGTTGCGGCGGATAAGAATGGGGGAATTGTATTTCTGATACTTTATCTCTTACTCATGATATACCTCAGGGATCTATTTTGGTTCCTTTACTCTTCATTATGTGTATATAAATGATTTTTATGAGATTACAGAGGACTGCAAAATATACTGATGATGTGCAATTATATCTTGGTCAGGCCCCATTGGACTAGTGGAGGATATTGAACAATTAAATTCTGCCTTGGATATTTTGGGCGACAAATAATATGATTTGCAACCCAAAAATGAATTACAACCCAAAAATGATTGGCAACCCAAAAATCTTAATGTGCTCGATTTTATCGACGTTTTTTTGCGGGTTTTATTGGTTGCCTATATATGTATTGAATTGCTTTCGTTTTCTGATTACGAGCGAAGCCTAGGGCTATTTCAACTCTAGTACGAAATGTTGTCATCATATTAATTATATTGTCTCTTGCAGTTTAACATTCGCGCTCAATGCTAGTAAATTCGCTGATTCCGCCTTACCTTTCAGATAACTGTCTATTATTTCTTCCTTTTGATTCTGTATGTTCGATGTTGCATATGCTGTCTGTACGTGGTTCGTGGTTGGTCTAAGGAAATTATATATACTCTAAAAAACCTGGACATATCTACGTAACTAAGTAGAATTATTAAATTCCAGCAAGCGTTCTGTCGTATTAATGAGCCTAGGTTTCGATATTCCATCATGGAGGAATTTTACTTTGTTCGTGCTTTTCGTGCCTGATATAGTTTGCCAAATGAGGCGCACGTGTTGCCGGAACTGAGAAGCATACATTTGTGAATACCATCATTAAATATATCATGTAGTCTAAAAATGAATTTTTGGAGATCATCAGTATATAAAAAAAATTGAAAACTGTAAAGCCGCAAGAATTGATCCCTGTGGAACATCACATCCCTGTGAAAACATATATACGAAGAAAAGTAGATTAATTCGACTGAGTTCATTGGCGTCAATTAAGATAAAACTAAACTAAATTTTAAAAGAACAAATATGGAGGACAGTTTGTTAATCAATCATATCAGTTGTTACATTTATCATTTTTACGGTAAGGAAAGCCTAAGACAGTTCAGAGCTGTATAATTTTTATAAGTTATATCAAAGGAAAGAGCTGTGTTAGTCAAAAACTCTAATTTTTTTACCAGTTTTGTCAATTATATTTCAATCCAGCATCAAAATGCATCTTAAACTCCACATTCATAATGGGAGCTCATAAAATTACATATAAAATCAAAAGAGATATGGATTTAACTGCAAAATCGATTGAAAGTAGCATTGCAGCAATATGAAAAATGTAATAAATATCCACCCAAAATGTTCGCCAATATTCTACTGTGAAACGGTGGCAATTTAACAAAAACCTTATTCCTCAACATAAATTTCTAGGCAGCATAAAGATATGTAGCACACGAAATGCGATAACAAAGGATCATAAAATGTCGCAAACATATAAGGGTGTGATGCTTTTTTCATACATTTTAATATTCTGCAGGTGCAATTCAAGTACCCTTGCTTAGGCAGAAGGAGGGTGGTATTTCTATTAGCCTGATATACCTGCATATACATATCTACATCGAATTTATAAAACTTTGGTGGTTTTCTTGTAGGTGTTATCCTAAATCTAAATGAAATCAGTACGAGAATAGAAATGTACAATTAACCTTGATATTGATGTTTATACAGTTAAACCACAATTTCAGTTGAAACTAATTTGTAATTTAAATTTTTTTATCATATAGTGACAAGGTTGGGATACGCAGGGGAATTTCTAATATATGTTAAAGAATTTAGTGATAATAAAATATTTGACGGGTTTTAGGAAGTTTATGAAGAAGTTCATTACATCGTGTCGATGAAAATATACTTGAATTAGGTGACTATTTTAAATTTTTAAAAATTTAATGACTAGACGAATACATAAGAATTATCGGAAAGAAGTTTCCAAACTTATTGATGATCTAGTTTCAGATTTGGGAATAGCTCTGGATTATCTGCACTCTAAGTTTATGGGGATACATGGTATTAGTTAGATCTTAAACTCAGCTAAATGCTACTTGATTTCTTTACTCTTTCGACAATGTTTCTTATAATCGGCTAATGAAATAGCCATCAGCTTGTGGCCTGTCTTCAAATCACTCATTTCTTATAAGCAGAGTTCCTTATACTGATACCTTTAAGTTACTTTTTTATAGGCTGGCTCGAATAAGACCGTATGACTTTAATAGATGACTTACAGGATTATTTCTATAAAATTTGTCTAATTTTCCTAAAAGCTTTTAAATTAACGATACTTTAAAATTAGTGGGTTTATATTTTTATTGATATTTGATCAATTCACTGCAGACAGTTCACCGCTAACATAATTTACCTTCATCGCAGACACAATTTAAGGAAAAGGAAGACAAGTTTAAGACTGCTAAAACAGACAAAAAAATTTATAAAAACCATAATAAGAAAAAACTGAACAAAAAACTCGATGCCTAATTTCTCGCACGGAAAGGATTGGCAGAGGTTGTGGAGAAATGGAAACTAGGAGGAAAAGGATAGTCAACATTGACATATCTCGAAGTCGTTCGGTGACCTAGTAATGGTGACAGCATGACTCGATGACTCATGACATCTTTGGGCCACATTCATTGGGACGCCCATAATAACACCACGAGGGAAGGGATCGAAATGGAGCTAAGGCTCTACGAAGGAGGCTCCAGGATAGAGAAAGCAGACAAAAGGGATTCACTCGTCAGACAATTTCAATTGATTGAAGTAAAATTTCCTATTAAGTGTCCTTGTAGGAGTAGGAGATACAAAGCAAGAATTGTTGAAATGTTGTAATTTTCAAAATTCTTAATTATAAATCTTATAGGCAAAATTTTCATTTAAAAAACAAAGTCCCAAATGGAAAAATATTTTTATAACTAGCTTGACATAAAACATAAAATATTTATGTCAATTTACTGGACAATCAGTTACTAGGATAAAGACGTAAGCACAAATTTTCACACAATTTGCAAAAACTTTACTTCTTTACTATAAATACAACTGACAGCAATCGCCGTTATTCTCAAAAAAAGGCGAATCTTACTAAAATTCTCACTCTAGCACTACTAACTAAATCATTCTTAATCAGAGATCATCAAGCCGTCTTTATTATGGCTAAAGCCGTATTGAATTCATTTTTCTTTTTTTCAAGAAGTTGCGTTCAGCCACCTTGATCAATCCTACGAACCGATTTATTTATTTACTGGAAAAATGCTGAAGGGCACAGGACTTTAAAAGCGCAGGAGGTCGTTCACAAATTATTCATTTGCTACTTCATATTTCTTAAAAAACTAACTCTGAACTTACTTCTAGTAATCGAGCAAACTATTTGGGTGAAATTACTTTTCTAAAAAAAGGTTTGAATTAATTAATAATAATATAATTTTTAGAAGCAATCGATAAGCGAATGCAGAAAATTTATTACATGGAGTTTTTTGTAAAAAGAATTTTATATATAATTTGATGATTTTGTTAAGAAGAAATGAACACATAAATAAACATATGACTCAGCCGATTCTAGAGCCCTCCTGGATCAGGCCGACCTCATTGATCAACCCAACTATTGATAGGTCCCGGTTATTTGGTCACTGCTTAACTAACACATGAAACACTTAGAAGAAAACCTGATTTACCCAAAAGACTCCTCCTAACAAACTAAGCTCCTAGATTTTACAAGATATGATTAGCCTAAGATCTCTTAAGCGGCAGTCAGATTGAAAATTTTAAGCGCGTAACACGCGCAGCATACGTTGACAGATAATATCGAATGTATGCTTGTGTTGTATAGGGAGTGTTATATCACGAAGATCGCGACGCAAAAAACAGGCGAATTTCTGCTTTTCGTCGCGTAAAACATAAATTTTAGAAAAATTTACCAAGGAAGTGGATAAATGTAAAGTTGCAAACAAATTTGCCGAATCTCAAATGTCATCGCGTTCCATCTGACACCATATTTTTAGTAATAAAGATAGAGATTACTCTATAGGATTATTTACCGGGTTAAACTTATATTTAGTCAAGAAGGAACTTTTTCTGGATTTTCCGGTATATAGCAACAGCTAAAAGAGGTTTTTAATTTGCTATTTCATCACACAACTCATTATATTTTGGGTGACAAGTTTCAAGTCTTGGTTTGACTCATCAACTGGTCCCAAATAGCGAAATTGAGTGACTTTAAAAAACAAATGAAAAAATAGAACAAAGAAAAGAAAAAATGAAAAAATTGAGAAAACCAGAAAGAAAAAAAAAATTTATTAAAAAACTTTAAATATTTCTGCTAACACGAAACGCTTCTTCTTCTTCCTTTTTACTTTTCTTTTTCAGCCCATTGCGGGCGAATACAGGTTCGATTCGTTTTGAATCAATCTGGTTTTTTTTAAATTATTTTAATAACATTTTTTTTTCTTTCTATTTTTCTCAATTTTTTTCATTTTTCCATTCCTTTTCTTTGTTTTATTTTTTCATTTGTTTTTCAAAGTCACTCAATTTCGCTATTTGGGACCTGTTGATGAGTCAAACCAAGACTTGAAACTTGTCACCCAAAATATAATGAGTTGTGTGATGAAATAACAAATTATAAAAAATTTTAGCTTTTGCTATATACCGGAGAATCCAGAAAAAGTTCCTTCTTGACCAAACATATTTTTAGTGTCTGTTGTGAGTGCTCTCTGTCGTTTATCTTTATTCAGTTAATTATTGTCACAGCAATGGATGCCATCAATGTCGATTTATCATAGCCTGTTGTGAAAATGAATTGAGACAATAATCACCTGGTTCCCACACGAAAAGTTACCAAATTCGGCTCAACTGTGCCGAAAATTCTTTAAGGATTTTTAGCTTCTTGACAGGTTTTCTCTATAGTCTCCAATTAACTTTTCCGAAGACATGATTGGTAACGATCAAAACCTGTATCTGGATATCTTTTTAACGCGTAGTCGTTAGCGAGGGTAAATTCTAGTTGCTAACTTTCCTTGTGGGTTTTCCCATTTCATTTGATGCTTTGTTAAATGATTGGTCAGAGCATCCTTGGTCAACAGTTGATGAGTCCACTGATGTTAATGATCAGGTGGAAATCTTCGATACATTAATACCACAGATAACTAAATACAGATAAAGAATGGCCCAACTAAAAATTGACCCCACTTACAATCAGGAGCCAACTACTCATAGCCAAGTAAAGCTTTTGTCAACAGCCAACTACCTAAAGCTTTGTAGTACAGACAACAACACTCTGCTTTTTGTAGCATAGTTTTCCAAACAGTCTTTTATAACTTATATATTTTTTGGTTGGATTATGTATAGGGATACACTATTCAGGGGCAGCTCTGTGGAAAAATGTCTTTCTGTGTTTTATTTTTGGACTTGTTTTTTCTGGGGCCGGATTCTGTAGCACGGAGAATTTGGGAATTTTCGAGATGAGAATTTCGTTTTCTTAGAGTTCCTAATTCCATAATTCTCCATTCCCAATTCACTAACATGGTTGGAGAATTAGGGAAAACGTAAGAAATGTGAAAAAGTGCGAACCGCCCGGGACGACTAAGGGTATCAATTTTTGTTGAAGAGGGTTAGACTTTTTTTCATATGTGAGGTACATCTGCCTATTACCTTCCACTGTCGAAATAAATTTAAATTTCTTTTTTGTTGGGGTAGTTTTTGAGGGATGTAGGAGGGTAGGTTTTCTTGAGTTTTTCCGGGATAACGAGAGAATCGAGAGTAGAAGGAGAATGTATGTGGTATCAAAATAAATGGGAGCTCAGGGCAAACAAGATAGGTTTAGGAAATGTGGCGGGAAGAGTGCGGGGTAGAAGTGGGGGTTGATTAACGGAAATTTAAAAAAAATTAAGACAATATCAGGAGCTGTAATAATTCGCAGGGGTAAGCTCAGGATCTGTAAGCCCAATAAAAAGAATAAGAATTCGCTTTGGTAATTAGATATGCATGGGTATTATAGGCTATATTTTATTTCGATTAACGGTAATTTGCAGATTTGAGCGGCCTCGGCGGTAAATTTTGCTATCGCAATATTCACGGGCGCCTAACTCTATGTGGGAGTGCTGTAGATTATTGGGGTTTTTTCTGATAGATTACTGGTTTAGAGAACAAAAATATAGGTGAACAATTTTGTAGGGAAGGTGTTTTGGGGGTTGGCGGTCGTACCACCCCTCATAGGGGGTTGTCCAAACTACGTCATGTTTGGTACCAAATTAAAGAGGGAGTAGAGGGTAATCGGGTGGTGTAGTTTGTATTTGATCATTTTAACGTGATAGCTGAATTTTGACCGCCGAAAATCGATTTTTTTGCACTACGGTCATATACACCCCAGTTTCTATATTTTGCATATATTTCTTCCGTTCTTTGTTTCACATCCATTAGTACTCCGTTGTGAACATTTTTGTCTAGGGAAGTAAATTTCCACAATTTACTAGTTCTTCGCAATGATGAATTGAAAATATGGCAATTTTTGTACCAAAAACGGCCATTTTTTCACCTTAAAATGGACTGATACACTTCTTTTACTGTTATCTCCAAAATCGTATATCGGATTCAAAAATTTATTACATATTTAATTAGGGGACAAAATATAGATGCAATTTCATGGTACATACAAGCTTTACCGTGTATAATTAAAAATTTTACAGCATCTCTTCTGTAGTGGAAGACGACCAAATTGATCATTTTCGGGTGATTTATAACTTTTAGCGGCTACCTTGAGAGAAAAAATCCATGTTCCTCTGCAAGTACTGCATGGATTTCCATAATTATTTTTTTTTTAAATATAGCCAGGATATGCAGTGAATACATTACTCAATTTGAAATTCCTAGATACATAGATACCTTCATAAATCGCAACAAAAGCAGAAAATACAATGTTTCCACTTAAGGCCGTGACACATTAAAAGCAGAAAGCAGCGACCGAAGCAGAGGCAGAAGCAGAAATTTTACATTTCTTGCATTGCCAACTACATTGAAAGCAGAAGCAGAAAACAGATACCTGTCAACTACAAATGTCAGGTGTTATAATTTTCAAGAATTTAATGTTAATTTGTTATATCTAACAAAATTAATTATTTTGTCCTCCATTGACATTTTGTTTTTCTCGCATCAACCTCTTTGACAATTTTAAAAGAAAGGACGCCAACAATGAAATACAAATTTTAGCTCTCTTTATATTGGCAGTACTGAGCAGAAGCAGAATTTTTTAGATTTGATCAACTTTCAAGTTCTGCTTCTGCTGCTGCCGCTGCCTCTGCTTTCAATTTGTTAGAGCTCGAATAGTTGCATGGTTTCAGAAAAAATTCTGCTTCTGTCGCTGCTTTCTGCTTTTAATGTGTCACGGCCTTTACTTTTCCACTAGCACGACACCGGAGAATTAACAAGTGGAATGGAGAATTCGGGAATTCTCTACTTACTTTTCGTCTTACTTTTCCACAAGCAAACACCGGAGAATTAACAAGTGGAATGGAGAATTTGGGAATTCTGTACTCACTTCTCAAATCCTCTTAGTTGAGAATTTTTCGTCTTACTTTTCCACAAGCAAACACCGGATAATTTGAGAAGTGAAAGTAAGACGAAAAATTCGGGAATTCTGTACTCACTTCTCAAATCCTCTCAGTTGAGAATTTTTCGTCTTACTTTTCCAGAAGCAAACACCGGAGAATTAACAACTGGAATGGAGAATTCGCGAATTTCGTACTCACCTCTCAAATTCTCTCTCAGTTGAGAATTTTTCGTCTTATTTTCACTTCTCAAATTCTCCGGTGTTTGCTTGTGGAAAAGTAAGACGAAAAATTCTCAACTGAGAGGATTTGAGAAGTGAGTACAGAATTCGCGAATTTTTCGTCTTGCTTTCACTTCTCAAGTTCTCTGGTGTTTGCTTGTGGAAAAGTAAGACGAAAAATTCTCAACTGAGAGGATTTGAGAAGTGAGTACGGAATTCCCAAATTCTCCATTCCACTTGTTAATTCTCCGGTGTCTTGCTTGTGGAAAATTAAGTGGAAAAATTGTATTTTCTGCTTTTTTTGCGTTTTATGAAGGTATCTAGGTATCTAGGAATTTCAAATTGAGTAATGTATTCACTGCATATCTTGGCTATATTTAAAAAAATAATTATGGAAATCCATTCAATACTTACAGAGGAACATGGATTTTGTGTCTCAAGGTACCCGCTAAAAATTATAAATCACTCGAAAATGATCAATTTGGTCGTCGTCCAGTACAGAAGAGATGCTGTAAAATTTTTAATTATACACGGTAAAGCTTGTGTGTACCATGAAATCACATCTATAGTTTGTCCCCTAATTAAATATCTAATAAATTTTTGAATCCGATATACGGTTTTGGAAAAAACTGTAAGAGAAGTGTATCAGTCGATTTTAAGGTGAAAAAATGGTCGTTTTTGGTACAAAAATTGCCATATTTTCAACGCATCATTGCGAAGAACTAGTAAGTTGTGGAAATTTACTTCCCTAGACAAAAATGTTCACAACGGAGTACTAATGGATGTGAAACAAAGAACGGAAGAAACATATGCAAAATATGGAAACTGCGGTGTATATGACCGTAGTGCAAAAAAATCGATTTTCGGCGGTCAAAATTCAGCTATCACGTTAAAATGATCAAATACAAACTATACCACCCGATTACCCTCTACTCCCTCTTTAATTTGGTACCAAACATGACGTAGTTTGGACAACCCCCTATGAGGGGTGGTACGACCCCCAACCCTCAAAACACCTTCCCTACAAAATTGTTCACCTATATTTTTATACTCTAAACCAGTAATCTACCAGCAAAAAACCCCAATAATCTACAGCACTCCCACATAGAGTTAGGCGCCCGTGAATATTGCGATAGCAAAATTTACCACCTGCAAGTTACCGTTAATCGAAATAAAATATAGCCTATAATGCATACCTAATTACCAAAGTGAATTCTTATTTTTTTTTATTGGGCTTACAGATCCTGAGCTTACCCCTGCGAATTATTACAGCTCCTGATATTGTGTTTATTTTTTTTTTAAATTTCCGTTAATCAGCCCCAATTTCTACCCCGCACTCTCCCTGCCACATTTCCTAAACCTATCTTGTTTTCCCTGAGCTCCCATTTTTTTTTGATACCACATACATTCTTCTTCTTCTCTCCATTCTCTCGTTATCCTGGAAAAACTCGAGAAAGCCTACCCTCCTACATCCCTCAAAAACTACCCCAACAAAAAAGAAATTTAAATTTATTTCGACAGTGGAAGGTAATAGACAGATGTACCTCACATATGAAAAAAAGTCTAACCCTCTACAACAAAAAGTGATACCCTTAATCGTCCCAGGCGATTCGCACTTTTTCACATTTCTTACGTTTTCCCTAATTCTCCAACCATGTTAGTGAATTGGGAATGGAGAATTAGGGAATTAAGAATTCTAAGAAAACGAAATTCTCATCTCCGAAATTCCCAAATTCTCCATGCTACAGAATGCGGCCCTGGTCATTCGTATTTGAATTTGGTAGGTGTTGAGACCAGTGTTATAAGTGTAAAATTTGTGGTTAATTTGAAATTTAATTTTATTAGGTGGTGTTTTTATAGGTAATTACAATACTTTTTAAAAATGGCCGAAAGATCCACAGAGTGGAATATAAAGTGCAGCATATTATGTTGGCAAGGTACTGCGAAAAATTTTCCAAGCCGTAAGTTTTTCGAATCTCCCAAAGTAGGGTCCGATAAATATGAATGGTTTCAAGATGTTCCAGCTCCGCTGGTGAAATACAAGCTAAGAAAAAGCCTTACATTTGTAGCATTCATTTTCAGAGCAAATATTTTGGAAAGCGATTTAAAAAAAAAAACAGTTCCATCTTTAAATCTAGAATTTCCTTCTGTTGAAATTTCTCGATCACCATCTCCATACTTCGATAAGTCGAGAGCTACAAAAACATATGAGAGGAAATTTATAGAATCGGACTTCACCATAGAAGAATTAAATCAAGCGTCAGCGGCTTTCAATAAAAACCGAATTTTTCTTCTTCACCAATACCATGTGAGCAATGTCCAAAGCATTACAAAGAAATAAAATTACTGAAACACCAAATAAGAAGACTAAAAACGGAAAATAAATCTTTCAAAAATAAAAAAAAATTATTGCGAAGAAAGGTCAAAATTTTAAATAAGAGGGTGAAAAGGACCAAGAATAAAAACAAGAAAGTGAAGGATTATAAAGAAATATTAACTGAAAATATAGAAAGATTAGAAAATGTAAATGAAAATATTAAAGTTTTCTCCAAAATGATATTATTACTGCCAAGAACATATTCAGAGGCTCGGTCCTCTGCCGGTTATACTTTCCTTCGTGATGTGCTTGGACTCCATATGCCCCACATAGCATCTATGGACAAAAATTAAAAGTTTATCCCCAGGTGTGAATAAAAATATATTGCATGAAGTAAAAACACAAGTTGATAACCTTCCGGAAAAAGATAAAGAAGTTATTATTATGTTTGATGAAATGTCTATTCAAGAAAATCTTGTATATACATAATATAGGTCGAGACAGGATTGATGGATACGAAGTATATGGATATGGAGCGAGACATACAAATTTGGCAAAACATGTGCTTGTGTTTATGGTAAGAAGTATCTATATAGCCTGCTTATCTTCTTTGACTGGAAGTATTTTAAAAGATGAATTAATTAGATGCTTGGAGTTTTGTATCCAACTTGGGCTTAACATTCGAGCAATTACGTGTGATCAGGGTCCCATAAATAGGAAGTTGTTCCGTCAATTGCAAATATCTGAAGATAAGCCCTTTTTTCAACACAATACTAAAGCCATATACGCCTTTTATGACATTCCACATTTATTCAAAACTTTTAGGAACAGATTGCTCATGGGTGAGATTAGTACTTCCGATGGAATAATATGCTGGAGCATCATTGCACTTATATATAATTCCGAAAAGGGAAAAACCACAAAAGTGTGCCCAAAACTAACTTATTCTCACATCAGTCCCACCGACTTTCAAAAAATGAGTGTTCGACTTGCTGTGCAGGTCATCTGTCACAGCGTTGAAGCAGGTATTAAAAGTTTTCTAACGCTAAAAAAATATCCCTAAAGAATTGGAAGGAAAAGCCGAAGCTACCGCTAAATGTTTCAAGAAAATGAGTCGATTATTCGATATTTTAAACGGCAATCCCCCATTGATGAGGGATTCGCAAGACTTTGAATTTCTTTTAAAAATGAAAGATTACATATCTAACATGAAATCCCTTACCTCTAAAAGAAGTGTTTTTTGTTTCAGTGATTTGTTAATATTAATTGAGTCTACAATAAAAGTATCATTATCAATTTTTGAGTTACATACAAATATTTTTTATATCTACGGTCGGAAATTTAACCAAGATCATCCATTGGAAAATTTTTTTGCACATATAAGACCAAGAAATGGTAATAAGACTAATCCCACCCTCAATGAATTCAATCAGTTATTGGCAAAAATTATAACAATTAAATTACTTTTTACTTCAACTTTTTCAAATTGCGAGGACGACAGTGACGAATACTTTCGTTTGGATTGGGATGCAGTCCTTCAAAATCAGGAAAATAGCTTAACTCCGATTAATTCAACAAACATTTTACAGAACATAAGTGAAAACAAAGAAGAGGACTTAGACAGATCTTCCACGATAGAAGTGCCGCCCGAACTACAGCACGCAGAAATTCCTTTAGACACGAGTGATGTTGCTGTGAAATACTTTGCCGGATATTGCTTTTTTAAATTAATGAAAAAACTGGGCGTCCCTTGTATAAAATGCACAAATGAAATGACCAAAGCAAATACATCTTGTACTGCTGTTCCTTCAGACATATTAATACAAACTAAACAGTATGAAAATTGCAAAGAAGATAAGTTCTTAATAACACCATCAGAGAAATTTTATGAAATATGTAAATTGCAAACGAATATTTTCCGATCCATTTTTGAAGTGGACTCACATATTCAAAATATAAAGTCAGTAATTTCTAAAAAAATGTGTTGATGATACAAACAAAAGTTTCGAAGGATGGTTTGATCACAGTGATAATTGCTACGATCATCGGATGAAAATTCTCAACTTTATGATCTTAGTTTTAATTAGAAAAAAATGTGCATGGGTTATAGATGTACATCACTCTAATAAAAGAAAATCGTGCCCAAAATAGAAAAAGAAAAATTATATCCATATTAAATGAATAAAAATTACAATAAAAGCTTAATTCATAACTGAAATCATATCAAATGATAAATAACTTAAATTTGAAAAATTATTTTTTATATAATGAAGATTTTTTATGCAGAATATCTTGGCTCTATTCATAAACACTTATATAAAATAATATCTAACAAATAAACTATTAGAAAAAAAACATTTTATATATTTTTTTATGGTATAAGATTAGAAAATAAAATATTTACTGTGAAGTTTAAATTAAATTGAACAATTTTAAAAAATTAACGCCAAATTTTTCAATGTAAAAAAATGAATTTTTTCTCTTCACTCAAGGATTTCACAGTAGTTACGGCTTCTGTTTCTATGGTTCTGCCCTACGAGGTTTTTGATTTCCAGATTCACTAGCTTGCTTAACGATACCAATCCAGAGATTGATTGGCAATGTTTCCTTCCCGTCAAACCTAGCGCTACTCTACAAGTCCTATATCAGAATACAGTTCACACATCTGAGCCGGAGCTGGTTGAAGAGTCTACCATCTTCTGTCTTTTCGCGGGCGTACAATCTGCGAAAGTCCAAGAGTGATATACATCAGCACCTCCGCCACTATCCTCGTGTCTCCTAATCCTTTCCTTATCTCCTTCCAGCTATGCTGTACTTTGCATAATTAATAATATAACAAAAAAGAAGTTTTTGTAGAGTCTGGTAAAGCCAATTCAACCTTATTCTTTCGATTTTTTCATCGAACTTCTCCAAACATATTCACTAGGCACTCGACATGTCTCTGCTAGTTTTTAGGATGCTGGGTATATGTTGTGTTGGTTGAGATCTCTCTAAAGTTACATATCTAGGATAGCTGAGTAAATGCGCCTGTAGATTTGGTTATATGGAAACTGACATCTTATTTTATAGCATCAGTTTCGACAATTTGTTACGTCTCTCGACCAATTGGGATAAGCTCAACAATCACATATATGTATTTTTGCTGCTTGTAATTAATTAATTCATGAATTTTAAAATTGTTTCATGTATAACTAAATTTGTAAGAGCATTAATGGGGATAAGCAGTATCTGTTGTAATAACTCTGTCAGTGTTATCACCTTCTTCATCAGCTCTATACCGATCCTCTAAAGTCTTTCCAAACCTAATTAACTTCTGTTATGCAAAAAGGTCTAAAGGAATGAAGATGGTAGCTCGCCAATCTGATGTTAGAAGTATTCGTGCGCGCTGTCTGAACTGGGAAGTACTATAATATAAAGGACCCTTTCGTTAATTCAAAACTTGACGAATGCCGAATAAACTTCGATCAGTTTTAGATAGTCTTGCGATCTATGAGCCCGAAGAGGCAGACGCGGCAATTTTTTAAGAGCGCCCTTCGTTTTTCAGTTTTTAGACCAGAGCACATCGGCAGTAGGTAGTTTTTTGTAGAGAAGTCATAGTTTGGTCGGACTTTATTTTTATTAATAAACGACATTGAGTAATGAAAATAGTTTCGGTTGTTCTGGATTGTTCTACCATAGCGGGACAGATCAAAAGTTAAAATAAAATAAAATCAGGTGATTTAGTTAATTTCGTGGTTTCATGAAATGTATTCAAATTTGAATGTTATTGACAGTATTGCTTCCTCCCAAGTTTCGCTCATTTCTGTAATGTTTTTTTGCAAGATATTGTTGGTTATCGGGTGTAATTAATTTTTATTTAAATAGAACTGTGGTTGGATTGTTTATGTAATTATTGAGCCTCCCAATTGGAATAAAAACATGTGGCGCACATATAAAATCAATAAAAAAATTAACCCTCCCTTCTCCTACGAACTACCTAACACTAGGCGGAACCACAATAGAAATATACGTAAATACATTTACTTACGTAAAGCGAACCCGCCCTTCAATTTAACAGACGTACACAAATTAACCTTAACTCGTGTGAGGGGAACTTTCGTTAAGTTTAAATATCCAATTTTCAGTAAGTATAGTGCGGTAAGAATCGCACATTCCGTAAGAACGCGATGTGTCAAACAGTTAAATTATTATTACATGATTAAAAGTGCAATGTAAGACTTAAAATGGAATAAAAATGGTACTGTGAATTAATAGAAAGCACAAATCTTCAATTAAATCAATTTCCAATTGTTAATTTTTTCATTTTTACCACTTTTTAAAATTTAACACATAAAATGTCATTCGGCCACTGCGAATTAATAGAAGGCACAAATCTTCAATTAAATCACTTCCATTTGTTAATTTTTTTCACTTTTACCACTTTTCAAAATTGAAAACATTAAATATCAAGATAATTACTCTTACGGAATGAGATATATATAGTATTTAGGCTAAAAGTATCAACATTTTGTAAAGTTATACTTCTATTGTGGTTCAGCCTACTAACAGGCCTATTACGTCTTGAAGGCAACGTAACACATTACGCTACCAAGAAACAGAAGCAAACATCTTTGACTAGCTCCAGTATTCACATTGTCCACCTACCGAAAATGAAATGCCAGTCTAGATTCATAAGCATTGATTTAGCGCCCCACGAACCCGAATATTCTAAAATTCCAATTCTTAAGACCGTTGCCAGCCACAACAACGATTAACGCATATAAATTCTAAAGAAAAATTCTCAATTTAATTCCCTAGAAAAAAATTTAGGTTTGCCTGAGGCTCCTTATATTTTAAATGGCTCAGGCGCACGGCTCGAGTCAAATCACTCGTCTGGAGCTAGCTTACACCGGCACCGTCGCCTAATGTCGGCCACCAATTCCCACATGACGTCTTGTTATTCCTCCTCTGTTCTATTGCTTGCAACGTTGCAACTAAAAATCCTCTTGAACAAAATTTTATGCAAAGGCCATAGTTATTTGTTCTACCACAGATTTCTAGACTATTGGTATTGTATATGAATGAATTTTGCTAACAGTGTGCATACAAAACACGCCGCATACGAGTGCTTTTTATATAAGATAATGGCCTGTTTTGAAAACTATGCTACAAAAAGCAAAGTGTTGTTGTCTGTACTACAAAGCTTTAGGTACTTGGCTGTTGACAAAAGCTTTACTTGGCTATGAGTAGTTGGCTGCTGATTGTAATTGGGGTCAATTTGTAGTTAGGCCATTCTTTATCTGTATTTAGTTATCTGTGTTAATACACTATCTGATACGTATTTGCCTCTGCAAAGGGCGTGCAAACGCTCACAGTCATTTCCATGGTTTTCTGAAATAATTGAAATCATAACTGCGGAACGGGAGTTTCCTTTTCGGAGATTCAAAAGGTTAAGAACTGATGAGCACACCGATTATACTATATATATACTATAAACTATTACGAAATATTGGAACACTAAAAGTATGTAAAGTTAAATGGACATATATCGGTAGATAGCTTAATCGTGACTTACCTTCTAAAATATTTTGGAATAATTTAAGACATCCGGGTATACATTGTAAGGGAGATCGTGGCTGTGAACTGGATCCTTCTGAACTCAATTCATACTTTTCATCAATTTCTCATGCATCGGAGCGCGCTGACGTAACAATGATAATGGCGAGGCGTCTGTGTCTAGTCGCACTTTTCTGAACGCGTGACAACCGTGTAAATCGGGCAACTTATTGCTTGAAGTTCTCAGTGCTGAGCATAGAAATCCGTAGCTAGGTTGGCGTCGATTTGTATCAAAATTTTTATAAACATAGGAAATTATATAATAAAAACGTATAAAATATTTGTTTTGAGTCAGAAAACAATAAAGAAAACCATAAGGAAGACAAGAGTAATGCATCAAGCAACCAAGGACTTTTTATCCATTGCAATCCTATAGGAGGCGTATGTTCATGCCCGCTCAGATTACGGCCCCCTTCCTTTTCTTTTCAGGTTTTTCTTTTTAGGACAGCCCCTGCTCGAATCCTGCCACAGTAATACTGCAGCTAACTTATGGACGATTGCGTACATTTATAGAAGCTTACAACTCCTCACATCTGCTCCAGATACGGCAGCGTTAAGCAGTTCAACCTCTCATTGACCGCCCATGAAAGTCATAGGACTACGTGTCACATTAATCAGTCCAGTCTCTAACTGGCTGTCCACCAAAAGTCGTAGGATGACTTCAAATAGTCTTTCCGTATAGAATCAAACTACCTTGGCCAGTTCGACATATGATCAGCTGGTCTGGTCTGTTACGGTCATGTTGTTCGAATTAATAGATTAGGTAGATTAATAGAAGAAAAAAAAGAAAAAAAAAGGGGGGGGGGGGGAATAACATAATATTGTCTAGGTCATAAGAATATGTGTCATAAAAAATTAAAGTGCTTATTTGCATTGTAAAATCGTCCACGAGTCTCATGAATAAGTTAATTCTTCAATTTTACTTTGGACAAGAAATTAATTGCATTTGGCGTTTTTTTCGCATTGTTCTATTTACTTTGGTTGCACTTCCTACCTGAAATTTTGTTGTTATGCGTAATCATTTTCTGTTAAGTGAATAAAATGTTACAGTGCTAAAAAGTAGTTTTACGGTTATTGAATTAACATTAGAAAATTGTACTACTTTACTGTAATCAATTTTGGATTATAAATTAGCGACTTATTAATAAATAGTCAGTCTACGTCAGACCAGAAACAGAGTTTTGTATAATTATCTTTACCTCGTACAAACCATTGTGGTGTACTGGTTCAAGTGCCAGCTGTACATTAACAATCTCAACAAAGGTTTATTTACCTTGGTTATTTCACAAAGGTCAACTAAGGAGGTCACTAAGGAGTATTCTGTAGATCGCGTGAACCGATTGGAGGATGCATAGGTACTATTTGAAACAACGGATAATGAGATGAGAATTATTCCTTATCTTCCTTGGAATCATTTTTATTTTACGAAGGATTACTTCAATTTAATCGTGACACTGTATAGTCAATATCAAGTTTATTTTGCTAAGAAAATAGAACGCTTCACTTAACAGACATCCTCCAAGGCTTCAACTGTTGGAGGTGTAGGCTCTGAAAGACCTGCTCCAGAATTATCAGGCATAATAAATCAAGCTAGTGTAACAGAAGCAGTACCGAAGGTACTTTAAATAACTACGTACATACATACAAAATATGAAACAATTTCGCGATAAAAAATGCGCGCAACGGAAATACATTGTATGCAGCCGCGCAACAAAGTATGCGCCGCAATTTCCAGCGATAGGACAGTGGCCGATGTTTATAAAAGCATCAAATTACATTTTGGAAGCCACCGTGCATCGAAAAAATCTAGACAAGTTGCGACAAGCTCAGAATAAATATAAAAAATTTCTCAGGGTAATGAAATGCAATTAAGAATTATCTACCCTGAACGACGGCTCTTGCTCACTATTAAAGTGATCAAGCAGTGAGTTGATTTTAGAGTTTGATCACGGTCACCTCGGGTGAGGAAATTAGTAAAATTAGAGTTCGATTTGAAAAGCTCTGACGCGTGGATCAAGTTGGAGTTGTGTTTTGGAAAGTGTAAAGTAGCGCGTCGGTCTCGGTCGTCGTTCACAGAAGAAAATGTTGGAAAAGTATTAAAGTCAAGAAAGTTCATATAATAACCCAAAATTTGTGTAATTAGTTATTAACGATAGAAAAGCCAGAAATTTTAGAGAATAAATAAAAAATTGTGTTAGTGGTTATTTAAGAAAGAAAATTTCAGAAAGAATAAAATAAAGTGCGACAATAAAGAAATTGCGCAAACAAGGTAATAGAGTGTTACTTAAGTGAACCCCGGAATAATTAACAATATTGCAGTGAGCTCGAAAGGTAAAAGAATGCTAATAAACGGACCCCCCTTGAAAAATGTAACAACTGGCGTAGCCGGCAGGATATTGGAAACCGGTTTTACTACGTCAAGACAAACATAAGCGCTTGAAAATTCGCTCTCCTGCGAGCAACAAGGTGTGAATTAGTTTAGGCCAGTTTGGTCCAATCGCCCCCAACGCTCGGGGTCGGACAGCTATAACTGCCTCTGTTTGTAAAACACGCAGCCACCCCCTCATCAAAGCACACAAGTGCCAACGGTGGACAAGAGCGGGCTTCATCCCAGTCCAGGATTAAAGAAGTCCACATCAAAATTTCAACCCTGCTCACAAGGCCTAGGTAGAAGTACAGCAGGAATCATCAATCTGCGATCCAGAGCTGAAAGAGACTTCGAAGTAGGCAACGAGCCCCCTTTCAGGTTTTATCCAGGGGATTTTAAGAAGGCCGAGAGCCCCCCCCCCCCCCACCGGCCGCACAGAAAATCTCCGCTAGCAACTAGATAACGATCCTGATTTGAGAGGGACTTCGAAGAAGGCAAAAGCCCGTTGCTTGGTGGAAGGAGCTCCTGAGGGAACTAGCTATCTGGCACAGCTTCTCATCACATTTTGTGTGTTCCTCTCGAATATACGCTCTAATCCCTGACAATAGAGACCTGTTTACTCGCTCAGAGGCGTTTGCGTCCTGCGAGTAAACTGCCGTTCGCAAGTGCTTCACCGCATACTTATCCAGAAATCTGGTAAACTGAGTCGAGCAAACCTGGACTCCATTGTCAGAGACGATCGTCTCCGGGACCACGGGACGACCACGTGGAATACTTCCGTCTCGATGAATTGGCACACATTGAGTGTAGATGCTTTTCTCATAGGTTTGAGAATTGAAAATTTTGAATAGTGGTCAGGAACTATTAGAATGCAGACTTTCCTTTCACAGACCGAGGATATGGACCCAGAAAATCGATATACAGCTTTTGCCATGGTCGTTCTGTCACAGACTGGATTCTGATAGGTGGTCTAAGAATAGTATTGGGAGCGTTCGCTTCCTTACACACGTCACAGGCGCCCACGTAGTTTCTGACATCAACTGTCATTCGTGGCCAGTACAAGTGTCTTCTCAGACGTTCTAGTGTTTTCCCTATACCTCCGTGTGAAGCCAGTGGCGGATCGTGAGCCCTTGAAATGACGTCGGTGACAAGCCCTCGTGGAATCCAAAGCTTCCAAGCTTCTTCTTCCTGAATCGGATCGCCTGTTCTCGGAATAGTCCGAATCTAAACGAAGCCATCCCTGACGCAAAGATCTGGTAGTTTGCCAGAAGTCGTTTTAACCTTACGCCTCAGTTCCTCATAATCCAACGAGTTGAAATATGGCGAACTAAGGTCAACTTCCGGGCGAGGATCTTCGTTTGTGGACAGGCTGTCACAATGGATGCGTGACAGCGCATCAGGGACGACGGTCAGGCTTCCTTTTCGGTGCTCAATAGTGAAATCGAAACCCTGAAGCTTCAAACTCCACCGCGCAAGTCTACCGCTGAGGTCCTTTTGAGAAATCAGCCATTTCAAGCTCGCATGATCCGTCACTATCTTAAACGGCATAAGTTTTATGAAGGGCCGGAACTTCTATACGCTCAAGATTGCAACTAAGCATTCTTGCTCTGTGACGGTGTAATTTCTTTGTGCTGAGTTCAACATTTTCGAGACATAGGCTATTGGCTTCTCGTGGCCATCGTCATCTATTTGAAGCAGCACTCCTCCAATACCTTGTTTGCTCGCATCGTACTGGATAACGACCGGCGTGGTGAAGTCTGCGCTCACTAGCAACGGTGCAGAATTAAATTTTTGCTTTAATATATCAAGAGACCTCTGGGCTTCAGGTGTCCATTTGAACTGACTAGGGTTTTCAAGGTGTCTGTAATGCAAGCAGTTACATCAGCATAGTTCGGGATGAACCGTGTATACCATCCCGCCATACCTAGTAGACGTTGGACTTGCGGAACAGTTTTAGGTAACGGATAGTCAACTATGGCTGAAATTTTGTCAGGGTCAGTTCGCATACCTCCCTTTCCCACAATGAATCCCAAGTATTTGGTCTCTTTGATGCAAAACTTGCTCTTCTCGACGTTGATAGCGAGGCCAGCTTTCCTCAAACATTCCACTACACGGGCTAGCAGCGTAAGATGAGTGTCGAAGTCTGATAACAGAATTAATAAATCGTCTAGATAGACGAGGACGTTCTCACGAAGATCGAAAGGAATGACTTTATCCATGCTTATCCATGAGGTGGCACATCGTCTGTGGAGCGTTGCATAGGCCGAATGGCATCACTGTGTACTGATATAGAGGATGACCAGGTACTGTAAAAGCGGTCTTCTGTCTCGAATCAGTCTTTAGTGGGATCTGCCAGAATTCGTCTTTCGGGTCCAGGCTCGTTATGTAGTTTGCCGGAGGAAGTCGACTCAGAAGTGCGTCTATCTGCAGTAGCGGATAGGCATCCTTCTTCGTAACAGATTTGACCTTCCTGGCGTCAAAACAAAGCCGGACCTTTCCAGGCTTCCTCACCAGAACAACTGGAGAGCTCCAAGGACTCTGGCTCTCCTCTATGACACCCAGAGATAGCATTCGCTCTAATTCGGTATCCATTAAACTTTGTACAGCCGGCGAAATCGGATAAAAGCGCTGTTTTACCGGGGAGGCGTCATTCGTCTCAATCTTGTGAGTGACCAATAATGTTTTTCCCAGGCCTAAAGAGGCGAAAGAAGGGAAAAGCTATTTCGTGGCTTCCAAGCGTTGTTGTTCCAGACTGGAAAGAATATGGCAATCGGCGTCAAAGGTAGCTGCTAGACTCGGATTCACTTCTGCAACTATACCAAGGACATCTGTAGCCAACCCAAATAGACGCCAGAAGTCCATTCCCAGATATAGTGCCTGTGTGAGCCCAGGAACCACGTAAAAACCCACGTTTTGGGTCTTATCACGGAAAGTGCCGTCCAAGTTCACATGTCCATGCACAGTCGTCATGGCATCATTAGCTACTTGGACCTGTGTCCGATACCTCTTCCATTCAACCTCTGCTTCTGCAAGCTTCTCTAGAGCTCGCTGGCCTAGAATACTGACAGTGGCACCACTATCAAGTAATCCAGTCGCAGTTCGCCCGAGCAGCTTTTCTTCGGCATACGGTCGAATGTCGTCTGGCATCGACACGGAAATCTGTGCCAGTTTCTTTCTTTCCAGTCGCATCCGTCGACAGTATTCACGCCAACGAACGGTTGATCGTTTCTTTTTCGGTCTAATATCCAAGTCAGGAAACATGATTTCAGCTAACTCTGCCACTGAGGAGAAGATTCGGTCTCTTACTGCGTTGTATTTCTGCAGACTCGTATGATACGGCGTCAGCGGATGTAAAACTAGCTCACGCCCACTCGCCATAACAGAGCTTGGTCGCCGGTTTAAAACAGAAATACCATGAGGCCAAATCTCCCGCTCAGTAACCTTGTCAGCTAAAAGTGCTGTCGGTCTTATCGGGACATCGAAAATTAAAGACTCTTCCAAAGAAGTGTCTAACAATGTCATGGGCTCCACCGAATTGGAAATGGGAGCTTGAAGATCCGCGGAGAAGTCTATCAGGTTCTCCGTCTACCTCAATGAAATGTTCGTACTATCAGGTGTTTTGCTGACATCATCAGAATCACTGAATGATATCAGTGGACAATTCAGTGATTCGTCACGGAGCGGACCATCCTCCTTGTTCAAAGCTTCAACTGGAGTGTTCGTTGCGGTTGTCGCTTGTGACGTTGACGCTGGTCGGAAAGAGGTGGTGGTATTCCCGACCCGTCTCAGGTTTTTCTGTCGACAATAGCTGCAATCGGGCCTTAAAATGCTTTTGCGTCCGCATCCATAGCAGAACACAACTTGTCTCTCCTGCCAGCAATCTTGACAGAAGTGACCGGACCGGTCACAGTTCCAGGTTACATTCTGAGGGGTTGTAATAGCAGCTAGTGCTACTGCTTCCTCGCTGCGTTCATGTGTCATATTCAGTTCGGCCTCTGTCAGACGAAACTCATCCACCTCGCTGACTCTTTGGCCGCGATCAGCATTCCAGCTGCTCGCTGTCGCGATTCGCTGCTGCGTCGCCTGTATTTAAGTCACGAGACTCCGTAGTTGGTGTATATTGTTAGTGGGATGTAGGCAGACCTTTTGCTGAATGTCTGGAAGCAGGTTAGACTTTACGATCTCTAAGAATTCTCCGTCCGCCAAGGGACTTTGCAGTTGATCGCGCAACAGTACCAGGTGTTGATGGTACGTAGCAGATGACTCCCCTGCTTTCTGTTTTCGCAACATCAGCTGAACTTTGACTTTAAGGTCATCTTGCGGTACTCCCCATTCAGCTAATAGAGCTGTCTTCACATATTCCCATGAAGGCGTGGAATTTTGCCTGAGGAGAGACCAGTACCAGTCCATAGCTGGTCCAGAAAGCAAGGTTGTCATGTGCCTTAACAGAAGATCGAAATCTTCTTCGAAGGCCGAATACGTCAAAGCTTCCACTCGAAACACAAATTCATCGACAGTAAGCCGTGAGCTGTCACCGCTGTAAGATATATTCCACCTGCGGATAGGACTGCCAGAACGTCGCTGTCCTACGCCTGCAGGGTTACGAATAGGTGGTGGTGGTGGTGGTAGAACAACTTTTGGTCCAGGCTGATTACTAGGCTGACCAAAAGCTGAATGCGGTCTATTTGACGACTGCCTACCCGAGTTGTGAAACTCTTGGGATGGTCTTGGGTCACCCATGGACGGAGGTGGTCGTGAAAAATCTACGGGCGGCATTGCTGCTGAGATCTCTTGTCGGACGCTATTCCTTAACTCAGTCCGCAAAAGGTTGAGGCTCTGTTCGAGGCCTTCGCGTACTAGGTCTTGCATTTGTAGGCGCAAGCCTGCCAACAACGCATCCGTAGCTGCTGAGGTATGTCCACTGCCAGAAGGCAGCGGGCTATTTCGTCGCGCGTTAGGATTGGTAA
Organism: Dioctria linearis; assembly: GCA_963930735.1. Taxonomy (NCBI): domain Eukaryota; kingdom Metazoa; phylum Arthropoda; class Insecta; order Diptera; family Asilidae; genus Dioctria; species Dioctria linearis. The sequence continues at coordinate 200,367,804 of OZ005742.1, forward strand.
AAGTCCTTGAATGTAGATCAGGCATTCCAGGAGAGAGTGATCGTTGACTAGGTGGTGGAACTGTCAAAGGTGGTAACTCTAGTGACGCCATGGGAGGTAATGGATCGTGACTGACAGTCTTTACGGGCTTTGTCATTTTCGGGACAGCGCCAGTATACTCAGTGAAATCATACTGAGTGAGATGAGATCTACAGAACGGGCAGTTTGAATGCTGTCTAATCCACGTTTTCAGACATGCTTTGTGAAACACATGTCCATAGACCATCTTCACTGGCTTGCTCTGTCCTTACCAGTCGCTCTCTAGACAGACGGAGCACGGATCTGGCAACAGCGTCGGCACCCCAGTTGCTCGCGGTGGTGTTCGCGCTGTAGCCATTATATAATCAGTCGTACTTCAAGAAAAAAATCTTCAAACCAAGAGTTTGGAATAGATATAAAAAAATCCAAAGAATTTGAAAATTCGGAAGAGATAACAGGCTCTTCAAAAATGAAGAACGAAATACTGCTTTAAAAATTTGAAGGTTGGAACGATATACTAAATTTCAAACGAAAATTCCTTCCCAAACGTTCGGAGATTAGAACTAGTTCTTGAGATTTCATTAAAAATTGTTATCGACCGTTCGTTGTATCACCAGTTCGGAGAAATTAAAAAAATCGATTAGTGCGTTTCAAAAATTCCTATCAAAAACATATGAGGTCTCCTTCACTTCCCAAAGCTACCTCTCAACATAAAAGTCCTCAGGTCGCTCTCCCCCTCTCAGGTCAGAAAATCCATACAAGCAAGCGACGTGAATGTGTGCACTGGAAAAAAAATGTTTGAGTCCTCACGGAATCTGGGAAGAGTCGGGTTGGAGAAGCTGGAGACTGAAAATGATACTACTAGAGATTCTTCAGCCAGGCAGTTAGCAGTATGCCAATTCCTGATTACTGAAGGTCTTCAGCATCACTTACATCCTCCAACAACTCTTTCCTTCCTCTTCACCTGATTGTCGTGTCCAGGTGACCTTCCAACCGGGGAGAGTCATGAATCTGGTCAACTAGTTAGCTGGAAGCCAAAAAGTCGTCTCACAGATTCATAACTCTGTCCAGCCAGTTGGCCAGCAGAGACATGTCTCCGTGAGAGTTCACACAAAAAATTTTGGTGAGGCCACCTACCATTTCCACGGCAGAAGGCCAGCGGGAAAGATCGATTACAGAAAATTCAAAGACTTCCAACAATTTCAAAAAAAATCAACTAATTGTTCAGGCTTGAGGCTTGACCAAGGTCAAACCTAAAGCCGAACTTCACCTTCAAACAAATTCCAAAAACTTTAAAACATTACGTTACTTTAATACAAAATCGAGAAACAATATAGCAAAAACTTTCAAAACTTTACTTTACTTTCAGACTTTCAAAAACTCTGACTTTACTTTACCAAAAAGATTGATTCAAATAACAAAACCAGTCAGACTAAGGTCCGCAAGTAACCTCTTCTGGATATCAGGCTTGAGGTCAGCCAATTAGCAAAGTGCCAAATGACCATCTCACAACAAGTCTCAGTCCGCAGCAAGAGTCACAATTAGACCACTGAAGTCCAACTGAGGTGGCCCCACGTTGGGCGCCATTTTTTTTTATGGAACTATGAAGAGTGATTGACATCAGACGTAAAGTCCAGACTGCCAGCATAAGCTGACAGATCACTCGACGGACAACGTTCACTGCAGGGCGGTACGCTAGCTCGCCTCGGCTCATTGGCGGAGTGTGGGGAGGTTCCACGAAAAACTTGCCGGTGCCGTCAGCCATAATCAAAAAAAAATCGTGCCTATCAACACAAAAGCCGGTACACATTCGGTCCTGAAGGGACCCTTACGTCACTTTCCTGTATACCATCCTCGAAGGCGCAGATGTTTCGGCCTTACTGCATGCCCCAACCACGCATTTGACACTGAGGGCAGTTAGTTTACAGTGTCCCTAATCGACCTGTAGAGAGAGAGAGAGACCAGGCGCGCCTATACAACCCTCACTTCATGTGAGCGGGCTCCAGGATAATGAAAGAGAAAGCCAAAAACTTTATGGACCCATTACGTTAAAAAAATTTCTTATTATTCAGGAATAAAAGATTATCAAAGAAAATTCCTAAATACAATTTCAATCCTGCCCTGCATTGAATCTCTGCTATTTGCTACCATGACAGAATATTACAGGTAATTCCGTAAGCTATTGTATATACTATCCAAACTATATGCACTTCTCACAAAATGGTATGTAAAATTTCCTTATAAATTTTAAGCCAATAATTTAACTTGTTTGTATTTGATTGAATTTGATAAATAATTTTATACACTGCATAATGCTATTCAACTGTATATATACTTAATTGAATTTACCAACAATTCCCTAGACTGTAAGTAACTATTCGATTTCTTATTTGATCTTTTAACTCTGTATGTACTTTACAAAACAATATAATTTTACACTTAATCTCTAAATAATTTCCTTCGAAAACTTTACTTTGCAATAATTTTGTGATTGAAGATTGTTATTTCACTCATACTTCAGGCCTACTATGTATATGCATATCGTCCAGTTCAAAACTATACACTTAAATCTAAGTAGAAAAATTGCTTTTGATCTAATTTTCCGTTCGGTACTTTCGGTAATGTGTAGTATTCAACAAATTAACTGTAGCTAGTTATATATAAAGCATTAAATCAAAAAAATTCAAAAAGGTCAGGATTCCAATATACATGTGTAAGTAAGTATACCATGAAATCAGACATATATATGTGCAAGTATAGCTTTAAAATGAAACTATGTAAATATATGGAAAAAATATCAATAACGAAAAAGTTCTACAGTGCAAGTCGCTACAAAAGTCGGACTATATACATGTGTCAAAGGAAAAGTGCAATATATTAATAATACTCACAGTTAAAATTCCACGGCCTGATGAAGCGCTTCAGCATCCGCCATTTAGTTAAAAATTAAATTTGAATTTATTGCTTCGACTTGCTGTCTGTAGGCTCTATCACAAACTAATTTGTTGAGTTGAAATAATATTGCCCAGCGGCACTTGTATCTACACTTATATGAATCTTGAACGAAATTAAATAAGAAAGTGCGGAACGTTATTATAATAAAAATTAAAATTCAAAACAATTTACAAATTCATTTTATAGTTGACGACTGTATCTACTTTGTGCAATCCCGTCGAAAACGCTCTCAACTGAACTGCTTGACTATTTTGTATGAGAACAGCTTCAGTTTCGTTCCACGATTCAGGCACATTGCAGTCACGCAATGTGTAGATGAGTATATCCAAAGTACAAATGCAATCTAAAAGTGGCAAATAGCTAACAGTTGCAGAGATTTGTCTCATTACATCCCGAATCTCCTGTTGGATACGCTTCAACTCCTTATTAGATATTGGGTTCTTCGGATCACCAGAACTGTTGTCGCCCGGTTCTGTCTGCACTTTAAAATCCCACCACTCCAGAACTTCTTTGGTGTGAACATGTGTAATAATCATGAATATTTTCTCAAGAAGATTTTTAGACAACCATTCTTGAACTTGAGAGAATACGTTTTTCAAGATTACTTCGATTTTACTATCCTTTGACATTAAAATTGCTAATCCATATTGCTGCGTGTTCGCAAAACACTCAGGAGGATATATTCCCCGTGGTTTAAATCTTCCAGCAAGGTAAACTTTTAACACGATCACGAAACTGTTTAAATGTATCTTGGTGTGACCAGTCCGAGAAATATTGATTTCAAAGCCCTTGGTCGCCTGCATCAAAACTTCCTTGCTCAACAGCGAATTTTGTTAAATTTGTGTATGTCTCAAAATTGGACAGAAGACAGAAACGCCAGAATTAAAACAATCCGGCCAACTTATCTCTGGAGCAGCAAAAAGTTCTTCCCTTTCAAAGAGCTCAGCAAAATTTTCTTTCTCTTTGGCCAGCACCCTTTGGAAATTCCTTTTTGGGCCAGATGTCGTTGAGGATTTTTGATGATCAGATTTCTGACTTCGTTCGTGCAAGCGACTTTTACTCGAGAAGTAAGACAGATTGATTATTCTTCTTCTTTGTCATCCCCAGCCTGTCATCTGCAGATTGAGGAAATGCATTTCTTTTTTTTTATGCTTGACGCAGCCGGCCTACACGCTTCAGCAATTCTGGTAGCATATTGCTATATGCAATACGCTACGACCATAACAATAGGTCAAGTATGCATTTCGATTAATTGGGTTTTTGCAAGGTATTGCAAGATGTTGAATCAGGCACATTACAAAGGATAGATAGCGGAACTGGAGGCAAATGCACTAGCGACATTTAAAGCTGAAATTCGAATCACTAGAAAGAATACAGGAGGAAGCTACCTATTATAAAAAGGATGCATAAAGTCTTCAAGTAAGAGACCCAGAAGTGGTACAGGCAGGCGGTCCAACTCATTAGGTACGCAAAACTGTTGGGTAGCAGGTAAGGTCAGCCCCAATCGAGCCCAGCATCCTAAAAGACCGATTTATTCCCCTGCTGGGACAGCATCACCAATAAGATACCAAGGACCAGCAGCCAGGATGGCCCCACCTAGAACCATTCATTGCATCAAATGTGGACATCGGGGTCACATTGCGAAAGAATGTAGGACACAGCCTCCTTACAGCACCAAGTGCAACAGATATGGTCATGAGGTAGTGGGGTGTAGGAAACAGCAGATGCATCTCGTAAGTACAGTGGCAGGTAATCCAAATGAATGAATGCAAATCGTATTGGGGTGCTCTATTGGGAATTCTGTGGGTTATGTGATCACTATACATAAAACTGCATCACAAAGTACCTAGCAAGACTCACACTGCCCAACTGGAGGTCAACGACGAGTGGCAGCTGGGGAATTCATCCACAGTTGCCTTTCATTAGCAAACTCCAGGGATACCATATCGCCGAGGGGTGATTTTTCAGTACCTAAGCTTATAGAATAATTGTAGCATCACAGTTAATGCAGATATAGCGTTAACAGGTAAGTTCAATCTTTTGGTTGATACCGGACCAACGTGTAATTTATTAAAATTTTAATGGGATAAGACAAAACACGTTTATTCAGCCTCAACGAACTATTAAAATTGGGGAATTATTTGTGGTTCAAGGAATATATACAGAAGAGCATGCTTGTGAGTTCAATGTAATTCATGACACGGAGTCAATACCAGCCGACGGAATACTGGGTGTTGAATTTCTTAAGGATATAGCTATTGTCGATTGCATTAACCAAAATCTGTAAAAAGGAACAAGGGAGAGAAACCTCTTTTTGCGAATGTAACAGGAATCGAACGCATTAACGTAGTGTCTTTGAAGAAATCTAGTCAAGAAAGGATTAGTGAAACTAGTAATGAAAATCCTCGGGATATATTGACAGAAACAGTGAAACAGCATTTTAAGCAAAGAATTACTGGGTTAAGAGGCATTATTGGTAAAGCGATTCGGCCTTAGATAGCATAGACCGGTATTTAACACACGTAATAAATGGCAACGAAGGGGGGAAAGATGGCGGAAGGCACTACTCAACAGCCATCCCAGTAGATAATCGTGGTGAAGGCCACCCGGGATGCAGAGGGGCGGAACCATGAACAATACCTTGACCGTAACCCTTTATATGGAGGCGGGCCAACAAGGTCATCGAGAGCTGGTGGGGCAGCTGTTGAACGGGAAAACGGACTAGGACATTCTCGCACGGAATCTCAGCTCAATAATATCAGGATTGAAACTTCAGCACATGTTATTGCACCCGAGGGCACGAATGGAGCAATAATACGATTGAAACTCAGAACAGAGCAACTGGTGAGAGTCCAAGTTGAGAGTGAGACTGAAATGCTATGTGTGGCTGAAGAAATATGTCCCGGAGTGTATTGCGGAAATATACTAATCAGGCTTAAGAATGGACAAACCCTGGTGGGAATTATAAACTCTAGGACTGAGGCCGTGAAAATACGAGATTTCAAACCAAACTAAGAAAAACTGAACAGGATAGAGGAAGCAAGTGTTATAACAAGAGTCAACAGCTGCTAAGAGTAATGATGCAATCACTGTTGTCGGGAGAAGATCTACATCCAAAGGGAGCCCATCCTCAGCTGTGTTACGAATACAGTGATATTTTTCAATTGCTAGGGGACAAACTGACTTATGCTCCACCAAAAACCTTTAAATTACCTCTAATAGCCAACACAGGACCCATATATAGATATCAGTGCAGAAGGCCATAAGCTTGGAGAAGAATGTAAGAAGCAGCTCGAAAAATTATTAGAGGATGATATAATAGAGCACAGTGTAGTCCATTTAATTTTCCAGTGCTCCTGATACCCAACAAGGGTAATGATGAAACTGGGAACTGCAAATATACATAGGTGTGTGTAGACTTTCGTGAACTGTTGTAACCCTGCTGTCTATTAACCAGAATCACATGTTGCGCGCCGGCAACTAGAGGAGTTAATCGTAGAGTCGAGTGATTCGGGTTAAAAATATGAAGGCTCAGTTTCACTGATTTTGATTTATTTCTTACACTTTATTTGATCATTAACACTTTGAAAAATATATTTGCTTTATAACAATGTTCCTTTGAAATATACTTTAACTGTAATTCTAAGTTGTACTTCTCACTACTTTCTTTTACTTTCCACTAGAGGCCTTACCTTGGGTAGGGGACTCTCTAGCTTCAGGTGTAGAATATTTTGTGATTTGCCTTGCATCAGAATTCTCTATTTATTCAAAATCAATCTGCCGTGGTTAATACTCCCTTCCACTTGCAGATTGATTATTAAGCAATTTTCTGGTAACCAATCAAAAATTATCTATTGAGCATTTTTCTGTGAAAAACAACCCAGAATCACCTATCAAGCATTATTTCCCATAAAGGTTAAAAATTTATTGCAATAATGCAATTTGATTTTTCACCCGCAATTATAAAAAAAACAATTGGGAACAATTGTATGAAAACAACGGTATCAATTTTCACACGAGTCCCAAAACAATAATTCACTTGCTTTATTACGTACAAATGACAAAAAGAAATTTGATGCGGGCGCTTCCGCTAAAGCAATTTCTTTTTGTCAATATGTTGCACAGCGGGTGTGAGGTAAAATTGTTTAGCAAGTACCATGCTTTACTTCTTATCGCTTTGAGTTAATCAGGTGGCTCCATTATACGTTTGGCTGATTGTTCTCAAGCAAGAAGTCCAAAGGTTCTTATTTATGTGTAGAAAGGTGACAGGTCTTGTCTACCTAAGAATTATTACCGAGGACATGGGTACATCTAACGATTGCTCATTATATGTTGCAACTTGACCTTAGTCGTGTGCGCGTAGTTGTTTGTTTATTGTTCTGATTCTCATTGTGGGATCAGATAACCGTGATTTATGAATGGGAGATGCTTGTTTGAATTTTGTAGGTGATGCGTTATGAATCAGAGGCAATTGAAGTGGTTATTGCTTGATCTTATTATTTGGATTATTTTTGGGATTCATAACACCTTCCCCTAAAAAAACATTTTCTTTTATGTTCTTGAAGAGGATATAAAAAAATCTGAGAATTGCTGATGCTCGGAAATCTAGAGTACATAATTTGATTAGTACTATCATATGATATTATGTGCTACTTAGTGGTATGTATAATACAAATTTAGATTATTTGCTATAATTTGCTTTAGATTTAATTGCTATGATTATGATATGTATTATACAAAATTAGATTTAGTTGCTATGATAATCTTATTCATTAGCTTAATCGTGTATGATTTATTTATGCTAGATTAAATGATTATTTTTGTTTCTTATTTTACAAGAATTAATATTACCAAGTGTGGGATTATAATAGTATTATATAAATGCAACTTATTTGAGAGATACTTAATTAGTTATCTGTGATTCTAGATAGCGGAATCTTACTGGAAATGCTTTTAATTTCACTGTTTTCTTCGCTATTTACTTTATTTACAGGTTTCTGGTTCTTCTCTTTTTTAACATATCGCATGATTATTTTGATTACACCATAAGAAATGAGTATTATTATTAATCGGTATATGAAGGAATAATGGTCAATATGATGCGTTGAAACATCATTAACTGATTGTTTTTCCTCGTATTCTAGTGTTTTTTAAATCTTGGCTTAGCTCGAAGAGCACTTGGTGATCTACGTTTTTTATTGTGATCATTTTTGGGAGTTCGAGTTTTATATCTTTAAGATGATTAGCCATTGTTAAGTTAATTGAGGGTAAGTATGAATTATTTGAAAGTGATATTCTTTCAAAATGGCCGTAAAGCGTTAGGTCGTTGCTTCTTATATAGCAATTTGGAGAAATATCTAAAACACCGTTTCTTTTGAGTGTTAGCGGTTCGATTATGTCGCCGCATATATTATCGATTGTTAGAGGATTCCTAAGACTGAATAACCATTAATTTGGGTTGCTTAGTTGAATCCAAAAGATAGATGTTTTTATTGTTTTTACTTTGCAGGATTTGGGAATTTCCCTAGTATATTTTAATAGATCCATTTCGCATTTGTTTTGTTCGGCATTACTATTTAGGATCGGGTGGATTATTTGGCACAGATGAGTGTTTGAGAAACTTATTTGGCATTTATCAAAGCCTTCTTTACTCATAGGGTAATGTTTTTCGCGGTTAAAATCTACCAATAAATATTCGGTAGTACACTCTTCAAAATTTTTACTTGTATAATGTAGGAAAATAAGTTGCCTAATGTGTAAAGTAAAATTACATACTGACAAGTGCTGTACTATACGAAAAGGAAATTTACAGGATGGAGTGGATTGAAGAAACTTGTGTTAAATTAAAAGAACTTACCAATATTGAAACGCTTCACATTCAAAAATGTGTTATTACAATAATTAAAGTAAAAGAACTTACCAATATTGAAACACTTCACATTCAAAAATGTATTATTACAATAACTTAAGTAAAAGAACTTACCAATATTGAAACGCTTCACTTTCAAAAATGTATTATTACAATTATTTAAGTAAAAGAACTTACCAATATTGAAACGCTTCACATTCAAAAATTCATTATTACAATAATTAAAGTAAAACTGCATGAACTTTTGTTCGCTTGACTTATTTAAAAGTAAAGTAGCTTGTCAGTATGGCAATATTTACCTAATAAGTACCTAATAAAACATTAAATGAAAACATGAACCGCAGTTTTAATACCACGACTGGTATTATCTATGCATCGTAGAATTGCAAATTATCAACCTCTTCATTGCCATTGGGGACCCACAACGAAAGTAGAGCTTAAAATATTCAATTTTAATTTGGCATCTTCTAGAGAAGTGGATTATTTCCTTTACCATCTTCTGTAAGGTCATCGGAAAAGAATTAACAGAGAGCCCCAGGATTGGCCCTGGTAAGCTACAAGACATTTGCAGAGAAAGTGCAAAGAGTCTTCTTTCATTACCGTTGACGCAGCTACGGCAATTGGCATTGAAAAAGCTTTTTTTAATTCAAAGAAAGTGTGGTTTTTATTTTCAGAACACCAAATATTTTACAAAAACATCTTCATAGATTTTTAAATGCATAAACAAAAACATAATATAAGTTAACTAGTTTTTCAATTATACATTCCTTTTAATTCAAAGAAAATGGGGCGTTTATTTTCAGATCCCCAAATATTTTACAGAAATATCTTCATAGATTTTTAAATGCATAAACAAAAACATAATATAAGCTAACTAGTTTTTCAATTACACAATCCTTTTAATTCAAAGAAAATGGGGCGTTTATTTTCAGATCCCCAAATATTTCACAGAAACATCTTCATAGATTTTTAAATGCATAAACAAAAACATAATATAAGTTAACTAGTTTTTCAATTATACATTCTTTTTAATTCAAAGAACATGGGGCGTTTATCTTCAGATCCACAAATATTTTACAGAAACATCTTCCTAGATTTTTAAATGCATAAACAAAAACATAATATAAGTTAACTAGTTTTTCAATTATATATTATTTTTAATTTCAAGAAAATGGAGCTTTTATTTTCAGATCCCCAATTATTGTACAGAAATATTTTTATATATTTTTAAATGCATACAGGTTTTAAAGACTTACACACACAATTTTTTTAATTTTGACATTAAAGATATTACCTTATTGAGAGATAATAAATTTCTTTTTGAGCTTCTAGTGGCATTTGGACAAATTTTGCAAAAAAATCTTTGAATAAATTCTAAAGATAATGAAGCTTCTCGAGGATATTTAATATTTAATATAAAAACATACAAATAATTTGCTGAACCGCTTCCAATAAATCAATCCTGCTAGAAGTAATTTCCTCTCCATCCACGAAAATGTAATAAATATATTTCCCGCCGGATTCAACGGCAGCAATCCACGGTGCTGATCCGGGAGATTTCAAATTTGACCTTAGTAAGTCTCCCTAAGAATAAAAATATTGTAATAAACATTTTGGTCAATGTGTATTTAAACAAAGAATTACCTGGAAAACTTCTAACAGCTGCTTCCGATCCTCTCGAAAATAATGGAAAATGAAGTCGAAGACATTCAAGTCTTTAATTGAGCAATCACGAGTATCTTCTTTCGCAAAAAACGCCACGGTCTGGAGATTTTTACGGCGTTTTCCGAAGCTTATTAAAGTATCTTTAGTTTGGTTAAAATTTACTCTTAGTTTTTCATGTGTTGTATTCATTAACTTATCAAAGTGATTAAATGCACATTCGTTACGAAGAAGAAACGGCCACTCGTTTTTTATATCTTTTGAGGATGGAGTTGTATTTAAAAACTCCCTTTGTACATCATATGTATGACCCATAGAGTCAACTATAATTTTCCAGTCCTCTCTAGATAGTCGATTTCTCTTAGCAAGTGCTACAAGTTGGACTCTCTTCTCCTCGATAGTTTCTTGATCTAATATATCAGGCTTTTCACTTGGATTCCAGTTAACGCAAGTTTCATTAATTGTCCTCAACTTTTTTCTTTTGTTTGGAGGAACACTTCAATAATTCATCAGTTCCACAACGGTTTAAATAGTTGTTATGATTATTAAGTTTTGTTGGTATCATTGAGCATTTGAAACTCATGTCATTTCCATCTTGATCTTTTTCGATGAAAGTGTCCGGATATGCACTCGCAAGCTGCTGACAAACTTGGCGCAATACAGCTACGGGAATATAAAACAACTTAGCTCTCAGTTCTAATATAATAGTATGAACCAAACTATTGACTAAACTTCCAAGTATTTTCTTTTCTTTGAATGCAGTTTGGATATCCGTAGAAAATTTTTCCCATGGAACTTTGAAGCTCTGAAGTAATTTATAGGCAGAAATTGAAGCCGATGTAGGGCTAATCTCAGCTATAGAAGTTGCAGTTCGCGATACCGACAAAGTTAAAGGTGAACTGTGATAAGAAGCTTCAGATAAGCTCTCAACTGTAGTTATAGAAGAGTCGATGTTATCTATAGTTGTTAATGATTTAGAAGTACTGGGTATTGCTTTTTTGATGGAAACCATATCTCGGCGTGATCAAGTATCAAAAAGGTTTCCTTGGCAAATAATTGCAGTCCTTCGTCATCTAATATTTCAGACCCAACAGACTCTAAAACTAGAACATTGCCACTTATACCCGCATTGTTTGCTGTAAATTAATAGCTGTACGAATTAAATTAAATTACAAAGTATGAACAAATTTTACCATTTGTAATTAATTCCTGCCATATCGGCCGACCCACGAGGACTTTCCTTATAAATCGAGTGGAATCCCACACTTTCAATGGAAGTTTTCCTTCCATTATACTTCGTAATAAAATCCTGGTCTTTCAAATAATAATAAGAAACTAAGACAAGTGTGGATGGAAAATGTACCCAATATTTGTATGTTTTTAATTATAACTAAAGAATAGATATTTATGTATATAATAATTATCCATAACTACACTAAACAAACGTGTTTTCTAATAATCAATGTACGTTAAAAAATGAGTCTTTTTGCTGCTATATTACTTTTTTCTTTTGTTTTACTAAATATCCGAAGTAAAGATGTTTGTTTTTTGTTTAAAGTGTAAATCCAAAATTAAAATATGGCATATTTTAAGGTAATATAAAAGGTTTTGTTATACTCGTACATCACAAGTGGGTGTATACTGCAGGTTTGTTCGTATTGAAGTTGTTTGTAGTCGTGAAATCCAGAGTCATTCACATATAAACCCATTTTGTAATTATAAAAGAAAATACCTACTGAACCATAAAATACTACTTTCTGAAATTTCTCATCAAGAAATGCATTATCTATTTTAAGAATTTCAATATTGTGAAAGTCATCTATGTTTACAATTATGCACATGTTTTCCTTATAATCTATTCCTTTAATGCTAACCCTTTTGGTCACAAACCTGATTGAGCTACCTAGAGGAATGCGAAACATGCTTGGAACATAAATCTCAAAAGCTGTGCATTGTACATCGTTTGGAAACCTTCATTCTCCAAAAAGCTCTGATAGAGTTGATGCCTCTCACACAAAATCTTTGTGATATTTCTAAAGTTTTTACACCGTCTAGCAATGTTTTTAAAATACTGGTGTTTGTGTTCACATCTCAGAGTCCATAATTTGATAAGTGGTGCATATTGAGCTATCAATTGAGGATAGTGCATCAGAAAATGGTGCTTTGGTCTTAGCTGTATATTTGGAAAGCACTTTTTACGGTACGAGATGTATTCATAAATGGTCCCATTTAATGTTCCTAACTGATTTTTAGATATTTCATGGCAACAAATTAACCTACACATATCCAGTAATGATAGAAACATCTTCCAGACCTCATCGTCAACATTAAAATTGTGTTGTAAATCAATCAAAGGGAAAACAATTACGAACATCCAATTTGGTAAGCAGTTCGACCGAGCTTGTTAGCTTTAGCGGATATTTTCGGGACCTATGTATTACTTTCAAGCTTTTTCACCAGATGCTGAATTTTACTATTGATGAAATCAATTGTCGTAAACATTTTGGAGACAAAGTATTTAATAATAAGCATCATATCAAATTGAATAATTCCCTCGAATAAATCATGTGCAATGCAAGGGGGTAACCCAGGCTGGCAGACGTGGTAATGCTGTAAATCGTTTAGGCATGAAGATGACTTGATTCCTTTATAACTCTCATTTTTTCCAGCTAAATTTGGTGGCTTCCTAAGTTATCTCCAAATACGGCAATAACGCTGCCTTTAAACAACTTTCCGTTCATCATATGAATTTTTATTCCACGAGTTTCAAGAGATTTCAAGTCTTCAAGCAAAGGATCAAATATTTTATTAAAACTAAACATTTTAACGTATTTCTCTTTGCAAAGTAAAATAAGCTGTATATTGTCAACCTTAGATCTAAAATGATCCTTTAAATTACCTATTACTGCGTACACAGCCAGCAATTTATGCTTTCCTTTGCTCGATGAGAGCGCATTGCATATTTCGAAGGAATCTTGATAGAGTATTAACTCTATTTTTTGATCACCTTAATAAAAAAAAGGTATTGTTTTTATATACTGTGCCGTCAGTGTAATTGCAATATTTTCCTTCTATTCTCGGTATGGAAAACATTATTTGTTGAAAATAGCTACTTTTATTCATGAGATTTTGAAGTATTTGAAGAATATGCACATAATGAAAAATCGCATCCTCATGATAGTCAGTTTTCCCTAACAAAATTTCTACAGCAGGTACATAGCCCTGACTACTTTTAAATACCTTTTCCCTTATATACGGATTCCTTAGTTCTTGCAAATTAACCGAAATAAATAATTCTTGTAAAAATTATTGTTCTAGATAGAGAACGTTGTGTTTTTCACATAAGTTATGCAAAACTTTACATAAAGAAGTATTGACACACGTTTCAAAGTTCCGAAATTCATCTAAAATTAATGATATAATATGTTCGGAGACTCCGTATTTCGATTTTAGTTTTAAAAGTAGAAAACTCAATTTTCTATCAAAATGAATTTCGGATGTACTATCAAGATGATCAAAGCTCGCGTTTATTAATTCATCTGTGGTTTTTCCCTCAATTGCATTTTCAAAACAATCAGAAACATTTTTTATTTGTGTGACGAATTTAGATTTATGTTTTCTATAAAAGTGCGTTTTCAATGAATTTTTGTTATAGAAACCTCTTTCTCTATTGCAGAAAGCACACATTAAGCTAGGAAGAGTCTCAAAATGTGAGAGGAAATGCTTCCAAAATATTGAAAGTGTTGTACTTTGGAATGCACACAGATTGCACTCTAACATAGAAACTGATGTATTTTCCTTTTTATGATTTCGATAATAATGCGATGTATAGCTTCCAAATTTACGTAACAAACCGTCGCAGTCATAGCATTTAAATTTTCCCTTAAGCACAAATCTGTGCTTATACACATGTTTATTCTAGAGGTCTAACTTATTGAATACGAATATATACATTAAACATTTAAACATCTTAATTACCATAAAACTTCTCGGAAAAATTGGGAAAGAATTCACAAATTCACTAATGAAAATATACATTAAAATTCACTTACAAAACTGTTCACGATTGCAGCATGCATGCTGTTGCATCCATGTCCGGAAATGAAACAAGTCTACAAGACTGCACGGAACACCTGCAAGTCCATTATCCAGAGAGAAAAGTTTCTTTTTGACCACAATATTAGACAAAGAATCTTGACAAGCCGCAAAGGTAGCAAAGGTTTCTGGTCCCTGGTCGAAACCATCAGGAACAATTTCACCAGTTCCTCTATACCTTCACTACTTAATAATGGTGAAGTGATTGTTGACTCCCTGAATAAAGCTAATATTTTAGCTGCTAGATTCGCTTCAAATTCTCGTCTTCCACCAACTTCACAAACACCTGATTTGCATCGCCCGTGTGAATGTGTACAAGAGCCAATACACGTTCGTACGAGGGATGTGTTCAGGGTCCTTAAGGGGATCAACGTCTCCAAAGCCGCAGGTCCTGATGGTTTTTCGCCCCTGTTAATTAAAAGCTGCGCCTCATCCTTGGCTAAACCTCTGCGCAAACTCTTCTACTTGTCTTATTCGACAGGAAAATTTCCAACTGCTTGGAAGCTAGCTCACGTTCAGCCTATTCCTAAGAAAGGAGAGGGTAGCGATCCCTCAAATTATCGGCCAATTGCCATCACTTCGATTCTTTCAAAGGTTTTTGAATCTATCATTAACTCAAAATTAATGAAGTATCTAGAAACTAATCATCTCATCAACGATGGCCAATATGGCTTCCGAGCTGGACGCTCATCTGGAGACTTGCTGACCTTTCTTACGGAACGTTGGAACCGTAGTCTTCACAATTTTGGTGAGTCTAAAATCGTTGCTCTAGATATTTCAAAAGCCTTTGATAGAGTCTGGCTTCCAGCCCTTTTAGCCAAACTTAAAGCACTTGGTCTCTCCCCTCCTCTTCTATTATGGATTGAAAGTTTCCTATCTAGTCGCCAAATACGTGTTGTATTAGATGGCGTTACATCTGAACCGCATCCCATAAATGCCGGTGTGCCTCAAGGCTCTGTTATCTCTCCAACTCTCTTTTTAGTTTCCATTAATGATCTGCTTTCCCTTACTTTCAATCCCATCCACAGTTTCGCAGATGACAGTACTCTTGATTTCGCTTACTCCTTTGACACTCTTGCGGAATCCAGGGGGAATGCCGCATGTGTTAAACGAGATTGCATGACTAGATCATTGAATAACGATCTTAACAGTATCCTCGCTTGGGGCAAAGCGAATTGCGTCGAATTCAATGCATCTAAGACTCAAAGCTGTCTCATCTCATTAAAACAAGATCATAACTTAACCACACCCGTTTCTTTTGATGGAGCATTAATTTCTGATTCACCGTCACTAAGCATTCTTGGCATTAATATTTCCAGTAAGTTAAACTGGACAGATCACATCTTCTCTGTTGCCAAAGAAGCATCGAAATGTCTTGGATTTCTGAAAAGGTGTAAGAAATATTTCAGCCCGTCAAATCTAGCGCTCCTCTACAAGTCCTACATTAGACCTAGAATGGAATACAACTCCCATATATGGGCCGGGGCTGTTCGCACAGCCTTAGCTTCATTGGATATTGTCCAAAAGAGAGCCTTCAAGCTCATTGGCGATTTGGCAATAACTTGTCATATCGACTCACTCGAGCACCGCCGCAATGTTGGATGCCTTTCGCTCCTTTATCGCTATATGCATGGTCAATGTTCTGATGAAATATCTAGTCTAATCCCTTGTAGAATGATTCCTGCACGCAATACTCGCGTTGCAAACCGCGCACATCCCTTAACCCTTCAAATTACTTTCGGCCGTACAGTAAAATTCCTAGATGCTTTTTTATCCCGAACAGTGCGAATGTGGAACAGCTTACCATCTTCTGTTTTTCCTCCGGCATACAATCTGCGGAAGTTTAAGGGCGACACACATCGGCACCTCCGCCACTCTCCTCACATCCCCTAATCCTTTCCCTATCTCCTTCCTGCCATGCTGTGCTTTGCATCATAGGGTATCCCCTGAGCTTGGCTAAATAATATAAAAAAAAAAAAAAACACCAACGCTGAGAAAGCCATGCCGTATAAAATACATTACCTAATACACATTCACACTACTCCTTACTATGTATATATAATATGTATCAGTGAAAAGTATCTCTTAATGCAGGCAAACACGCCTAATAGAGGCAATAGTTGAACGACAGCCCTTCCATAGAACTATGCCTGTTATATATACCTACACATAGTATTGTACCGCCATGTTCTGTTATGCCGTCGATGACTTACCGGCAGAAATTACTCTCATGGAGAAAGAATTTCGATTTAAACAGGTCGTATAGTCTAAAACTATTGCTCCCACAGAAATTGAAATTATATTAAATTACAGCCAATATGTTTTCTTTCTAATAGTTTTAAAAAAAAATAGCATGTAGAAAAAAATTTAAGGAAATTATAGCGTTTGAACAAAATACAAGCAACGTTTATATGAAAAACTCCTGCAGTAAGACGAAACAAGAAGACTGTGGATGTCGCCTGCTCTCTTTTTTCGACTTTGTTCATGGCTTGTATCTTGCGGGGGTTACGCGCGTGGTCGTTCTTCCTAGCTTCGTTTCATACAATCAGAGCAAATCCCGTTCATTTCCAAAACAAAATATTATATGTAAAATCTTTCAAGTAGAATTACATATAAAGAAGTATTTTCTTCTGTCATACACTATTATATGTACCATCATATTGAAAATTATGGAGAGTTTTTAATATGTTCATGTAAATTTGATGAGTTGCTCGTAAGAAGTAAACCATTGTACATAAAACATTTAAAATTACTTCATTTAATGTAATTCATGATACAATTTTCAATATTTTTATTGAAAATTACAGTGTCATATGCAATTATGCTATTTTAACTGCAATATTTTTCCATGATAGGCAATTTTCTTAGTTTTTTAAGTAATCTTACTAAAATTTAAGCAAATTGTCGGTTTTACTTTACGCAACTTAAAATGACCTACATGATATGAGAAAGACATTTTAATATGTAAAATTTTACTATACTATTCAAGCATTATTCAAGAAATTTTTAAGAGTGTAGGTTTTATGTAAAGAAAGGTAGTGTTTACCATACTTGGGAATGGTATAATTTTGTATGCCTGAAAAATTGTATTTAGGGGTAATGGGATTTTAATTTCAATGATGATATTATTCTTAATTATAATTGGTGTTGTAATGCTAACTTTATATACTATCTTGTTTGGCTGAAATTGGTAAGGTAGTTCCGGGAGGAAGATTTTTTTAAATAACTGTAAGAGTATCTTCCAATTGAAATCGGGTGATAATTAATGGACTAGGGATGCCATGTTTTATATCTAAAACATGTCGAGGATTGCTTTTTGAGAATTTTGGTATCTCATGAGTTATAGTGTAATGGGGGAAGTGATACTTTCTAGTCTAAGTTTGTGAAGGTGGAGTTCGTTTCAGCTATTATGAAATTGAATGCTTTAGAAATTTTGTCAAATTTATGTTGGATGTTATCAAATTCGAGTTTAATATCTGAGGATGTTTTGTTAAAAAGATTGATTGTTTTATCTACGATAATGGTTTGCGATTTAATGAGTTCTAATAGGGGGTCCTCATTTCATTTTAAGTAATGGATTTGTTTGTCATAATGCATTGCATCGTCTTCATTGAGAGTACCGAAGAGTGTTTTACTGAGGCTCCCTATTGCATTTATTAAGCCGCGTCGAGCGCGCAAATGTTTGGGATCTATAATCTCTGCATTTTGCTCTATCTCATTTAATATGATTTTTATATTTTTGATTTCTGACTCGTATGGGTGGTTGCGGGTTGGGTCTAGGTCTAGGCTATAATACGTAACTAGTTTCCAATTTGAGTTAAGCGAAGTTTGTTGTCTTTGTTCCGCTCGTGACTCCAAATGTTAGTAGTAAGATTAGTACTATGTACGGCATTTTGGCCTGGTGGGATAGAAGAAAAGAACGCGATTATTCTATGAATAGCTTCAGATGGTTGCTATGGAGTTTTTTATTTTTGTTTTTAACTCTTACCACTGAATTTTCGGTTGCGGCAATTTGAACTATTTCGTAAGGACCGTCCCATAAGGGGGATAATTTATTTTTTCTCGTGTGATTCTTCACTAATACTTTGTCACCAATTATAAATGGTTTTGGCTTAGTAAGGTGATCATAGTACGTTTTGGATTTTTCCGTGTTTCTTATAAGTTTTCTCTTGCTATTTTGTGAGAATATTGAAGACGTGCTTTTAGTTCACTGGCATAGTTGTCGTAGTTGTACGTAACTTCTGGGTCCTTTTTTAGTGATTTTGGGATTTCTGCGTGAAATCCAAATAGTAATTCGCGAGGCGTGTAGCCTGTACTTGAATGATTAGAATTGTTGTATGTGAACATAGAGTAAGGGATCCATGTATCCCATGTTAGTGTATCTGTAGATACATAGTGTCTAAGATATTCAGCAAGCGTACGGTGGCTTCTTTCTAGAGCTCCGTTTGTCTCTAGGTGGTATGGTGTAGTTTGCAACTTATGTATTTTCAAAAGTTTGCAAATTTCACTAAATAGAGAACTTAGGAAGTTTGATCCTTGGTCCGTTAGGATTGATTCAGGTAAACCATGTTTACAAATGATGTGGGTCACAAATTGCTCAGCTACAGTTTTGGCTTCTGCGTTCGATAGGGAATTGCATCTGAAAATTTAGTCAGATCATCTTGGAACGTTAATAGAAATTTGTTGTTTTGATAACTTGTTGGTAGAGGGCCAACAATATCCAAGAAGATTTTTTCAAATGGTTTGTTGCCTGTGGTAGTAATCTTCATAGGTATTTTCTTGTTTGCACTTGATTTATTGATCTGGCAAGATGAACATCTCTTGATGTACTCTTGAATGTCTTTTTTCATATCTGGCCAGTAATAGATTCTTCTTATCTTCCCGATAGTCTTCGTTTGTCCCTGATGACCACCTAAAGGAGTGACATGATAATCCCTAATTACCTGCTCAATGTCCTTTGGGTCTTTTAATTGTACTATTTTATTGAGGAAGAAAATAGGCCTCGTGGTGGAATCTTTAAATTCTTCAGCACATATGAGTTTCAACTCGAAGTACGAAGTGCTGCTGTTCAGGATTGGTATAGCAATTGGAATTATCTCTTCGGTAGATGACAATTCTTTGAATTTTTTAAATATACTTCTTGTTAATTCCTGATCTTTTTGTTCTTTAAAAGGGAGGTGCATGCCCCACTATATACGTAGTATTCCCTTGTTTGTATTCTTTGATTCATCCTAATGGAATTTGATAATTATCAGGTAGATAAGTTCTTAATAAATTTTCAAATGTGCTGCTTACTGTCGTAAATATGAAATATTTCCTTTTGATATTCCGTGTTTCCAGTGAATTGTTTGGGTTTTCTCCTACTATTTTAGGGGTTTGATTTGTTTGTGCCATCTGTTGATTCCTAGTTATGACGTGAATATTTTTGGATTCTGGTACTATACGACTGAGTGTATCAGCATTAAGATTAGATTTCCCTGATTTGTGTATGATCTTGTAGTCATACGCTTCTAGTTTAATCCTCCACCTCATCATACGGGAAGTAGGGTCTTTGAGATTCATTAACCAAGTAAGAGGGTTGTGATCTGTAATGATCGTAAATGTCCGACCATATTGACGAAATTGTTCTACCGCGTATATTATTGCTAATAGCTCCTTTTCTATAGTTGAATATCTTGTCTCAGCCGGATTTAGGGTGCGGCTGGCATAACAGATTGGTTTGTCTTCTCCGCTTTTTCCTTGCGATAAAACTGCGCCAATTGCATAGTTACTTGCGTCTGAAGTAACTAAAAATTCTTCGTTAAAGCGGGAATATTGCAAAATAGGCGGATTTAATGGTTTTTCTTTCATGAGCGTGAATGCTTCGTCGCAGAACGCATCCCGTTTGAAAGTAGCGCCTTTCTTTAATAAAGCCGTGAGGAACTTAGCTATTTTAGCGAAATTTGGGATAAAACGACGGTAGTATCAAACAAAACCTAAAAAGGCTTTTACGTCTTTTTCCTTTTTGGGTACTGGGTAATTGTGGACAGATTTCGGTTTAGAGGGATCCGGTGTTACTCCGTTTTCTGTAACCAAATGTCAAAGATAAGCTATTTGTTTGCTTACAAAATGGCATTTTTCAGGCTGTAGCTTCAGATTATTTACTCTAAGCCTATTGAAAACGTGTTGGAGTCTTGCATTATGTTCTGTCAAATTGTATCCATAGACAATTATGTCGTCCATGTATACAAAACATTCTATGCCTTGGAGTCCGACGAAAACATTGTTCATCAGCCTTTGAAAAGTGGCTGGTGCACGTTTCAATCCAAATGGCATTCTATAAAAATGGTAATGACCGTAAGGTGTACTGAAAGCAGTTTTTTCCTTATCATGGTCATCCATTTGAATTTGATGAAAGCCATTAGCTAAATCCAATGTACTAAAGTATTTATCTTTTCCCAGCTGATCTAGTATATCAGTAATGTTGGGTAAAAGAAAGGCAAACCCGACTGTTATGTCGTTGAGGCGCCTGAAATCGACGACTGCTCTCCATCTTTTGTTTCCTGAAACATCAGGTTTTTTCGGAACTAGAAGTAGAGGAGAGTTCCAGGGGCTAGAACTAGGGCTTATGATTTCTTTGTGGAGCATTTTATTTAGTACGCTAAGATTCTGGAAGTCTATAAGGTCTGATGTTGATAATGAGCTTTTCAGGTAGCGTAGGTATTTGTTGCTTGACTGCACTTGTGCAAGTTAGGAAGTCCCCTTCTAGATAGAATATGTCATTGTATTCTCGACAAGTATCCAGAATTGTTTGGGCTTGGTTTAGCTCGTTCTCGAGTCTATTTAGTCTCTGCATTATTGAATCCTCTTTCGGATTTAATTTTATTATATTATAATTATTTAAATTGCGTAGATGAGGTTTTATTTCTGTGTTTCTTATAGTGACCTCTTGCTGATGTGAGTTCAGGATTAGGATAGTCGAGTGACCTGTATTGTCAGGTTCTATTAGCGTATTTCCTGTTATCACTCCTGGTTTCAGTTCTTGGTGTTCACTAAAGAAACAACCTCTTTGATATAGTCTTATTTTTGCTACCATTTGTGTGCGTGCCGGTATTTTTATACTTTCGGTTTCGTACTGATTTATTTGTTTTATTATTTTCGAAAAAATGTTTTGTTTCTTACCTTTAGGCTCACCTTTTTATGGGGAGGCCTTGTCAACTTGTACCAACTGATAGTCTTGACTTGGGTCTTTCAAACCACCATACCTGCTATCTGAGCTGGTGTAAGTCAAATTTTCAAAGCTTGGGTCATTCAAACCTACATACTGGACACTTGAGCTATGTCGAGACAATTTGTTCGACCTTAGGTCATTCAAACCTCCATATTCGTTTTTGCACATTGTCTCTGAATTTGCGTTAATAACTTTGCGTGTGATTTTGCCTCCTTGGGGCTTATTAATTTTTAGTGATAGGCTCTTGTTTTCGTAGTCTATTATGCTAGAAAATTTATTTAAAAAATCATGACCTAGAATTCCATCATATTTAAGTTGGAGGTCATCTTCCACCATGTGTATATCGTGGGTAAAGAACTTTTTGCCTACTTGAAATTCGCATTCGACGATTCCTAAAGTATGTAGGGCTTTCCCAGCTGGTGGTGATACCTCCAAGCTCTTGGTTCTATCAACCATTGTGTCACCAAGTGATCTGGTTGCTTTGAGGATCGATATTTCGGCTCCTGTATCGATTAAAAAATTACTAGTATCAAATGCTGTGATAGAATTTCTGATCGTCAGAACTAGTGATTGGCGATTAATGTTAAGAGGGAGGAAAAGCATTTGATTTAATTTTTGCGATGTCGATGGACATCCACGGATACAGTCATCTGGCTGAGGCGAGACTGAGCGACTGTAGTGGCATCCTCGTCTCGCCGCCGTCTGTTTTCCGATTTTGGCTGATTTTTTGGTTTTATTTTGGCCATTGCTGCTCTAATGTTTGGCGACCGTTTAGGTGATCCTGTGAAACTCTGTGGGGATCTTTGATTTTGAGGAACATAGGCCTCTTGTTGGTTGCCTTGAAAAGGGCGATTAACTGGAGTATTCCGTTGATGCTGTGGAACACTCGAAGTATAATACCTTTGTGATTGATTTTCCCTTTGTATATTTGTATGAGGGAATGTCCTGCTATTACTTGGATAGCTTTGCTGGAAAAGTCTTTTACGACATTCCGAAAAGTGATGATTTGGTATTTTGCAATAGGAACACATGAGTGAGGGTTTTTCTTTTTTCACTCTTGCTGAATAACAGGCTTCAGCTGTATGCCCTTCCTTTTGCATTTTGAGCAAGTTGAATAATGCTCATTAGAACTGGAGTTCCTTTCGGATTGTTCAATAGCAAATTTAATAGAAGCTGACAGCTCCTCGTGGCCTTTTGCCATGGTTAATAGACGAACCTGACTGTCTTTGAGACCATCCTATAATGCTCGGAGAACCATTTTATGATGTTCTCCAGCTAAAAGATTTTGGAGGGTTTGATCATTTGTAAAATTAGAAGTTGCATCATCATATAATGCTAACAACTTGCGAGCGCGCAAGGTGTAATCTTTCATATTCTCTCCAGATTTTTGTCTGAGAGCGAGAATCTCATTTTGTATTGAGACTCTAGAGCGAGTCTCTAGAAATTGCTCTTGCAGTGCCTTTTGGAGTTCTCTCCAAGAATTTAAATCGTTATATTTAACGATGTCATAGGCTCTGAAAACCAATTTTATTTTAATTCTTTGCAAAAACAGAGCTTTTTCTGTTTCTGCAATACCTTCTTTCTGAAACATTTCACATGTATTCAGAAATCGGTGTAAATCATCAGAATTACCGTCGAATTCTGGAATGAGTGATCTAGCATCACTAAGAGATAATTTTTCGGCTCTCGCCGCAACTTGATCGTTGGGCATATTGCGAGCTCGTTTCTGTGCAGGCCTTCTATGGATGATAAGTCCAGGAAGAAGCGTATCTCTCACGCCTCGGCGCTCTTGTTGTCGAGTATGAATATTGTAAAAAAAATTTTGTGTTTTCCCGATATGTTTTTTTTCGAACTTGACGAGATATTAACTTAACTAATATCCCGGAGAAATATTCACAACACCAGTAAAAGTAAAATAGCGCTTGATTTTAAAACACTCGAGAAATGCACCTTTTGTTTTAATAAAAAAAGGCGTATTATTTTGGGGGTTTTTTTTTTTTAATTCGAAGACCAGAATTACATTGAGGTATTTATTTTGAGTTAGTTATATAATATAATAGCGTAAAAAATGAAATATATATATTTATATGGAATATAGCATTTATAACATAAAATCCTTATAACTCTATTCCAGAGCGTCCAGTACCATTTGGTAGAAGTCGACGTCGATTGGCGTGTTGTAGTGCTCTTCTGGATTTATCTTGAATCTCAGCGTTCTGTAGATGGCGTAGGCTGAAGGCTCCTCGTGTTTCAGCAAAACGTCCAATAAGTGGTCGATTGGGTCTACGTGTTCCTCAAGATCATCAAAACAGGGGTTATAGATGGGACCTTCGTCGGATGACCCACTGCTTCCTTCGGATCCGGGGTTATAATAACAGTCTGTAATGTCTTCCTCAAGCTCTGAGAATGAGCCTACTTCTGTCGTCTCTGAATTAGAGTCCGCTTCTGAGTAGGAGTCTTCTTCGGCGTCTTCTGGTTCGTAGTCCAACTCTTCGTCTGGGTGTCCCAGTGGGCTAGTTGGTTCTTCTTCTCTTTGATTTATCCCACCGCTGCCACCAGTTTTATTTAATGTTGCGCGCCGGCAACAAGGGTAGTTAATCGTAGAGTCGAGTGATTCGGGTTAAATATTGAAGACTGAGTTTCACTGATTTTAATTTATTTCTTACACTTTATTTGATCATTAACACTTTGAAAAATATATTTACTTTATAACAATGTTCCTTTGAAATATACTTTAACTGTAATTTTAAGTTGTACTTCTCACTACTTTCTTTTACCTTCCACTAGAGGCCTTACTTTGGATAGGGGGACTCTCTAGCTTCAGGTGTAGAATAGTTTCTGATTTGCCTTGCATCAGAACTCTCTATTTATTCAAAATCAATCTGCAGTGGTTAATACTCCTTCCACTTGCAGATTGATTATTAAGCAATTTTCGTGGTAACCAATCAAAAATTACCTATTGAGCATTTTTCTGTAAAAAACAACCCAAAATCACCTATCAAGCATTATTTCCCATAAAAGTGAAAAATTTATTGCAATAATGCAATTTGATTTTTCACCCGCAATTATAAAAAAAACAATTGGGAACAATTGTATGAAAACAACGGTATCAATTTTCACACGAGTCCCAAAACAATAATTCACTTGCTTTATTACGTACAAATGACAAAAAGAAATTTGATACCGGCGCTTCCGCTAAGGCAATTTATTTTGGTCAATATGTTGCACAGCGGGTGTGAGGTAAAATTGTTTAGCAAGTACCATGCTTTACTTCTTATCGCTTTGAGTTAATCAGGTGGCTCCATTATACGTTTGGCTGATTGTTCTGAAGCAAGAAGTCCAAAGGTTCTTAGTTACGTGTAGAAAGGTGACAGGCCTTGTCTACCTAAGAATTATTACCGTGGACATGGGTACATCTAACGATTGCTTATTATATGTTGCAACTGGACTACAGTCGTGTGCGCATGGTTGTTTCTTTATTGTTCTGATTCTCATTGTGGGATCAGATAACCGTGCTTTATAAATGGGAGACGCTTGTTTAAATTTTGTAGGTGATGTGATATGAATCAGAGGCAATTGAAGTGGTTATTGCTTCATCTTATTATTTGGATTATTTTGGGGATTCATAACACACAACCATAAAGCCAGTACGCCAATATTCTGCCCTATGCAATATATTGGCATACTAAAAATTGACCCTGAAAATCAAAAACATTTTATTTTTATTTCAATTTATTTTTAATTTCATTTGCATTTAAAAATGCATTTACGTACTGCAACAAAATGCAATTTAGCATAAATTACATTTTGTTATCAGTCATACATTCCGTTCGCACGGCATATATACTTACCTACATGCAGTACCATGTACATACCTACATACAGCTTTTCCGCTAAATTATCTGCATGTACTATACATACATACAGTTTCTTTTTCGTAAATTCATAAAACCTAATCGTATGTTCATACATACACACAATTAATGTCACAGCCTAAAATATTATTTTTACAAGACAAAAGTGCATGTCAGATTTCATGCTTTTGCACTGCGCCTAAACTTTTGTGCACGATTTTTCACGTCGTGGGAAAGTAAAAAAAAGAAAAAAGAAGCTTACATGGGTACCTGGGGGCAGGTATCCCGAGCCTCGGGGAGTTTTTTTTAGAATCGCCTCGGAACAAGTTCGGGAGTTTTTTTAAGATTTTTTTCTTTCGTCTAAAGTGATCTATCTCAATATTATGTGATAATTTTGATCTATCTGAATAATATGTGATAATTTTGATCTATCTGAATATTATGTGATAATTTGTAATAATTTTTTTTGGAAAAATTATTTCTAAAGTGCCAGTTAGAGTAATGAAAGAATCTGTGGAAAAGCATAAGAGAACCTAAATAAAAAGCAATTTCAACATTTGGTTTTCTTTGATTTATATTAAACATTAATTTCGAACGTTAGGTGCTCACGTCTTAGAGCACGGCACCCAACGGATAACATTTTGGTGGCAGCGGAACTCAAATTAAAATCAGTACACACAAATTAAATAAATAACTAATAATCAATTAAATAACGAAAGTAAAAATCAGCGGTATTTTCTCCGAATCAGTGCCATATATTAATTAAGTTTATAAAACATAACTAAAATCCGCACAAACAACTAATAACAGCGTTCCTATTTTTTTTTAACGGAATACCAATTAAAATTTTAATAATAGAAGACAACCTTTTTTTTCTTTCAATCTATCTCCATTCCGCAAATTTTAAATTAATTCAATAAATTCTAATCAATAACATTTCGGTGACCACAATAAACAAGGGACCAGCAATATAAAAGAAAAGTGGAAAATAAGAGAAAATAGTGTATAACAAAAAGAACCAGCATATATAAAGTAAGAACAACATATTTATAACAAGTAACATAAAACCAGTAAAATAAAATTAAAATTAAAACTGCAACTAAAAAAAAATAACAATCAAATAAACAAAAAATAAGCCGGGTACCCTTCATACAAGGCACTCAGGGGACATAATATAATAGCAATTTTGCGAGGCTTCATCCGTGACTCAACTAAGACGTTTGATAAAGAAGGAAGGAAGGAAAGAAGACCATAACGAGACATCAACCTGGACGTCCAACGCAAAGCAGTTGCCAGTAACTATCAGCACACCCATCTTAAAGGTCATAGTTCTTCACAGCAGCCAAAACATAATTTAATGGATTAAAATCAAGGTAGAAACTAATAAAATTGCACCTTTTCTTTTTAATTTAAATTATAAATATACATACACTATACTACACTATATATACATATTTCCATACTGCACTATTGCAACCCCTTTTTTTTATTCAACCAAGAACAGTGAATAACAAGAAACGAATAGCTCTTCCTAGAAGCGACCTCTGCGGCAAGACCTCGTGAGCTTGTTGCTCAGAGGACTTCGACAAAAATCAAATATCAATCCCTTGCGGTAGGACTACGTGAGCCTATCGGTCAGGAGAAAGATATTGATTGGAACAAAAAAAATTTTTTTTTCAAATCAGATAAAACACTTTTCCTCTTTATTACATACATATGTGGTAATATCTAAATTTTGTATTTTTTTTTATTTTATCTGAAATACGCACTTCATCTAAAAGATCGGATGCCATCATAATTATTTTTTTTTGTAATAAAACATTTTATTCTTTTTTTTATATCCGCGGTACGTCCACTAATAATAAATTGAAAGCCCACTGCTATTAACAAACCCAATAAATTATTTTCCCTACATCTTACAGTTTACAAAATTTTTTTTTTACTCCAATAAAACATACTGTCTACACATAACATACCGATTCGCAACTTATTACTGTTTGGAAATCTAACGATTAGTCTTCTACTCAGCTGTGTGTTTTTTAAATACAATTTTGTCACATCTTCTATAGTTCCCCCCAGATCAACCAAATCGAAGCTCGAAACGGACATTCTTAATATTATAAAACTCTAAATCTTATCTGTACCAATTTTTCAGTCTGTTACTTTATAAATCAATAATGACTGAAAAAACCAATTCTTTCGATGAGCTTTGCTCATCTCAAATAGAAAAAAACAGTGCAATTATGCAGATACTAGGGGCTTATCACCAAGCCGGTAAAGCGAAGCGCAACCTAACCTTTCTAAACAATAAATTACAATAACGCCTTCGAGGTAACAGAAGAAGAAATAATTAAACATGAAGAATCAAAGAATCGTGCTCAGACAAAACTGAGGACTGGTACAAACTAACAAAAGTAACACTTTCCGAAAGGATGAAATCAATCTCACAAAGTGTTATACCGCAGCAAAACCCTTTTCATATTCCACCACCCAGAGATTCGTGGAGAATTCAAATCAACACACAAGATACGGGGACCAACAAAGATAAAGGAGAACCAGAAAATGAAGGTACTTTCAGAAGTCTAAATACCAAAACTAACTCAATTAGACGAGTGATACAATCATTAAACCCTGATATCTTACCTTCAGTTATACTTAGAACAAAAACTAGCTATCCGAAATAAACATTGGGCAGAATTTGAAGAACTCAACAATACAATTGAAATGCAATCTACGTCGCAAGACCTAGAAAACAAATACTTTACTGAAGGTGTTTTCGGTAAAACAGAAGCAGAATATGAAGAAGCTGTAATTGCTATCCAAGAACAGCTAGATACCCGCTTCCCTAATTACCAACATGACACACGAAATAACTCATCACACAATGAAAGCACAGAATTTAAAAGTTCCCTATCAGAAATTAAATCGTTAATACCAAATTTTAACGGCGATCCAAAAGACCTCCACAATTTCGTGTCATGCTGCGATGACATCAATAGGCTTTATCCCAATACTGACCCAACAACCCTGTTTTCAATAATTATAAGTAAGCTATTTGGAGATACCTATAATGTACTTAAGTACAATGATACAAGCATGTGGTCTGATTTGAAGCAAATTGTGATGTGAATTTGCACATCAAATAAACCAACAATTTCCAAATCAACTAAAATACAAGAATGCACATTCTGCATTCTTGCATTATTCAATTGACCCAAAACCCATCCTTCGCTCAATTAATCAATCACAATAAATGCGATCGATTGATTAATTGCAATTAAGCAAAACATACGCTAAACAAAATATATGTCACAACCTTAAGAAGTGACTGCAATTGTTTACATGCGCTTGTTTACATTTTTGCAACCAGCGTAATACGGGTCAATTATATTGCGTCACATCTTTCCGCCGGAGTTAAGCACGTGAGTGCAAATAAGTGGTTTAGTTTTTTTTTTTTTTATTATTAAGCCAAGCTCAGGGGATACCCTATGATGCAAAGCACAGCATGGCAGGAAGGAGATAGGGAAAGGATTAGGGGATGTGAGGAGAGTGGCGGAGGTGCCGATGTGTGTCGCCCTTAAACTTCCGCAGTCGAAATGCTGCGATAAAGGCTGCTGTGGTTATATCGGATACAGGCTATATGTGTATGACCTTGGTTGCCATGCAAACAAAAATGCATATGTAGCCCTTGTAAAAACCATTTCCTCTGTGTTTGGACATTTTCAGATCGATGGGACCAGCGTAATGCACACCGGTTTGTTGAAAGGGTCTTGATATATTTACCCTTGAAGCAGGTAGGTTCCCCATTCGTTGGTTTCTATTTGAAGCGGATTATTTGAAGCAGGTAACACAGTTGTGCAAAATATGCTTAACGGTTTTTCGTCCTCGTGGAATCCAAAACTCGTTTCTTAAAGTTGACAGGACTAATTGCGAACCTCCATGCAATATTTTCGTCTGAAAGTGATTGATTATTAATATTGTCAAGTTGCTTTCTTTCGGCAATATTATAGGATGTTTTTGATTAAAGGCTATTTGAAGTCGGCCATCCACACGCAGTAACTCGCCCTGGTATAAAAAAGGGTTTAAAGACAAGATTTTGCTTTTCATAGGTAATGAAAGGCCTGGCTTCAGTTGCTTTATTTCCTTTCCAATCGCAGTCTTTTGAGCTAGCTTTATTAACAAATCTTTCGATTGAATCATTTCTGATGGTTTTAGAAACAATGAATTGTTACAATGAGTTTTGGAAATAGTCTTCTAGCTGTCGTTAATAAATCTCAGGCAATAAACAATGATGGGTTGCAGCTTGTCAAATGTCCAGAATTACAAAATAACTCAGTGATGTCTGAATAAGTTGTAGTTAAACAGCTTATTCGCTTTTGCTCAGATTCGATATTATTGTCTGCCAAGGCTTTTGATTGAGGTCAATTTTCTTCAGAGCTCAATAACCACTGAGGGACGTGCCACCACATTTTGTGGTAACTTAAAACTGCAGGTCCAATGCCCCTGAAGTTACAATCGGCCGGGTTGTCAACAGACCGCACATAATGCCATGACGGAATATCCATTAGGTTTGGAATTTCAGCAATCCTGTTTGCTAAAGAGGTTTCGTATTTATTCGGATGATTGCGAATCCAAGCTAGGACTATAGATGAATCTGTCCAAGCGAAGATGGGAACTTTGTCAAATTTTAGATCTGTTTTAATACGATTAATAAGCCGAGCTGAAAGTACAGCGCCACATAATTCGAGGCGAGGAAGTGTGACAGGTTTCACAGGTGCTATTTTGGATTTTTCTGTGAGTAAATTTACATGGACGTTTTTTCGCGATCTATGGCACGGCGTCGGAAAATCCATGTATTTGGCATGTAGATAAATCACTGGTGGTATGTGTATTGTGCTAATGTGAATTAATTTTGCCTTAAATTGTCGCCAGTGGTGGTCAATGTGCGCAGGAATGTGATCATCCCATGAGCATCTAAAAAACCATAAGGTTTGCATCAGAATTTTGGCTGTAACAATGATTGGAGATATTCATCCAAGTGGATCAAAATGTGTAACAATTTCTGACAAAACAGAACGCTTTGTAGAAATGTGATCTGTAATTTTGTATACTGCAAAGTGCAGTGATCAGTTCCTGGGTGCCAATGGATGCCCAATGATTTTACAGATTCATCACTTGCGAACCGTAAAAGAAGTTGTACTTCCCTATGTTCTTCTGGGATGCTTGATAAGAGATCCGATGAATTGCTGACCGACTTCCTTAAATTGAATCGTGCTGACGACAAGTGATTGATAGCTGCCTTTGTATTTCTACGGCTTCATCGATGGAATCTGCACCAGTGAGCAGATCATCAACATAAAGATCTCGTGGTATAATATATATAAATATAGCAGCTTCATCGGTGGGTACCTGATGAAGGGTTTTAATTGCTAAATATGGAGCTGGCGTTGGGCCGAATGTAACAGTGGTTAACTTAAAATCTTTGATGATTTCAGTGGGGTTGTTTCTCCAAATAATCCTTTGGTAATTTTGGTCTGGAGATTGAACGTTTATCAGTCGGTACATTTTCTCGATGTCAGCTGACATTGCAAATTTGTACTTTCGCCATCGAAGTAAAGTTGAGAAAAGCTAAGGTTGCAGCACTGGACCCGTATGCAACTGTTCGTTTAAACTTTTCCCATTGTTAGATTTAGCCAAATTATCATAAACAACTCGAACTTTCGTTGTTGCACTATCCTTAGTAACGGCGTGGTGAGGAAGATAATAGCATTTATCTTTATTAACTTCTTTGTAACCGCTGTCATGTGCCCTAATGATTGATACTCATTATTATATGCTATATATTCCGGAATAAGCTCAGAATTTTACTATAGTTTACGCTCTAAACTAAAAAAATATTCATACAGACATGCCACTAGAGTCATCTAAGCTGGGACTTTCTTAATGAAGAGCAAACGAACTTCGTAACGGCCGTTTGTGTTTCGATAATGAGTTTCTGGTAGAACTATTCACAATAACGGTCTGCTTTAGATAGCTGTCTTTCTGGAATAAATTCTTTGGCTTCCCAATACCGTCGCAGAAGTTTTCCCAGTGAAGACCCTTCCTCGTAATGAACGTTTGCTGTTAACGCCGACGGTTTGGCGATTGTGGAAGTGCCTTTTAGGTTCCCGGAAAGAATCCAACCGAGGGTACTATTTTTCGTGATTGGTGCTCCTGAGGACCTTTTCGTAATCCTTCCAAGAGGATTCCTACGTATACATCCACTCCTAAAAGCAGGTAGATTTTTCCATGTCTGAAAAAGTATGGATCAGGGAGTTGCAAATCACATACATGATCCTGATCCTGATCCTGATTCGGAATGGTGGACGTAGGTAAATATATTTGATAGTATTCACGACAAGAGCATCGATCGTGCTCACCTTATTGGATGTTAAATGAAAATGTATGTCAATTGTTATTTGTTTTTTGACATTCATAGCTTCTGACTTTCCTAAGCCAGTGATTTGTATGGATGTGCTCATAGTGGCCAACTGCAGCTTGCGTGCGGCTGCTTGTGTTATGAACATGACTTGGGAGCCTGAGTCAATCAAGGCTCGCGAAGTAAGCATGGTACCCTTTCTTGACGGAACTTTAGGAAATGCTGTGGCAAGCAAGGCTTGTCTAGTTCGTACTGATTGATTTTTATGAAGCGAGTGAATATTGGATGTGGAAGGTGATTTACAAGATTGAACTTGTTCCAGTGAATTTGGTGTGGCATTTTGTGAGCTCTGAATTGTGACGTTTTGAATGGCAGTTAATGCACAGTGTTACGATATACATACCATCATAACCACCATGTGTGCCATAATCACTTTGCTTATTTAAGCAATTCTCATTTCCTTTGCCTTTTCAAATATCACCTCATATAATCAAAATTGTATTAAGATCTCCTAAGCGCAACACAAGCATAATTTAAAGTCAAGTGCACACATATTTTCTGTCACACAAGTTTCATATCAAATTTCTTCAAATATTGCGATCGCCTACGTGACGAAATGAAAAGTTTACGAAGATGCTGACACTGCCAGAAGAAAACACGAAAAATGAGAATTTCATTTGAGAGGAACTTTACATCTCCTTTCAGCATCTGGGCCAAATCGAAATTTATCTTTTTCTTAAAAATGGGAGGTAGTATGGCCCCCCGAAGTACATTATTATGAATAGTTTGTAGGATTTTGAGGGATTTAATAAGATTTTGTCGTTCGGGTAATCCTATGTTCTCTCGATTTTTGTTTTTAACTCGTTGTTTCAGTTGCACTGCAATAGTGCATAGCCCCCATTCATGCAAAAGACGAAAGTATATGAAATTACTTGTTTCATTCTAAAAAAAACACCAAAAAATTTTCAATTTTTTGCTCTACTGCTGCTTAACTTGTTATTAAGTTAACTTTCCCCCATTCATGCAAAAGGCGAAAGTATATGAAATTACTTGTTTCATTCTAAAAAACACCAACAAATCTCCAATTTTTTGCTCTACTGCTGCTTAACTTGTTATTAATCTAACTTTGATTCGAGTTTGGCATATACACTCGGTAGAGAAAGACGCGTCCAGGAATTTGTCTGCTAAAAATAAAAATTCATATATAAATTATCTTTTGAGTTACCGTATATATATATATCTTTTGTACGGATAATATCAAAGTTTAATTATGTTTCAATAAATCATAACAGACATAAAAGAATTTAGTGTGTTTGCTTATCCCGGTTCACCTACAAGGAAACACGGCGGGAAGGCATAACAAAACTGATGCCAGCTGTACGGATTCGAAAATACGGTCCAAATAGCACTACAAATCTTACCGTCTCTCGAATCGCGCGACAATTATTATATTCTTGAAAATTAATTTTGCATCGCATAGGTGACGACAAAAGAGATACACTTCAACCAATACTGAAGGAAGCTTAGTATCCACCAGGTTGAACCAGGTTGCATACGGAAGGAAGTGTAGTTCCGTAACAGTACGAATCGATCATATCAGCTGGAGAGAAAATCAATTCATGAAGACGCGGATGTTCCTAATTCTAATTGGCAGTGGTAACGTGGAAGAAAGAAGAGGACCAAAATGAGGAAACTATCAAGCAAGCAAAAATATATACATATGTATATGGAACCAAACGAAGTAAGAAGTTTCGTTTTCTGTAGGTTTAAATTAAAATAAATATTTTGTATAATCTATACATAGCAATATATACATAAATCTTTTATTAAATTTTCACATATTTCACTATATGTTACTATTAAGATTTACAAAAAAAAAAAAAAATACAAGTGCTCAGTGTATCTCGAAAAGAAGAAAAGAAAATTTTGTGTGCTCGTGTAAAATTTAGGCCAAATGTTGGTTACATTCCTTCATCTCGCGTTCTGTTTGATTAATTATTATCATTCAAATCTAATAAGAAAATTCGGTGCGTGAAAGGATGTGTAGCAGGTTAAACATAAGGTGATTAAAACTGTTCTATCGATCACCGGTGGTGTTTTCTATTAAATTATTTTGACCAATTAGTGTAAATAAAGAGTCGATCGAGAAAGTTTTGCTTAATTTTTTTTTCTACTTTAAATTAAAACTTCCATACCTTTTTTTTCTCTCTGTTAATTTTTTTTTTGTTAAAATTCGAATGGTCTCCATGTTTAATATTCTCAAGATCGAAATCGAATCTTATTGGTTAGCATCATCGATCTATCAGTGACTAATGTTAATAAAAGTTAAGTTTATACAATGTTTATATATTTGAATTGATTTTGAAGTCTATTAGATTTGTGGGGCGACCTTTACTTGAACAGAAAGTTTCTCACCTTAATTACTAACCCACACATTTTTCTTTAACTTTCAAAGTCTACTTGAAGTGTAATCCAATTAATTTGTTTGCATCATTGTGAAAAGTTTTGTTTTTGTTTCTGCATTGGCATAAAGCCTTGCGAATTTCGGAAGCGTGTTAAAACTACCCCTGTTACTAATTTCTTTTCATAGTTAACTTGGAAGAACTTAGCTGCCCGTCAATATTTCAACGCAAAGACAAGTAACCGTAGTAAGTCTGTTCGAGAAACTACCTTATCATTCGGACTTATCATTCGGACAGCACAGATTCCACTATGGAAGTCAAACTAAGTTTAGCAGATGTTCACCATACTATTTCCGTATTTGATGGGAGTCCACTTGAACTAAACAAATCCATCGGCTGCGGTGATGTCTTGTTTACTTCCGCAAAATCTGCTACTGAACAGAAACTATTTCTAGAGGTTGTTAATACTATGTTGCTATGGACTGCCTACGAGTTAGTGCAACACAAAACTTTCTCTAAATGGGAGGATTAATCAGAGGAATTGAGAGATAATTTTAAAGATGAAAAGTCCCGTGAGACCGTGCAAAACGAAATTCTGTCTGATAAGCAAAATATTAAAGAATCTGTCAAAGAATTCAACAACTTTTAGGGGCACTAAGCTCAGCTACCTATTCTAATTTGAGCGAAACGAGTATTCGTGATTACCTTTGTGAAGAAAATGGTAACTGGCACTGCAAGCTTTTGAAGACGGTTTGAGACCTAACTGCCGAAGAATTAGCGAATTGTATCACGGAATATCATAACCAGTATTCATGCCGCATGGCACACCCACTATTAAATGTTAACTCTAATAACAACAATTGCAAGATACAACTTAAAAAGAGAACAAATGTCTTACCTCCCTAATGTAATATAAGACAATCGAACCGCTCGATTGTTTGGAGTCAACTGTCTCAGGCAAATAAATGGCTCTTTTCGACCAAAGAAAATTTTATAGTAGAGGCCGTCTGCCAAGACAAAATAACTGGTGTGCGGAAAATTGCTCGTTGCTCGCCCACAATTGCTCGCCACACAATTGCTCCCCACACAATTGCTCGCCAGGAAAGTTGCTCGCCAACAACAGATATCAATTTCAAATTTTATGGAATTTTATATTATAAATTGGAACATTACTGGGAACGCAGACTGCATTGTATAAATATAATTATTATACAGATACTAGAAGTACTTGTAGTTTTAAATCTTCATAATGTTGTACTTTAGTTCAGGGAAACTCTTTTAAAATCAAACTCTTTAATGTATAAGAGAAAAACATGTTTATTGAATTAATGAAAAGTAAAATTTTATTTGACAACATAGAAAATATAAAATTCAAAGAAGTTTTTCCAAATGAGAAAAGTTTTGTTAATTGTAAACAATTTTAAATTTAATATTTGTAATAATAAGAATAATAATGAAAGAGTGGTGAAACTAGATGGAGATGCACAGTCACCATATATTTGCAGGTTAAAGTCAAAGCAAAGGTCGGCAACCTTATTGCCACGGCTGGCGAAATACAAATTTATTGCCGACCTATGGTCAAAAGGGATCAGCGGATTAACTAACGATTTTCTAATGAAACTAAATCTACCCGGCGCGATAGTAATGGTCTATTTCTTTGTTTTCCAAGACCTTGCATCCGGCTTTGAAGCAATATAAGTCAAAATATTTTGCATTTTATATTCATTTCAAATTCAGCCTGTTATTATTCAGATCGTGTTAGTGTTCAGTGTGCTATAAGTTTGTCTCTCTTCCTAAATAATAATGGCGTTAAAATTTGTGCAAAGCGAGAAGGGAAAACGGAAGTTTCTGGATAGAGCACATCTATACATCAAAGATAAAGAAAACAGTGAGAAAGTATTTTGGAAATGAGATCAGTCTAAAAAACTTAAGTGTCGTGCACGTGCCCACAGTGTCAATAATTAAGTTGTCCAATATTTAAATGAACACAATCATGCTGGCGATGCTGCAAGGTGCGAAGACGCGGCAGTCTATAGTGATGCTAAGTCTCGAGCAACAAATACCCAAAATGGGACACATCGCATTGTTGCTGATTCATATATTAATTTGTCAGCATGAAAAGGACAATACGAAATGTAAGAAACGCGAAAGACTGTCTACCAGCAACTCCAAATACACTTTCCGAATTACAAATACTGGAAGTTTATCAAAAAACATTCGAAGGAGAACAGTTTTTATTGTTTGACAGTAACGATAGTAATAACAGAATATTAATTTTCTCTACAAACGACAATTTAAATTACTTGTCACGAAGAGAAAACTGGTACGCAGATGGAACTTTTAAGACTGTGCCGTCTTTATTTCAACAATTATATACAATCCATGCAATTGTAAATAATAAATCTGTTCCAGCAGTATTTGCGCTTTTATCGAAAAAAACCGAAGAGGCATATACAAATTTTTTCGACGAGCTAAAACGTTTGGATCCCAATTTAGCACCAAAGTCAATTATGGTTGATTTTGAGCAAGCTGCGTTAAATGGTTTTAAGACTGTGTTTCCAAGAGCGTCCCTTAGAGGGTGTTTTTTTTCATTTCGAAGAATTATGCGAGAACGTTGAGTTTGAAGATAATTTGCAACCTGTATTGGATTATTTCGAGGACACGTGGATTGGCAGGCCGAATCGACGTTGTCGTCGCAATCCTCGATTTCCTCTGGACTTGTGGAACTTGTGAAGGTTGGCATCGTTCCTTCACTGAACTAATTGGTGCACAGCATGCAGGTATTTGGAAGTTTATTGCCGCATTAAAAACTGAACAAAGCATGAAATCCGGAAAAATAGAACAATATATAAGCGGCTGTGATCCTAATATGTCAAGAAAAATATATCGTGACTGTGCGAAAAGGATAGAAAGAATTGTAGGCGATTATCCAAATAGAACATTAATCGAATTTCTACGCGGCATAGCTCAAAATTATAATTTTTGAATATTTATATTGTACATATTTCGCTCATATATTGAATTATTGTCACTTAACGAAAATAATGCTTTGGTTATTTAATTTTCTTTATTAATATTGTTTTATTTTTGCAATAAAATTATATAATTATATTATTAATAAAAATATTTGTTGTTTTAGCAACCGTAGGTTTAAATCATATTCTTAATCTTCTTTATAAATACTTTTAGTTGACGACAATTGTTTGTGAAAAATAATTGAAAATATATGTTTATGTTATGTAATAAACGTGTTTCTTAATCTATATTATCTGTATTCATGTAAATGGAGATGTGTTAGTTATATGCGAGCAACTTTCCTGGCGGGCAATTGTGTGGCGAGCAACTTTCCTGGCGAGCAACTGTGGGCGAGCAATTTTCCGGTAATCAAAATAATCCATACACACTTTACCAAGTTGGGGTAATTGAAATTCCAGGCAACTGTTACCTGAGAACACAAGACTTGATGGTACGCGGATATAGTACGAAATGAACATAAATTAAAAACTCTTACGTACCTCCACTAATTATTTCGGATTTAATATTAAACCACTTTAGGTTTTCATTCAATCTAACAGACAAGGTTGCTCTAGTCAAATTTACTCATACCAGAGACGATCCTGCTAAAATTTCAAATCAGATCAACGTGTTGAATGAGTTAGAAGGAAAAGCACTTTTGCCCATAGATCAACACGATGTTCATCATTACACCCTTGTCTATATTCTACTTATGATTATTGTAACAACTCTTGCTTACAAAACCTATAAAGCGAAATTTCGCAGTTGTAACAGACACAAGAATAAACTATCAGTCCAAGTAGAGGAAGCTCAGGAAACTAATGAACGCCCGTTTGTTTTTACCTGTACTTGGCACACACCATAAATGCCTCGATTTCAAATGCTCTTAACACGAATATAAAGTTCAGGAAAGGAACGTTTCAAACAGAATAAAGGAATTCTAATTAAATTCACTTGTACTAAAAAAACATATAATAACATGTTATTCTAAAAATATTTTTTTATTTTATTCATAAATTCAAAAGAAAATAGAATTAAAATTAAAATTAATTAAGTAATTAAAACTTTATATAAATAATGAAATAAAAGTTAATTTTTTTAAACATTGTAACAAGTAGAAAAAAAAACAGAATTTAACTAAATAAATGAAAACCTATTTTTAATCAAATGTGTTCTCTAGTAAAAACAAATAGTAATAATAATAGAATAGAAATGGTTTAGCATTATATAAAATTAGGAATAAATGATAATGAGATTTTTTTTATATAATGTTATGAATTAAGCAAGCAACGAACTTTGGACGTAGTCACAAATTTTAGAATTTCATTTCTTTCCAAAGGAAACTCACGATCCTTCAGATCATGAGTTTCCTTTTCTTTACGAGGATGGTGCTATGATATACATACCATCATAACCACCATGTGTGCCATAAACGCTTTGCTTATTTAAGCAATTCTCATTTCCTTTGCCTTTTCAAATATCACCTCATAAAATCATAAATTGTTTTAAGATCTCCTAAGTGCAGCGCAAGCATAATTTAAAGTCAAGTGCACACATATTTTCTGTCACACAAGTGGCATATCAAATAACCAAATGAAAAGTTTATCAAGATGCTGACACTGCAAGAGGAAATCGAAAGTCGGCATAGTCTGAATGAAAGGAAAAGAACTCGAGTTTGGGTTATACACTCGGTCAAGCAATACGCGTCCAGGGATTTGTCTGCTAAAAATAAAAATTCATATATAAATTATCTTTTGATCGGGTAATATCATAGTTTAATTATGCTTCAATAAATCATAAAAGAAGTTAATCATAAAATAAGTTAGTGTGTTTGCTAAATTATTACTATCCCAGTCCCCCTCTCCACCTGCCCGCTCTTCGCCAACAAGGAAAGCACGGCGGGAAGGCATAACAACAGGCTGTTTGATGTAAGAATTTTGAATTTAGCGTCTGCATCCAGTTGTACAAATTTGGGGCACTTGTACAAACGATGTTGTTCTTTGCAAAGTGTGCATCTGTCATCGGATGATGTAAATTTATTTGATAATTTTGGTATTTGAGCTGGTTTGTTCATTGAAGCCAAACCACATTTGTATCTGCGATTGCTTCTGGAGTTCGGAATATTTTCTCTAGAAATGTTTTTAAAGATTCAAGGGTGGGAAGTTCGTTTACACTATTCCCTTCTTGCTCCCATAAACGATGCGTTTCTGCTGGCAAGCATTGCACTAGTATGTAAATTAGTATTATATCCCTGTGTTTAGTGGGGACTTTTATTGCTTCAAGTTCGTATATGCATTCGGAGGACTTGTCTAGCACACTTTATTCCTTTGGCTGACTCCTGTGTCACCTTAGGTAGATTGAACAGAATTTTCAGCTGAGGATTAATTAGTACTCGCTTGTTGATGCGCTGTCGTATCTCGAATTGGTCATAGGAACTTGACGCAATAAGTGCTCTGCTTCTCCAGAAACACTTTATTTCAAGTAAGGTAATTTTTGCACTGGAGATAGCGCACAATAGGAAGGGAATAGATCATGAAAAGACCTCCATGAATCGTATCACCCTAAAAATTTTGGGATTGTGATGCTAGGCAATCGCAGAAGCGAAGAAGATTCATTCTCCGTCTTTGGCGTTGGTTCAATTTTCGTTTTGAAAGCATCTTATGCATCTCTAAGAATACCTCAAAACGTGTAGTATTTACTTTCCACGTTTGAAAATTCATCGTTTGCCATATACTCGTATTTTTGAAGATCACTGTCTTCCAAAGCCTGCGTAGCTTGGAGAATTGTATAATGAGCAGTTTTAAGGTCTGACCAAATTTCGCCTAGGGCGGTCAATCGCTCAGAAATAAGTCCTTTCGTTCGCTTTTCTACATCAGTTTTGTTGTAGTTTTTGAACGATTTTTCGAATATTTGTGCAGAGGTGGCTTGATTAGTGAAAAGTTAGGGAAGTGTAGTCATGTTTAGAATGGTGAGACTAGACTTTAAATCCGGCTCGAAGGACCATAAATTGGTCTGCCCGTAGTCAGAGCGAACACGCAAATAATGAAGAAGTGTGATGGAAGTAATAAACCTGGTTGAAAGTTAATCATTTCGTGGGTTTGTTCTCCAGTTCACAAAGTTCACTACACTGTAACTCGCACTCAAATTAGATTTTTGAATTTGAAGAATGCTATTTTTTTTTATTTTATTATTAAGCCAAGCTCAGGAGATACCCTATGATGCATAGCACAGCATAGCAAGAAGGAGATAGGGAAAGGATTAGGGGATATCATGAGAGTGGAGGCGGTGCCGATGTATGTCGCCCTTAAACTTCCGCAGATTGTATGCCGGGGGAAAAACAGAAGATGGTAAACTGTTCCACATTAACACTGTTCGGGATAAAAAAGCATCACGGAATTTTACTGTACGGCCGAAAGTAACTTGAAGGGTTAAAAGATGTGCGCGGTTTGCAGCGCGAGTATTGCGTGCAGGAATCATTCTACAAGGGATTAGACTAGATATTTCACCAGAACATTGACCATGCATATAGCGATAAAGGAGCGAAAAGCATCCAACATTGCAGCGGTGCTCGAGTGAGTCGATATGACAAGTTATTCCCAAATCGCCAATAAGCTTGAAGGCTCTCTTTTGGACAATAACGAATGAAGCTAAGGCTGTGCGACCAGCCCCGGCCCATATATGGGAGTTGTATTCCATTCTAGGTCTAATGTAGGACTTGTAGAGGAGCGCTAGATTTGACAGGCTGAAATATTTCTTACACCTTTTCAGATATCCAACACATTTCGATGCTTCTTTGGCAACGGAGAAGATGAGATCTGTCCAGTATAACATACTGGAAATATTAATGCCAAGAATGCTTAGTGACGGTGAATCAGAAATTAATGCTCCATCAAAAGAAACGGGTGTGGTTAAGTTATGATCTTGTTTTAATGAGATGAGACAGTTCTGGGTCTTTGATGCATTAAATTCGACACGATTCGCTTTGCCCCAAGCGACGATATTTATAAGATCGTTATCCAATGATCTAATCATGCAATCTCGTTTAGCACATGCGGCATTCCCCCTGAAGTCCGCAAGAGTGTCAGAGGAGTAAGCAAAATGAAGAGTACTGTCATCTGCGAAACTATGCATGGGATTGAAAGTAAGGGAAAGGGGATAATAAATGAAAATTAAAAAGAGAGTTGGAGAGATAACAAAGCCTTGAGGCACACCGGCATTGATGGGATGCGGTTCAGATGTAACTCCATTTAATACAACAGGTATTTAGTGACTAGATAGGAAACTTTCAATCCATAATAGTAGAGGAGGAGAGATACCAAGTGCATTAAGTTTGGCTAAATGGGCTGGATGCCAGACTGTATCGATTCCTTTGAAATATCTAGGAAAACAATTTTAGACTCACCAAAATTGTGAAAACTACGGTTCCAACGTTCCGTATGAAAGGTCAGCAAGTTTGCAGATGAGCGTCCAGGTCGTTTCCAGTTTCTAGATACTTCATTAATTTTGAGTTAATGATAGATTCAAAACCTTTGAAAGAATCGAAGTGATCGCAATTGGTCGATAATTTGAGGGATCGCTTTCCTCTCCTTTCTTGAGAATAGGCTGAACTTGAGCTAGTTTCTAAGCAGTTGGGAATTTTCCTGTCGAATAAGACAAGTAGAATAGTTTGCGCAGAGGTTTAGTCAAGGATGAGGCACAGCTTATAATAAACAGGGGCGAAAAACCATCAGGACCTGCGGCTTTGGAGATGTTGTTCCCCTTAAGGACCCTGAACACATCTCTCGTACGAACGTGTATTGGCTCTTGTACACATTCACACGGGCGATGCAAAACAGGTGTTTGTGAGGTGGGTGGAAGACAAGAATTTGAGGCGAATCTAGCAGCTAAAATATTAGCTTTATCCAGAGAGTCAACAATCACTTCACCATTATTTAGTAGTGAATGTATAGAGGAACTGGTGAAGTTGTTCCTGATGGTTTTGACCAGCGACCAGAAAACTTTGCTACCTTTGCGGCTTGCCAAGATTCTTTGTCTAATATTCTGGTCAAAAAGAAATTTTTCTCTCTGGAGAATGGACTTGCAGCTGTTTCATGCTGTCTTGTAGACTTGTTCCATTTCCGTACATGGATGCAATTGATAGGCGCGAAAAGCAGACTCTTTCGCTTTTCTAGCTTGGTTGAACTTATCGTTAAACCAGGAGCGATCATGCTAGTGTTCAGATCTGCTGGAAAAAAACGGAATGTATTCAGGCATGCCAAGATTAATTATGTTACTAAATTCTAATGTGCATTCATCAACATCTCTCGAAGCAAAACAGACCGACCAATCAATTTCTCTAAGATAGTTATTGAGACTTTCTGAATCTGCACTATTATAGAGCCAAAGCAGCCTACTTGTAGGTGGAGAAGTAGGGCGGCACAGTTTTGGGGTGGTAAATTGAGCCGTGATTAAACAATAGTCTGCATTTCCGAGAGGGGAACGGACTGAGATGGAATATTTGTTAGGATGAGATGTTAGAAACAAGTCGAGTAAATTAGCTTTATCTCCAGCTGCATCAGGAATTCGCGTTTGTGCATCCACTAGCTGTTGTAAATTAAATGATTCACAGAAGAGTTCAACGAAACGGCCCGGAGGGCTTGTGGTAGAAAAATGTCTGAGCCACGGTATATTATGAACATTAAAATCGCCTGCCAGGACGCTTTCGGAAAAGGGGGAGACAGAAAGCAAATGATCAATATTGTTGGAGATATTGTCAAATACGGATATTTGGGCTCCGATAAAGGAAACAGAAGTATATGATGTGTTTGTGAAGTTTGAACCTAATCGAGATATAGTTAAACTCTGGATTAGCAGAAGGAAAATCTTGAAGAATAATAAAGGCCACATCATTCCGAATATATACTGCGATCCCTCTATGCTGAGAAAAAAGAGGCACGAAGCTGTATCCAGGGACGTGATACTGATTAATATCAGCATCAGAAACGACCTTGGATTCACTTAGCGCAAGAATTGCCGGATTTTTTGAGTTAAGGTGGCAGTACACCGAAAACCGATTTGCACTTAATCCGCGAATGTTGCAGAAATCTAAAATGAAATTCTGCATGCTGAAGGCAAAAATAAAAAAGCAAAAAAAAAAAAAAGCGACACACAACAACACAAAAATTTGGGCGCCACCAGCAGCAGTTAACGACACAGCGAGGTAAAAAAAACAACAATAGTGTTTTGCCTATTGCTGCTTTCAATACCTCAGACTGTGCAGTTCAATGACCACAGGTGAGTGCACTCGGATTGCTGATCAGTGACAAGTGCTAATGACCTTGCACTGATCACAGATGAAGAGAAGGAAAGGAAACGTTACCGTGCTGCTGGCTTATAGAATGTTGATAGGGCATAGAAGAGCCCTTCACTTGGCGGATAAAATTTATTTTGTTTATTTATTAATTTAACGGTCACGTCGGAATTTAAATAATTAACGAATTGATTAGTTTGAAAATGATTAGCACAACACTATCACTTGACTTAAATTAATTGGTTGGATATATGTTTAGATTATTTGATCTACAAAGGCAACGTCCGATCTGATTGACTCCACGCACTGCACTCGTGTATTAGTGTGCATTAATAATAATTAAGTTTAGGCTAGCAAATTCACGTTTGTATAAATTAAGTAGCGATACTCCAATAAAGAACAATTGATTTTAATAGTTAGACAAACAACAAGTAGTCTTTTATTTTACTTGGCACCTGCTGTTTACAGCTGCGCC
Source organism: Dioctria linearis (assembly GCA_963930735.1). Classification (NCBI taxonomy): domain Eukaryota; kingdom Metazoa; phylum Arthropoda; class Insecta; order Diptera; family Asilidae; genus Dioctria; species Dioctria linearis. The sequence continues at coordinate 200,412,066 of OZ005742.1, forward strand.
CATCGTACCTACTAACGGACATCTGCTGTTTATAGCTGCTCCCGCCTTAGTAGCGGAGGTCTGCTTTTTACAAAGGTTCTCCTATCTTCTCTACGTTCGTCTTTTCGATACAAAACGACGAGCTTTCATCTTCACCGAATATCCACATGGTGACCGTGCTCGATATATACTCGTATATACAACATATAGTATTATTACATGGCGACCGTGATAATTAACTTGTAATCTTCGGACCGTGACGTTAAAAGAACGATACATTCGGACCAAGATAATGAAACTGCAATCTCTGAATGATTAATATAATCAGCAATCTTCAGATGTTGAAGATATTAAACTGACAATAGAGGGATCGTGATGAAAAGAAAAACAACTTTCGGAATGTAACGTTAAGAAGATTAGGCGGAACCACAATACAAATATACGTAAGTACAGTTACTTACGTAAAGCGAACGCGCCCTTCAATTTAACAGGTGTACACAAATTAACTTTAACTCGTGTGAGGGGAACTTTCGTTAAGTTTAAATATCATATTTTCAGTAAGTATAGTGCGGTAAGAATCGCACATTCCATAAGAACGCGATGTGTCAAACAGTTAAATGATTAAAAGTGCAATGTAAATTTAAAATGTAATAAAAATGGTACTGTGAATTAATAGAAAGAACAAATCTTCATTTAAATCAACTTCCAATTGTTAATTTTTTCACTTTTACAACTTTTTAAAATTTAACAAATAAAATGTCATTCGGGCACTGCGAATTAATAGAAGGGACAAATCTTCAATTACATCAACTTTCATTTGTTAATTTTTTCACTTTTACCTACCACTTTTTTAAATTGAAAACATTAAATATCAAGATAATAACTCTTACGGAATCAGATATATATTTAGGCTAAAAGTATCAATTTTTTGTCTCGTTTAATTTCGTAAAGTTATTCACTTATATTGTGGTTCAGCCTATTCTTCGTACAACTCGCATCGACAACTACTCAATTCAACCAAATTATAGATAAACTACAAATGACAATGAGAAGACAATCTTCAGATTGTGACAATTAAGCTGATCTTGGAGCGTAAGTTAAGAAATAAAATTGAAAATAATCTAATGACAAAGCTGCTTATAGTAGAATAAAGTTGTTCCGATTCTACACATAACTATACGTAAAAAAAAATTATGAGATGTAAATGTTAGTTTATCAAATTAAAAGCTTTACTTATCAGTTACGCGCGTTGTAATCTACCCCAGATATATATATATATATATTCAACTAACCAGCATTAAATATAATAATAGAAGCAATAATAGAGACTATAAAAATGTAATATGTACAAGAATAAGCAATACGCATAATTAATATAAAGTTATCGTAACAATAGATTTTTTTTAAATGAAACCGATTAAAGGATTGAATACTAAATACTCCCAGTAAAATTAATATTTGAATCTTGAATGTTTTTAGTGAAAGCGTTGAATCTTACTTAAATTTTTATTATCAATTGGTATACCTCCATTATATAGTAGGGAATTTTAAAAACTAGTAAAATATCGACAACGTTTTAGCAATATGGGGAAAACAAATTCTAAAGTAGCAGACAATAACGGTGAGATCGTTAATAACCTGATCGTAGAAGATACTGTGAGTATTGAGAATAAGCAGATTGTTATTCTTTTGGCAATCATAGCAGTTGTGAAGGTTATACAATTAGTTCACACTCTGTACCGAGACCACCAAAGGGGGCTTAGGAAAAAATACCTTAACAGCCCGGCTCAAATCACAATCCAGAAATGAGCTTGGGTGGATTAAACGGATGAATATACAAAATTGGGCCAATTAAACGAAATCGAGAATAAAATTATAGAAAAACTTCAATAAATCCATAAACATTGGCTATACGAAAAAAAACGCTTAAGAATAAGAAAGATGGGAAAACATTCGAAAGACGCACTGCATTGTAATTACGAGTGCTGTTTCTCTGACGATACAACGAATACAGTAGAGGAACATTCAGATCACATCAAACCAAACCGCACACTTAACCCATTCACTGCCAACTACGAGATATCTCGTAGTAAGCGTATGTACCAAAACTGCCGACTACGAGATATCCCGTAGTGAGTGCTACAATTTTAGATTTATTACAAATGGCCATTTGATTTAGGAATAATTAGAAAGGATGAATGAAAAATTTATGTAGTGTAGAAAACATATTAATTATCAAGTTTTATTAGAAACGGACTTGAGAAAACGAAATGCGGTGAAGAGATGAAGCTCCCCACCATACACCGCTCCATACAAACGTATAAAACTGGGGGACCCTTTAGCTCCCACAAATTTGATCGGAAAAAAATTTCCTCTTACAGACTCGAAGATATTTCGATTTCGCATGGTATAGTATAGGGTACTACTTTTTTTTCCGGGGAGGGGGGAATTTAATTAGTTTCAAATCTCGATACGCCATACTTCCTTCTTTCACCTTACAGCATAGTCATGTGTATACTTGAAATTCATGAAAACATCAGGGCTTTTTAAAACTGCTATCAAAATTTCAAATTGTACTAGAACAAAATACTAAATCGCCCCCCTCACCCCTGTAAGTATGTGGATTTTTTCGGAACGTCTTAAAAATCATTTCCACCCATCCCCTATCGATCCCCATTAACACTTTTGCTCTACTACTAAATTTAGAATTTCCCTTTTGTAGTACTAGATTTTTTCTACATACCTTCATAACTTCCGTAAATTACGTCCGATCGAGGAACGGGTTTCACTTTTACCACTGGACGGCCAATAGCTACAATTCGTAGAACAATTTTTTTCCATTGGCGTCATTTTTTAGATAAACTTTTCGTCAGAAGTTTAGTACAAATTTTAAGGTGCATTTTTACCTCAATTTATTGCTTTTACGTTTTTCTCTATATATCGGTCAAATATTAACCGATTTTAATGATTCAAACGTTTATTTGGAGTAGGGCGTGATGGTCCATCCTATGGTGTACCGCCTTATCTGCTATAATCACCCGTTCCGAGGGGTGGGATATCGTTTATCGATAATAACTCGGTATAGGGGCGTCCGATCGGGAACTGAGTAATCAGTTCTACTCATCTAATTAGTAGCTATCTTTCATACAAGAACACTTTTTTCCCGGGGGTACTTTGGGATGGTGAGTAGGTACCCCCGGCGAGGGGTAAGTTCCACCATGCCATGTCGCATATCATATGAAAGGTATTGACGAGTACTATCGAGCTGTGTACTTCTTTTTCTTATTAAACAACCTTCGTTCAAACAAAGTTTTCAAATTACATGTCTGTACATATGTATTAATTCATCCCCACCCCATAATTCGCCCAAATATAATCCGATTTCAAAAATTCTTTTTGATTATTTTCTGATTTTGTGAGCCTTTTTCACACCCCCTCCCTCTTGCGTTGCAAAAATTCTTTTTCCACGGCAAACAATTTAATCGCAAAATTTCATTTGGAAACTTTCTACGAATTCCAGATAAATCGAATTTTTGAATTTTTATGGATGCTCGCTTACTACAAGATTACCTATACAAAATTACAGCAAAATAGGGTGTTAGTTACCTATTTAAAAAACAAACAAAAAACTGTCAGAATTTTTAGGGCGCACTTTGCGCCATCTAGCGGCAGTTCTACGAAGCTAACCGGCATGGTAGTTACACTACGCGCTACCCACAAGTCTCTCCTATCTCTGGCACTTTCTTTAAAGTCATTCGGCGCTTCAATTTAGATTCTATAGCAATTTAAGTGCGACAACTCCCGCGAAAATTTCGGCTTTTTCCCTATCAAAATTTCGTGATTTTGGCATGTGGGTACTTTTTGAAAGGTATTGGCGAGTACTATTGCATAGCATAGTTTTTTTTTAAATTAACTTCATTTTAACCCCTTTTTTCGACATTTTTTCCTTATATTTCATAATTATAATTTTTCCGGGGTCCATAGTTTTTAGTAATGAGTACTTGGACTTACCTTACGTTGTACTGGCTTAGGAAGGCAGGCGTTATGTATTGATGTGTAAATGTATGCTAGGTACCTTGCACGAAATAGAGGGAGTGCATTCAGGTCGAAAAAGCGTCATATAGTTACAATGTTTTTCTAAGAACACTGAAGGAAGGGAAAAGTGCGTAGTTGAAAAATATTTTGATTTGTGCATTATTTTAGAAGAAAAAGTGGATTATGTTCAGCTAATAACGAGATACAAATAAGTGAAGGCAAAGTAAAAGGAAATATCTTTGAATATGAAAAAGTTGATTGAAAAAAAAGAGATATCTCGTAGGCGGCACTCAGCACAGGAATTTTATTCACAGACGCCGGCTACGAGTTATCTCGTAGTGTTTTTTTTATTTTAAAATTACAGTAAGTCCCATCTCCATACTATATCCCGAACTTAATATTCTTAGATTGTGCTGAATTCCGTGTTTTCTTTAAAATAAAATCTTGGCGTCCAGGGCAAGAGACTCTAAATTTTTCTGGCAGTGAATGGGCCACTTTATACTATTTCTGTTATATTTCTTAAGACCGTGACACATTAAAAGCAGAAAGCAGCGACAGAAGCAGAGGCAGAAGCAGAAATTTCACATTTCTGCTTTTGTGATGGCCCAATATACGGAAGATTCTTCCAGCAGCCAAGGGCGCATTTTAGTGAAATAATTAGCAATTGCTAAACAGTAACGTCGCATTGTACTGTTCTGCAACTGTCGGTTATTTTGCTGATTAGCTTAACAGCTGGCTGCGATGAGCGCTTAGTGGAGCAATCGACGATTACAATAATAATTAACCTTCGCATGGTAATTATTATGTAAAGCGATTGTTTACTACTGAGCGACTCAGGTGCTGCCACCGGTAGAACAAACGGCAAGGTTGTTGTCGTTTGTTTACATCCGCGTTGTTAAGTAAAGTCTACTTCCGAATATTGGTGCATAAAAGACCAATGACTGGACTGGCGAGTGCCTGTAGTATTTTTTAGCCGCTCCGTTATCACTCATCGCGATATCAAGTTACAGTTCGGTTCAGATTGGTTTTGCTTTTAAAAGGTAGTAAGATAGGTCAGTTTGGTTTATGTTTTAATAAAGAAACTGTGTTAAAAGAAATTCGAGTATCGCTTTTAATTATTGGATTCGTTAATTCGATTGCTCAACGGGCACGACAATTTGGCGCAGCCGGTAAAAGTTTAAGTGTTGCTGTAATACAGGTATTGTGTTTGTTGTGTTTTTACTTTTGGGAGTTATGCTTTTTTAGCTGCTCCATTTTTTGTTATTTTTGGGAGTTATGCTTTTTTAGCTGCTCCATTTTTTATTATTTTTGGGAGTTATGCTTTTTTTTTAGCTGCTCCATTTTTGTTAATTGTGGGAGTTCTGCTTCTTTTAGCTGCTCCATTTACTTTTCAGGTTAATTAAGAAGTGGTAAATTAAGTTTATTAAGTTGGATCTTTCAGCCTAAAGATACTATTGTAATGCTGAGTGTGAGTTTTGGTGTTAAGCGTTAATAGTTATGGGCGTTTGAAAGTTTTCTTGGTGTGCTAAGTAGTGTTGCAAGAGAATGCTGCTAGTCTTACCATATTTCAGCTAAAAAAAAATTACACTTACACATGTTGCTACAATCCCTGAGACAGAGTATATATCATTATTAATTTTCTACAACATTAAGGCAAGTGGTTCAAAATCTTTTGAACCATTTAGAGGTTCTTTTTGTGTATTGTATGGTAATAATAAGTATTTCTGTTTCGTGCCGGTTTTGCGAGGTATCATTGGGGTTTGTTGAATTCCTATAGCTCTAACGTGATTCCACTAAGTGGATCTAAAAAATTTTCTTTTAAAGTTGTCGGTAAAGTACGGCCACCGTGCCAAAATGCAGTTAGTTACACTCTGTTTTAAAATTTTATGCGCTTTTACTTAAATTGGGAATACATTTAATAAGTATTCGAGTACTCGCGAAGAATCTTTCTGGATTAAAAGTCTTTGTCAGATTTATGTTGGAGCATATGTACGTACGTTTTAGGTAATTCAGTAAGATACAAAAGCGCTGATAGGTATGATCAATGAGAGGCGGTAAGAAGTATATTTCGCGTACCTGTTAATATCGGTGTTAAGAGTGCTAAGTGACAAGTGTAGTGTTTATAATGGAAATATGTGCGTGAGGTATAACAGTCTCACAGTCCTAAATGTCAACAGGAAGAAGCAATATTTTAACTAAGGAGGAATTGGCACGCTTTCAGGCCCAGGAAAGGGAGTTAGAGATAAAAGCACAGGAACTGAAGGAAGGCCAAGCAATATTGCGGAATTACGAGCAGGACTGGGAATATATTGGGGAACATATAACGGCAGAGTTACAGAAACGGTGGACAAGAGAGGAAGAGAAGGAATTGTTAAAGAAACTGAATGAGAGTGCTAAAAGCAGTACAAAGGGCGAAGCTTTAGACCTATTGGTAACAGCAGCATTCGAAATTATCCAGAGCCGTGAAGTAGAAGCAGAGCAAGTATTGGAAGAAATCCAAAAAGAGAAGAAAGGGCTGATAAAGAAAATAGATTCACTAAAGGCACAGTTAAGAGAGGCTGAGGAAACTACAGCGGGGTTAGAGGAAGAGTTGGGGCTCGAGCGATCTTCACAGAGAAAACCGATTCAAGAGGGTAATAAGGTGAGTACGAGTAAAGGGTTCAGGCCGAGGAAATTGTTATTTTGGGAACAGCATAAAGAACCAGAAGAAAATTTAGAAAGAGAGCTAATCAGGAGAAATAAGCAGGAAGTAGCGCCGAGTGGAAAAGTAAGAACAGAGCAGAACCAGATAAGGCCAGAGGAAAGAAACATCACAGGGCAAGACAACATGGCAGACGTGCATGAAAAAGTGATGGATCTAGTATCCAAGTATGTACCTATACTATCTGGCGAAAGGTCGTCCAAACTGGCGAAGGAAGTGTATCGCTTTCTGAGCTGCAGTAAGGATCTACACGATAGACTGACAGAGGAGGAGCAGAAGATTTTTATCAGGTGCATAAAGTATCGCCTAACGGACGATGCGTACTACTTGGTAAGCTCACAGGAACCAAAAGATTTTGATGCTTTACAGCAAGTAATCAATTCGGCCTACATACCAAAAAAATCGTTTAGCGAATTGCGAACGGAAATCCTGGCATGCAGGCAGAGGCCTGGTGAGGATATCAGGGAGTTCGCAGACCGGATGAAGGAATTGCTCGACCAATAAAAGCGGCGGTCTCAGCGAAATACCCAGGAGGTGATGCAGGATTGATAGCAGAATTAGAGGGAGATGCAGTAGCGACATTTAAAGCTGGCGTTAGGAGTAAACCTACTCAAGTATACCTCACTGGACGGAAATTCGATTCGCTAGAAGGAGTACAAGAGGAAGCTACATACTATGAAAAAGATGCACAAAGGCTCCAAGTAAGAGACCCAGAAGTGGTACAGGCAGGTTGGAGGTCTAACTCATTAGGTACGCAAAACAGTTGGGGAGCAGGCGAGGCCGGCCCCAATCGAGTTCAGCGACCGCAAAGACAAATTTATTCCACTGCTAGGCCAGTATCACCCATAAGATACCAAGGGCCGGCAGCCAGGGTAACCCCACCGAGAACCATTCATTGCTTTAAATGTGGACAACGGGGTCACATTGCGAAAGAATGTAGGACACAGCCCCCTTACTGCACCAAGTGCAACAGCTATGGTCATGAGGTAGCGGGCTGTAGGAAACAGCAGGCACGTTTCGCAAATACTGCGGTAGGTAGCCCAGGTGAATGTATTCAGCCCGTATCGGGAGTTCTCTATTGTCAATTCTGTAGGACATGTGATCACTATACAGAAAACTGCCTCAGAAAGTACCTAGCAGAACGCGCTGACCAACTGGAGGGAAACGGGGAGCGGCAGCTGGGGAATTCGTCCACAGCTGCCTTCCATTAACAAACTCCAGAGACACATCGCCGAGGGGGGATGATATTTCAGTAGACTTAAGTTTATTGAATAATTGTAGCATCACAGTTGAAGCAGACATAGGGTTAACAGGTAAGTTAAATCTTTTGGTTGATACCGGGTCCACATGTAATTTAATAAAATTTAATAAGATAAAAAAAAACACATTTATTCAGCCTCAACGAACTATTACTATTGGGGGTTTATTTGGGGCTCAAGGAAAGTCCGTAGGGGTTTGTCAATCCAAGTTATGTATAGATACTGAAGAGCATGCTTGCGAGTTCAATGTAATTTATGACACAGACTCAATACCAGCTGACGGAATACTGGGTATCGAATTTCTTAAGGATAGAGCTATCATCGACTGCATCAACCAAAAACTATCAATACGGAATGTAAAAAGGAACAAGGAGGAGAAGCCTCTTTTTGCGAATGTAACAGGAAAAGAAAGTATTAACGTAGTGACATTGGCCAAAGCTGGTCAAAGAAGCGTTAGTCAATCTAGTAACAAAAATCCTCGAGAAATCTCAACAGAAACAGTGAAACAGAGCATTAAAGAGAGAATTACAGAGCTAAAGGACATTATTGGTAAAGCGATGGCAGCCTCAGACAGCATAGACCGGTATCTAACACAGATAAACAAGAGAAATGAGAGAGTGAAAAAGATGACGGAAGGCCTTGCCCAGAAACAATCCCAGCAGAAAAACGAGATGAAGGTCACCCGGGATGCAAAGGCGCTGAAACATGAACACAGGCGGGGAAATACTTTGACCGCAACCCTTCATACGGAGGCTGGTCAACTAGATGATCGCCTGGTAAGGGATGAGTTCATAACATGGCCTACAGGCATGTGGGGTGAAGAGCAGGTGAGAGTAGCTGTTGAACGGGAAAGCGAGCTAGGGCATCCTCGCACGGAAGTCCAGCTCAATAATCCCCGGATGAAAGCTTCTGCACTTGTTCTTGAACGCGAGAGCACGAATGGACCAATAATACGCTTGAAACCCAGAACAGAGCAACTGGTGAGAATCCCAGTTGAGAGTGAGGCTGAAATGCTATGTATGGCCGAAGAAATATGTCCTGGAGTGTATTGCGGAAATACAATAATCAGGCCTAAGAATGGACAAGCCTTTGTGGGAATCATAAATGCTAGGACTGAGGCCGTGGAGGTAAAAGATTTCAAACCAAAGTTAGAAGGACTGAACCGGTATTCAGTAGTACCACTAGCGGATAGTGAAGGGAAGTATAATAAAAGGCAACAGCGACTAAAATTAATGAAACAATCACTGTTGTTGGGAGAAGATCTAAATCCAGAGGAGAGGGAATCCGTGACTCAGCTCTGTTACGAATACAGTGACATTTTTCATTTGCCAGGAGACAAACTGACCTATACTCCAACAAAAACCTTTCAATTACCTCTAATGGCCAACACAGGGCCCATACATAGAAAGCAGTACCGAATGCCGGAAGCTCACAGAGAAGAGTGTAAAAAGCAACTCGAAAAATTGTTAGAGGATGACATAATAGAGCATAGTGATAGTCCATTTAATTTTCCAGTACTCCTGATACCCAAAAAGGGTACTGATGAAGCTGGGAATCGCAAGTATAGGTTGTGCGTAGACTTCCGTGAACTCAACAAGGTCTGTATCCCTTGTTCATATCCACTTCCGCGAATTGAGGATATTTTGGATCGACTAGGTCATTCTAGGTACTTTTCAACGTTAGATTTAGCTAACGGATATCATCAAGTACTAATCGATCCAGCAGATAGAGAGAAAACGGCTTTTAGTACCAATTTCAATCATTTTCATTATAAAAGATTGCCATTTGGGCTAAAGACAGCGCCTCCATTTTTTCAATCGCTCTTAAACAGCATATTAACAGGGTTACAGGGAGTAAAATGTTTCGTGTATCTCGATGATGTTGTGATATTTGCAAAAAACTTAGACGAACACAACGATAAGTTAAGGCAAGTATTCCAACGTTTTCGGGATCATAACTTGAAACTACAACCTGCTAAATGTCAGTTTCTAAAAAAAGAAGTGGTGTATCTGGGTCATGTATGCTCGGAACAGGGAGTAAAGCCAGATCAACGTTTAGTGGAAGTCGTAAAAACATTTCCAAGGCCGAAGACAGTGCGACAGGTACAGTCTTTCCTGGGGCTAGCTAATTACTATCGGAAATTCGTCCCTAACTTCTCACTAATCATGGCTCCAATTAATAATTTATTACGGAAAAAGGTAAGGTTTGATTGGGGACCCAAATGTGATAAATCATTCACCCTGATAAAAGAGGCTCTCACTACGCCTCCATTATTAGCTTATCCGGATTTCACGAAGGAATTCACGTTACTGACGGATGCTAGTGGTGAATCCCTAGGGGCAGTTCTAGAGCAGGAAGGAAGGCCCATCAGTTACGCCAGTCGCACACTCAATCCGGCCGAGAGGAACTACTCGACAACTGAACGTGAGCTACTAGCCATAGTCTGGGCCGTAAGTAACTATAAATGTTATCTGTTGGGCAGGCATTTCAAAGTAATTACTGACCACCAACCTCTTCGGGGTGTTTTCAAGGTTAGAGATACGACGTCACGCATGGTACGATTTCATCAGAAATTGTCAGAGTATGATTTCGAGATTTTATATAAAAAGGGAAGAGAAAATGGCAATGCGGATGCTCTAAGCAGAATACCCCAAAGAATAACAGAAGCCAAATTCGAGGAGAGCGAAATGCATCCATGCCTAGCTATCACTCGGGCACAAGCTCGAAGAGAAAATTCCGAAGTAAATGATACATCACCTATGGAATCCGAAGAGGAATGGGGTGACCTCGATGAGGCAGAAGTAATAGCAGGAAAGGTGATGGGTGATCCGAACCCACAGCATATCACAGATCCAGATGAAGTTGAGCCGATCTTGAAGGACTTCCATGACTCTCGGTTTGGAGGACATCTCGGAAGAGATAAGACCTTAAAACGAGTAAAGCGCTTCTATCATTGGAAAGGGATGAAAAGGGATATCGCGAAGTATATTAGGCGCTGCCCGCAGTGTCAGAAAAATAAACACAGTCGAGCTACTAAGATGCCGTTGGTGATCACTACAATCTCAAGCAAACCTTTTGAGAAGGTGTACGTCGATTTGGTGGGACCATTGCCGTTGAGTCACAATGGCAACAAATACATCTTATCCTTGGTGGATGATCTCACTAGGTTCGTCGACTTCGTAGCGATCCCGGATCAGGAAGCGAATACTGTGGCACGAGCACTGTTCGAGCAAATTCTCAGCCGATATACTCTACCAAAACAATTAGTTACTGATCAAGGAGCGAATTTTACAGGAGACGTGCTGAAGGCCCTCTGTAAGATGTTGAAAATAAAAAAATTACAGACTACTGCCTATCATCCGCAGTCAAATGCCGTAGAGAGACAGCATTCCACGTTAGCAAGCTATTTGAGAAGTTTTGTAGATCAAGACCCGCGGAATTGGGACGAATTCCTGCGGACGGCAGCTCATGCCTACAACAACTCGGTGCATTCGGGCACAAAATTGACACCAATGGAAACTTTATTCGGATTCGTCTCGGAAGTTCCCAGTAGCTTGCAGCGGAAGCCTGAACCGCTATACAATGCCGATAAATATCATAATGTGTTACGGTTTAAATTGCAAAAGGCATTCGAACTAGCAAAGCAAAACTTGATCAAAAGTAAATTGTCCGCCAAGAAGTACTATGATAGATCCGCGAGGGCGATAGAGGTGCATGTCGGTGAAAAGGTTCTGGTTAGGGACCCGGCTCGGGCGGGAAAACTGTCGTCAATCTTCAAGGGTCCTTATGAAGTAATTTACGTTCATAGCCCAGAGAATGTAACAATCCTTATCGGGAGAAAGCTCAAACGGGTTCACGTGAATCGGTTAAAAAAATTTGAATGATACTGTTATTTAGTAAATTTTGTTTTTATTTTACCTTACAGGTAAAGCAGCAGAATCGTACAAGAACGGACGAAAGAAGAGACCTAGTGGCCCGATTCGGAGTCCGTTCAGGAGACGGACGCTAAAAGAAGCCCAGAAGAGCCGGCAAGGCATAAACATATACATTTGTAGAGGAAATTTAATATTGGAAGGAAAAGATCATTAAAAAAAAGAGAGAATTTAAAAAAAATAATAAGTAAAAAAAAAAAAAAAAAAAAAAAAAAAAAAAAAAAAAAAAAAAAACAGAGAAGTAAAAACAAAAAGGGTAAGAAAAAAAAGAGAATTAAAAAGAAACTAAAGTAAAGAGAGTAAGAAAAAAAAATAATAATATTAAAGTAAAGAATAAGAATTAAAGTAGCGAGAGAAAGAAGAAAAAAGAAAACATACTCATTGAAAAAATTGGTAAATAAAAAGAAAAGTTAAGAAAAAGAAGAAAAAAAAGCAATTGGAAAGAGAAGTGTAAAAAAGAAAAGAACACTTATAAAAAAAAAAGGTAATTGAAAAAAAAAGGACGAAAGGTGGTAGAGAGAGAGAGAGAAGGAGGAAGTGGATAGATAGTAGAATAAACTAAATCTGTACCGTGATTTATTTTATTTTACTAAATAATAATAAAAATCGTACTAAATAAATTATATACAGAGTGGTTTCTTTTATTTTTGTATACTAGGTAGGATAAAATTAAGAAGGTTGTCATATAGTTAGTTGGGAGAAGTTAAGAAGCTGAATATGGAAGCAGTCGCCATAATCTTGTTGATGTTCATCAGTTTGTCATACGCTGGGCAGGCTGGCTACAATATAAAGCCCCTAATGCAGTCCGGAGTATTGTTCGAGCAAGTAGGAAAAGCAAACTTTTGCACTAGGCATTGGACTATTCTATCCAAAGTAGAAATGCCGGACTTGGCGGTCGAGCTGGAGTTCGCAAACAATTGCAGCAAGCTGGTTATACAGCTCTGCACAAAAATCAACCACAGAGAGAGAGAACTCGGGAACAGATGTGAGCTAGCCACTAAGGAAATAGGAAGTTGGATGGCGAAGATTAGGAGACAGGATGATGAGTTGAAGCACCACACCCATGCGGAACCGACTCTTCGAAGGAAACGATCTTTCTTTGATGGTATAGGGTCCCTGTCAAAAACACTTTTCGGGACCATGGATCACGCAGATTCGGAAAATATCTACTCGGCTTTGAGGGATCTAGATGGAAAAGAAAACCGCACCTTCACCTTGCTTCAAGAGCAAACAACAGTGATGACATCGACGTTTAATCTATTCAATGCGTCGCGCGTTCAGGCAGCAGCAGAGCGAGAGGAACTTTGGAATAAAATCAATGCCATCACCGCCGCGCAGCAAAGTCAAGACCTGGAGATAACAACGTTAACACGGAGAGTGGAGATAAATGAAATACTGACACTAATGACCCTCCAACTGCGAGAACTCAGCGAGGTCCAAGAAGGTTATGCGAACATGTTAGTCGCACTGAGCATGGGAAAACTTCACCCCATGATTATTCACGCCCGGCAGCTAACAGAAATTATGACGAACGCTACAAAACAATTGGATTTAGCAGAGGAATTTCTGGACTTCCAATTGTTGACTCAAATTGCTAAGGTGAGCGCAATGCAGGGTCCGCAGCACATTATGGTCAGAATAGACATTCCTCAACCGAAGAGAGTGGCTTTTGAACTGCACAAAGTATACACCATTCCCGCAGTAGTTGATGAGGACGGCTACCATGTATATGAGTTGGGAGCCGAATTTCTAGCAGCAAATAATCACGATCGCCAGTATGTCCTGCTAGACTATCAGCAATATGAGAAATGCCAACAACTGACAACCCTCGAAAATCATTTGCGTTTCCTGTGCCCACAGTTGGGACCAATCGTCACAGCCATTGGTGATAGCTGTGTACTCAACCTTTTTCGAAGTTTCAACGTCAACCCGCTGGCATGCAAGGAAAAAATTCTCCCAAAATGGAATAGTCTAGTCCGCATGATTACCCGAAATCACTGGTTGTTCGTGATGGCCGACAAGACGAAACTAGAGGTAAACTGCCGCGATACACCTACAGCGATTGGAGAACTATGTTCTACCGGAGTATTATCAATCGAGGAGCACTGCCACCTTCAGATCGGCGACCTTTTGATCACATCAGAGGACCACGCTCAGCGAAATATTAGTCTTTGGCAACCCTCATTTTCGGAATTACCATCATGGGATAGCGTGAGCACCAGAAATAGATCTACAAAGCCTATGGCTGATGGCGATCAAAATCGTAAGGTACGGCTGTTAGCTGCCGACAATGCCAACCAAGCCTGGAGAGATCATGCAGCCGAGATACAAAAAATAAATGAGGACATCACACGAGAGGAAATACATCGACAACAAAGTCAGCCCCACACCATCTATCTAGCCGCCACCTCAATAATTGGGCTGTTAAGTATTGCCAGTTTTATGTTAGTAGCAGGAATTCTGATCCGCAGGAGATGTCGGAAGCAAAAACCAGTACCGGCTAGATCAAGCAGATTGTCGATATTGCCCATCACCCGGAGTTCAATAAAACCCACTGTAACAACAGGACAGCCTACCGAAGACAAGGAAACGAACGATGGCCTCCAAGTAATCGTGCCTACTACAGCAACATTGCCCACAGCAAACCTGCCTACGATAGTCGGAAAACAGCTGGTACAGCTAGCGTAGTAACAACTGTTGTAGGGTTAGATATTTTGTTACACTAAGTGTTATATTGGATAGGACAGTGGCAACCTTTAGATAGACGGAATCACTCTGAGTAATTAGACCAATATAAATATTGTATTCAAGTTAAGTGTAAGAATTGCTAGAAAAAAAAAGGAAGGAAGAATAACTTTAAGGCTAGATGAGTGTAAAAATTGTAATTAGTGAGAGAAAAATTTTGTTGTTATGGTTTGGATAGTATTTTTGTAAGTATTCGGGCTGTAAAAAGAACTTTTTGTTATTTTGTCATTATACCTATAGGTAGTAAGCAATGTTTTCTAACGGGATAGTACGTGTAAATGAATTAATGAATTCTTGTCCAATAGGTACATACAATTTTAATGTAATAGAAATAAATAACTTATTACGATAAGTGGGAAAAGTTTCAAAGTAAAAGACATGTGAAGTAAAAAAATAGAATAAAGAAATATAATAGAAGAATGTAAACAAAACACAAGTATGCAGTTATTTATATTGTTGTTAATTAGTAAAAAAAAAAAAAAAACAGTAAATAAACTAAAAGAGAAAATAGAGATGTTGTGAGAACACAATAAAAAAGAAATGAGATAAAAGTAAGAAAGAAATTAAATATGTAAAGGAAGTATTGAAGTTAAATGTAAGAAGAAAATAAAAAGAGAAATGCTGTAAAAATAAAAAATGTAAGGAATGAAAAAGGAAGATAAGACAATTTAGATAGTAGGTATGTAAAGAAAATGTAAACAATCTGAACCGAACGAGAAACAAAATATTCTCAGTTGTTAATTAAGACTGTTTCACTCTCCAGATCTAGTTCCCTGCGGAAACTAGTTTTTCCAAGGGGGGAGGAATGTGATGGCCCAATATACGGAAGATTCTTCCAGCAGCCAAGGGCGCATTTTAGTGAAATAATTAGCAATTGCTAAACAGTAACGTCGCATTGTACTGTTCTGCAACTGTCGGTTATTTTGCTGATTAGCTTAACAGCTGGCTGCGATGAGCGCTTAGTGGAGCAATCGACGATTACAATAATAATTAACCTTCGCATGGTAATTATTATGTAAAGCGATTGTTTACTACTGAGCGACTCAGGTGCTGCAACCGGTAGAACAAACGGCAAGGTTGTTGTCGTTTGTTTACATCCGCGTTGTTAAGTAAAGTCTACTTCCGAATATTGGTGCATAAAAGACCAATGACTGGACTGGCGAGTGCCTGTAGTATTTTTTAGCCGCTCCGTTATCACTCATCGCGATATCAAGTTACAGTTCGGTTCAGATTGGTTTTGCTTTTAAAAGGTAGTAAGATAGGTCAGTTTGGTTTATGTTTTAATAAAGAAACTGTGTTAAAAGAAATTCGAGTATCGCTTTTAATTATTGGATTCGTTAATTCGATTGCTCAACGGGCACGACACTTTGCCAACCACATTGAAGGCAGAAGCAGAAAACAGATACTTGTCAACTACAAATGTCAGGTGTTATAATTTTCAAGAATTTAATGTTAATTTGTTATATCTAACAAAATTAATTATTTTGTACTCCATAGACATTTTGTTTTTCTCGCATCAACCTCTTTGACAATTTTAAAAGAAAGGACGCCAACAATCAAATGCAAATTTTAGCTCTCTTTATACTGGCAGTACTGAGCAGAAGCAGAATTTTTTAGATTTGATCAACTTTCAAGTTCTGCTTCTGCTGCTGCCGCTGCCTCTGCTGTCAATTTGTTAGTGCTCGAACAGTTTCATGGTTTCAGAAAAAATTCTGCTTCTGTCGCTGGTTTCTGCTTTTAATGTGTCACGGAACAGAAATAGTATAAAGTGGTTTAAATTAAGCAAAAACATGCAGCAATGCCTGAAATGCCGGTTCATAGCGGACTCATTTAGATCTGGATTTGGAAACAACACTAGGAAATAGATTACCATCTTGATCACTGCACTGCCAAACTGGAAAACAGATCGATTCAAAGGCGCATGGCAAATATGGCATAGCAGCTACACTTCATTTTCTATTGTTTAAAATTGTAACCGTTTAAAAAGAGAAGAAGAAAAAAAACCTTTGTACATTAACTTTATTCAATCAGAAATTTGTTGTCGACTCAATTTTTGTTGTTGTATATTTATACAACTATAAAATATCTATTCATTTCCAAGTTACCATGTACAAATGCAGTGTACTACCCATGTACAGTTGTTTCTGGGTACCTCACTTCACTGCAGCGTTGTTGATTTAAACTTCTTAAGCAAAATTTTAGGTTGACAAAAAAAATTACCATGCGTAAATTCAATATACTGCCTGTGGACAGTTATCTGGCGCATCTCTCTGCGAAATTGTTACAATTTAGAATTCTGAAAAAGGATACAATGCCTTTCAAATATAAAAGATACTATGCGATCTGTTGCATACTGGAAATAAGAATTTTGAAATTTTTTCTAGGGAGATAATGTTTTCATATTGAGTTTAACCGTACTCATGATGTTCATTTTCTGTCAAGAATACACTTTAAAAATTCTTCTGTGGAATTGGATATTTTGTTTTTGCATGTGCAATGTACATATGTGCTGTTGACAAAATGAATTTTCGATTGTGGATACCGAAATATGTGTATTCTATTGAAATTTCTTAACGGTCGTGAGAATTTAATTATTTACCTTAGAAGAGAGAAAAAAATTATATCTGCAAATAGAATGAATGCAAATTAACTTTTGAGTTAGTTAATAAATGCATGATGTTGAGATAAAATTGAGGAAATTAGTTGTAGATCCAGAATGAATGTTGTGCTCATAAAAATAAGGAAGAAAATTTTAAATGTCGTTTAGGTTAAAGGAAGCATAGCTATTTTTGCAATAGGTCTTTTCAACACTCCATTCTGTGTTTTCATATTTACAACCCTGATCATCTTATTCACTTATTCAATAATTCGTCCTAATACCCAACGACAGGCTGGTAAATTACGTTCCTTGATAACAACTAGATCTTCAATTTTAGGATTGGAATTTGGGTTTTGGCATTTTGATCTATTCTGCAAGGAATTTAGATAATCGTTGGACCATTTGATCCAGAACTGTTGTTGTAGTAATTGTATGTGATTCCATCTTGTTATTAATGAAATATTTGTCTCAATTATTGGTTCTGGTGGAGTTATCAATGAACCGCCGATCAAAAAATTCCCAGGTGTTAATATATTTAGGTCGTCTGGATTATCTGAGATAGGCATAATGACCTGGAGTTCAAGAACGCTTCAATTGGAGCCAAAACGGTTGCACATTCTTCGAACGTTAGTGCTAATATGCGCTTTAAATGGAATTTGATCGATTTTACTGCTGCCTCCCATAGTCCTCCAAAATGTGGTTCTGAAGGTAGATTAAAATGCCACCGAATTCAATCATGTGCTACCTTTGCTGCCATTTCGTCACTAGCTTGTTTTATGGCATTCTTGAGATCCTTTTGCAGGATTTTGTACAACGAAGCTAGTGCCTCAATCGGAATATATGTCCGTGCAAAGTATTCGTCGACTGGAAAAGCGTCGAAATGCTGCGATAAAGGCTGCTGTGGTTATATCGGATACAGGCTATATGTGTATGACCTTGGTTGCCATGCAAACAAAAATGCATATGTAGCCCTTGTAAAAACCATTTCCTCTGTGTTTGGACATTTTCAGATCGATGGGACCAGCGTAATGCACACCGGTTTGTTGAAAGGGTCTTGATATATTTACCCTTGAAGCAGGTAGGTTCCCCATTCGTTGGTTTCTATTTGAAGCGGATTATTTGAAGCAGGTAACACAGTTGTGCAAAATATGCTTAACGGTTTTTCGTCCTCGTGGAATCCAAAACTCGTTTCTTAAAGTTGACAGGACTAATTGCGAACCTCCATGCAATATTTTCGTCTGAAAGTGATTGATTATTAATATTGTCAAGTTGCTTTCTTTCGGCAATATTATAGGATGTTTTTGATTAAAGGCTATTTGAAGTCGGCCATCCACACGCAGTAACTCGCCCTGGTATAAAAAAGGGTTTAAAGACAAGATTTTGCTTTTCATAGGTAATGAAAGGCCTGGCTTCAGTTGCTTTATTTCCTTTCCAATCGCAGTCTTTTGAGCTAGCTTTATTAACAAATCTTTCGATTGAATCATTTCTGATGGTTTTAGAAACAATGAATTGTTACAATGAGTTTTGGAAATAGTCTTCTAGCTGTCGTTAATAAATCTCAGGCAATAAACAATGATGGGTTGCAGCTTGTCAAATGTCCAGAATTACAAAATAACTCAGTGATGTCTGAATAAGTTGTAGTTAAACAGCTTATTCGCTTTTGCTCAGATTCGATATTATTGTCTGCCAAGGCTTTTGATTGAGGTCAATTTTCTTCAGAGCTCAATAACCACTGAGGGACGTGCCACCACATTTTGTGGTAACTTAAAACTGCAGGTCCAATGCCCCTGAAGTTACAATCGGCCGGGTTGTCAACAGACCGCACATAATGCCATGACGGAATATCCATTAGGTTTGGAATTTCAGCAATCCTGTTTGCTAAAGAGGTTTCGTATTTATTCGGATGATTGCGAATCCAAGCTAGGACTATAGATGAATCTGTCCAAGCGAAGATGGGAACTTTGTCAAATTTTAGATCTGTTTTAATACGATTAATAAGCCGAGCTGAAAGTACAGCGCCACATAATTCGAGGCGAGGAAGTGTGACAGGTTTCACAGGTGCTATTTTGGATTTTTCTGTGAGTAAATTTACATGGACGTTTTTTCGCGATCTATGGCACTGCGTCGGAAAATCCATGTATTTGGCATGTAGATAAATCACTGGTGGTATGTGTATTGTGCTAATGTGAATTAATTTTGCCTTAAATTGTCGCCAGTGGTGGTCAATGTGCACAGGAATGTGATCACCCCATGAGCATCTAAAAAACCATAAGGTTTGCATCAGAATTTTGGCTGTAACAATGATTGGAGATATTCATCCAAGTGGATCAAAATGTGTAACAATTTCTGACAAAACAGAACGCTTTGTAGAAATGTGATCTGTAATTTTGTATACTGCCAAGTGCAGTGATCAGTTCCTGGGTGCCAATGGATGCCCAATGATTTTACAGATTCATCACTTGCGAACCGTAAAAGAAGTTGTACTTCCCTATGTTCTTCTGGGATGCTTGATAAGAGATCCGATGAATTGCTGACCGACTTCCTTAAATTGAATCGTGCTGACGACAAGTGATTGATAGCTGCCTTTGTATTTCTACGGCTTCATCGATGGAATCTGCACCAGTGAGCAGATCATCAACATAAAGATCTCGTGGTATAATATATATAAATATAGCAGCTTCATCGGTGGAGGGTTTTAATTGCTAAATATGGAGCTGGCGTTGGGCCGAATGTAACAGTGGTTAACTTAAAATCTTTGATGATTTCAGTGGGGTTGTTTCTCCAAAAAATCCTTTGGTAATTTTGGTCTGGAGATTGAACGTTTATCAGTCGGTACATTTTCTCGATGTCAGCTGACATTGCAAATTTGTACTTTCGCCATCGAAGTAAAGTTGAGAAAAGCTAAGGTTGCAGCACTGGACCCGTATGCAACTGTTCGTTTAAACTTTTCCCATTGTTAGATTTAGCCAAATTATCATTAACAACTCGAACTTTCGTTGTTGCACTATCCTTAGTAACGGCGTGGAGAGGAAGATAATAGCATTTATCTTTATTAACTTCTTTGTAACCGCTGTCATGTGCCCTAATGATTGATACTCATTATTATATGCTATATATTCCGGAATAAGCTCAGAATTTTACTGTAGTTTACGCTCTAAACTAAAAAAATATTCATACAGACATGCCACTAGAGTCATCTAAGCTGGGACTTTCTTAATGAAGGGCAAACGAACTTCGTAACGGCCGTTTGTGTTTCGATAATGAGTTTTCTGGTAGAACTATTCACAATAACGGTCTGCTTTAGATAGCTGTCTTTCTGGAATAAATTCTTTGGCTTTCCAATACCGTCGCAGAAGTTTTCCCAGTGAAGACCCTTCCTCGTAATGAACGTTTGCTGTTAACGCCGACGGTTTGGCGATTGTGGAAGTGCCTTTTAGGTTCCCGGAAAGAATCCAACCGAGCGTACTATTTTTCGTGATTGGTGCTCCTCCGTATACATCCACTCCTAAAAGCAGGTAGATTTTTCCATGTCTGAAAAAGTATGGATCAGGGAGTTGCAAATCACATACATGATCCTGATCCTGATCCTGATTCGGAATGGTGGACGTAGGTAAATATATTTGATAGTATTCACGACAAGAGCATCGATCGTGCTCACCTTATTGGATGTTAAATGAAGATGTATGTCAATTGTTATTCATAGCTTCTGACTTTCCTAAGCCAGTGATTTGTATGGATGTGCTCATAGTGGCCAACTGCAGCTTGCGTGCGGCTGCTTGTGTTATGAACATGACTTGGGAGCCTGAGTCAATCAAGGCTCGCGAAGTAAGCATGGTACCCTTTCTTGACGGAACTTTAGGAAATGCTGTGGCAAGCATGGCTTGTCTAGTTCGTACTGATTGATTTTTATGAAGCGAGTGAATATTGGATGTGGAAGGTGATTTACAAGATTGAACTTGTTCCAGTGAATTTGGTGTGGCATTTTGTGAGCTCTGAATTGTGACGTTTTGAATGGCAGTTAATGCACAGTGTTACGATATACATACCATCATAACCACCATGTGTGCCATAATCACTTTGCTTATTTAAGCAATTCTCATTTCCTTTGCCTTTTCAAATATCACCTCATATAATCAAAATTGTATTAAGATCTCCTAAGCGCAACACAAGCATAATTTAAAGTCAAGTGCACACATATTTTCTGTCACACAAGTTTCATATCAAATTTCTTCAAATATTGCGATCGCCTACGTGACGAAATGAAAAGTTTACGAAGATGCTGACACTGCCAGAAGAAAACACGAAAAATGAGAATTTCATTTGAGAGGAACTTTACATCTCCTTTCAGCATCTGGGCCAAATCGAAATTTATCTTTTTCTTAAAAATGGGAGGTAGTATGGCCCCCCGAAGTACATTATTATGAATAGTTTGTAGGATTTTGAGGGATTTAATAAGATTTTGTCGTTCGGGTAATCCTATGTTCTCTCGATTTTTGTTTTTAACTCGTTGTCTCAGTTGCACTGCAATAGTGCATAGCCCCCATTCATGCAATAGATGAAAGTATATGAAATTACTTGTTTCATTCTAAAAAAAACACCAAAAAATTTTCAATTTTTTGCTCTACTGCTGCTTAACTTGTTATTAAGTTAACTTTCCCCCATTCATGCAAAAGACGAAAGTATATGAAATTACTTGTTTCATTCTAAAAAACACCAACAAATCTCCAATTTTTTGCTCTACTGCTGCTTAACTTGTTATTAATCTAACTTTGATTCGAGTTTGGCATATACACTTGGTAGAGAAAGACGCGTCCAGGAATTTGTCTGCTAAAAATAAAAATTCATATATAAATTATCTTTTGAGTTACCGTATATATATATATCTTTTGTACGGATAATATCAAAGTTTAATTATGTTTCAATAAATCATAACAGACATAAAAGAATTTAGTGTGTTTGCTTATCCCGGTTCACCTACAAGGAAACACGGCGGGAAGGCATAACAAAAC
The DNA here is from genome assembly GCA_963930735.1 of Dioctria linearis. Taxonomy (NCBI): domain Eukaryota; kingdom Metazoa; phylum Arthropoda; class Insecta; order Diptera; family Asilidae; genus Dioctria; species Dioctria linearis. The sequence continues at coordinate 200,434,325 of OZ005742.1, forward strand.
TGATGCCAGCTGTACGGATTCGAAAATACGGTCCAAATAGCACTACAAATCTTACCGTCTCTCGAATCGCGCGACAATTATTATATTCTTGAAAATTAATTTTGCATCGCATAGGTGACGACAAAAGAGATACACTTCAACCAATACTGAAGGAAGCTTAGTATCCACCAGGTTGAACCAGGTTGCATACGGAAGGAAGTGTAGTTCCGTAACAGTACGAATCGATCATATCAGCTGGAGAGAAAATCAATTCATGAAGACGCGGATGTTCCTAATTCTAATTGGCAGTGGTAACGTGGAAGAAAGAAGAGGACCAAAATGAGGAAACTATCAAGCAAGCAAAAATATATACATATGTATATGGAACCAAACGAAGTAAGAAGTTTCGTTTTCTGTAGGTTTAAATTAAAATAAATATTTTGTATAATCTATACATAGCAATATATACATAAATCTTTTATTAAATTTTCACATATTTCACTATATGTTACTATTAAGATTTACAAAAAAAAAAAAAAATACAAGTGCTCAGTGTATCTCGAAAAGAAGAAAAGAAAATTTTGTGTGCTCGTGTAAAATTTAGGCCAAATGTTGGTTACATTCCTTCATCTCGCGTTCTGTTTGATTAATTATTATCATTCAAATCTAATAAGAAAATTCGGTGCGTGAAAGGATGTGTAGCAGGTTAAACATAAGGTGATTAAAACTGTTCTATCGATCACCGGTGGTGTTTTCTATTAAATTATTTTGACCAATTAGTGTAAATAAAGAGTCGATCGAGAAAGTTTTGCTTAATTTTTTTTTCTACTTTAAATTAAAACTTCCATACCTTTTTTTTCTCTCTGTTAATTTTTTTTTTGTTAAAATTCGAATGGTCTCCATGTTTAATATTCTCAAGATCGAAATCGAATCTTATTGGTTAGCATCATCGATCTATCAGTGACTAATGTTAATAAAAGTTAAGGTTATACAATGTTTATATATTTGAATTGATTTTGAAGTCTATTAGATTTGTGGGGCGACCTTTACTTGAACAGAAAGTTTCTCACCTTAATTACTAACCCACACATTTTTCTTTAACTTTCAAAGTCTACTTGAAGTGTAATCCAATTAATTTGTTTGCATCATTGTGAAAAGTTTTGTTTTTGTTTCTGCATTGGCATAAAGCCTTGCGAATTTCGGAAGCGTGTTAAAACTACCCCTGTTACTAATTTCTTTTCATAGTTAACTTGGAAGAACTTAGCTGCCCGTCAATATTTCAACGCAAAGACAAGTAACCGTAGTAAGTCTGTTCGAGAAACTACCTTATCATTCGGACTTATCATTCGGACAGCACAGATTCCACTATGGAAGTCAAACTAAGTTTAGCAGATGTTCACCATACTATTTCCGTATTTGATGGGAGTCCACTTGAACTAAACAAATCCATCGGCTGCGGTGATGTCTTGTTTACTTCCGCAAAATCTGCTACTGAACAGAAACTATTTCTAGAGGTTGTTAATACTATGTTGCTATGGACTGCCTACGAGTTAGTGCAACACAAAACTTTCTCTAAATGGGAGGATTAATCAGAGGAATTGAGAGATAATTTTAAAGATGAAAAGTCCCGGGAGACCGTGCAAAACGAAATTCTGTCTGATAAGCAAAATATTAAAGAATCTGTCAAAGAATTCAACAACTTTTAGGGGCACTAAGCTCAGCTACCTATTCTAATTTGAGCGAAACGAGTATTCGTGATTACCTTTGTGAAGAAAATGGTAACTGGCACTGCAAGCTTTTGAAGACGGTTTGAGACCTAACTGCCGAAGAATTAGCGAATTGTATCACGGAAGATCATAACCAGTATTCATGCCGCATGGCACACCCACTATTAAATGTTAACTCTAATAACAACAATTGCAAGATACAACTTAAAAAGAGAACAAATGTCTTACCTCCCTAATGTAATATAAGACAATCGAACCGCTCGATTGTTTGGAGTCAACTGTCTCAGGCAAATAAATGGCTCTTTTCGACCAAAGAAAATTTTATAGTAGAGGCCGTCTGCCAAGACAAAATAACTGGTGTGCGGAAAATTGCTCGTTGCTCGCCCACAATTGCTCGCCAGGAAAGTTGCTCGCCACACAATTGCTCCCTACACAATTGCTCGCCAGGAAAGTTGCTCGCCAACAACAGATATCAATTTCAAATTTTATGGAATTTTATATTATAAATTGGAACATTACTGGGAACGCAGACTGCATTGTATAAATATAATTATTATACAGATACTAGAAGTACTTGTAGTTTTAAATCTTCATAATGTTGTACTTTAGTTCAGGGAAACTCTTTTAAAATCAAACTCTTTAATGTATAAGAGAAAAACATGTTTATTGAATTAATGAAAAGTAAAATTTTATTTGACAACATAGAAAATATAAAATTCAAAGAAGTTTTTCCAAATGAGAAAAGTTTTGTTAATTGTAAACAATTTTAAATTTAATATTTGTAATAATAAGAATAATAATGAAAGAGTGGTGAAACTAGATGGAGATGTACAGTCACCATATATTTGCAGGTTAAAGTCAAAGCAAAGGTCGGCAACCTTATTGCCACGGCTGGCGAAATACAAATTTATTGCCGACCTATGGTCAAAAGGGATCAGGGGATTAACTAAGGATTTTCTGACGAAACGAAATCTGAAATTGTGATATGAAGAGTGGTGAAACTAGGACGGAGATGTACACTCACCGTATATTTGCAGGCTAAAGTCAAAGCAAAGGTCGGCAACCTTATTTCCACGACTGGCGAAATACAAATTTATTGCCGACCTATGGTCAAAAGGGATCAGCGGATTAACTAACGATTTTCTAATGAAACTAAATCTACCCGGCGCGATAGTAATGGTCTATTTCTTTGTTTTCCAAGACCTTGCATCCGGCTTTGAAGCAATATAAGTCAAAATATTTTGCATTTTATATTCATTTCAAATTCAGCCTGTTATTATTCAGATCGTGTTAGTGTTCAGTGTGCTATAAGTTTGTCTCTCTTCCTAAATAATAATGGCGTTAAAATTTGTGCAAAGCGAGAAGGGAAAACGGAAGTTTCTGGATAGAGCACATCTATACATCAAAGATAAAGAAAACAGTGAGAAAGTATTTTGGAAATGTGATCAGTCTAAAAAACTTAAGTGTCGTGCACGTGCCCACAGTGTCAATAATTAAGTTGTCCAATATTTAAATGAACACAATCATGCTGGCGATGCTGCAAGGTGCGAAGACGCGGCAGTCTATAGTGATGCTAAGTCTCGAGCAACAAATACCCAAAATGGGACACATCGCATTGTTGCTGATTCATATATTAATTTGTCAGCATGAAAAGGACAATACGAAATGTAAGAAACGCGAAAGACTGTCTACCAGCAACTCCAAATACACTTTCCGAATTACAAATACTGGAAGTTTATCAAAAAACATTCGAAGGAGAACAGTTTTTATTGTTTGACAGTAACGATAGTAATAACAGAATATTAATTTTCTCTACAAACGACAATTTAAATTACTTGTCACGAAGAGAAAACTGGTACGCAGATGGAACTTTTAAGACTGTGCCGTCTTTATTTCAACAATTATATACAATCCATGCAATTGTAAATAATAAATCTGTTCCAGCAGTATTTGCGCTTTTATCGAAAAAAACCGAAGAGGCATATACAAATTTTTTCGACGAGCTAAAACGTTTGGATCCCAATTTAGCACCAAAGTCAATTATGGTTGATTTTGAGCAAGCTGCGTTAAATGGTTTTAAGACTGTGTTTCCAAGAGCGTCCCTTAGAGGGTGTTTTTTTTCATTTCGAAGAATTATGCGAGAACGTTGAGTTTGAAGATAATTTGCAACCTGTATTGGATTATTTCGAGGACACGTGGATTGGCAGGCCGAATCGACGTTGTCGTCGCAATCCTCGATTTCCTCTGGACTTGTGGAACTTGTGAAGGTTGGCATCGTTCCTTCACTGAACTAATTGGTGCACAGCATGCAGGTATTTGGAAGTTTATTGCCGCATTAAAAACTGAACAAAGCATGAATTCCGGAAAAATAGAACAATATATAAGCGGCTATGATCCTAATATGTCAAGAAAAATATATCGTGACTGTGCGAAAAGGATAGAAAGAATTGTAGGCGATTATCCAAATAGAACATTAATCGAATTTCTACGCGGCATAGCTCAAAATTATAAATTTTGAATATTTATATTGTACATATTTCGCTCATATATTGAATTATTGTCACTTAACGAAAATAATGCTTTGGTTATTTAATTTTCTTTATTAATATTGTTTTATTTTTGCAATAAAATTATATAATTATATTATTAATAAAAATATTTGTTGTTTTAGCAACCGTAGGTTTAAATCATATTCTTAATCTTCTTTATAAATACTTTTAGTTGACGACAATTGTTTGTGAAAAATAATTGAAAATATATGTTTATGTTATGTAATAAACGTGTTTCTTAATCTATATTATCTGTATTCATGTAAATGGAGATGTGTTAGTTATATGCGAGCAACTTTCCTGGCGGGCAATTGTGTGGCGAGCAACTTTCCTGGCGAGCAACTGTGGGCGAGCAATTTTCCGGTAATCAAAATAATCCATACACACTTTACCAAGTTGGGGTAATTGAAATTCCAGGCAACTGTTACCTGAGAACACAAGACTTGATGGTACGCGGATATAGTACGAAATGAACATAAATTAAAAACTCTTACGTACCTCCACTAATTATTTCGGATTTAATATTAAACCACTTTAGGTTTTCATTCAATCTAACAGACAAGGTTGCTCTAGTCAAATTTACTCATACCAGAGACGATCCTGCTAAAATTTCAAATCAGATCAACGTGTTGAATGAGTTAGAAGGAAAAGCACTTTTGCCCATAGATCAACACGATGTTCATCATTACACCCTTGTCTATATTCTACTTATGATTATTGTAACAACTCTTGCTTACAAAACCTATAAAGCGAAATTTCGAATTTTAGAATTTCATTTCTTTCCAAAGGAAACTCACGATCCTTCAGATCATGAGTTTCCTTTTCTTTACGAGGATGGTGCTATGATATACATACCATCATAACCACCATGTGTGCCATAAACGCTTTGCTTATTTAAGCAATTCTCATTTCCTTTGCCTTTTCAAATATCACCTCATAAAATCATAAATTGTTTTAAGATCTCCTAAGTGCAGCGCAAGCATAATTTAAAGTCAAGTGCACACATATTTTCTGTCACACAAGTGGCATATCAAATAACCAAATGAAAAGTTTATCAAGATGCTGACACTGCAAGAGGAAATCGAAAGTCGGCATAGTCTGAATGAAAGGAAAAGAACTCGAGTTTGGGTTATACACTCGGTCAAGCAATACGCGTCCAGGGATTTGTCTGCTAAAAATAAAAATTCATATATAAATTATCTTTTGATCGGGTAATATCATAGTTTAATTATGCTTCAATAAATCATAAAAGAAGTTAATCATAAAATAAGTTAGTGTGTTTGCTAAATTATTACTATCCCAGTCCCCCTCTCCACCTGCCCGCTCTTCGCCAACAAGGAAAGCACGGCGGGAAGGCATAACAACAGGCTGTTTGATGTAAGAATTTTGAATTTAGCGTCTACATCCAGTTGTACAAATTTGGGGCACTTGTACAAACGATGTTGTTCTTTGCAAAGTGTGCATCTGTCATCGGATGATGTAAATTTATTTGATAATTTTGGTATTTGAGCTGGTTTGTTCATTGAAGCCAAACCACATTTGTATCTGCGATTGCTTCTGGAGTTCGGAATATTTTCTCTAGAAATGTTTTTAAAGATTCAAGGGTGGGAAGTTCGTTTACACTATTCCCTTCTTGCTCCCATAAACGATGCGTTTCTGCTGGCAAGCATTGCACTAGTATGTAAATTAGTATTATATCCCTGTGTTTAGTGGGGACTTTTATTGCTTCAAGTTCGTATATGCATTCGGAGGACTTGTCTAGCACACTTTATTCCTTTGGCTGACTCCTGTGTCACCTTAGGTAGATTGAACAGAATTTTCAGCTGAGGATTAATTAGTACTCGCTTGTTGATGCGCTGTCGTATCTCGAATTGGTCATAGGAACTTGACGCAATAAGTGCTCTGCTTCTCCAGAAACACTTTATTTCAAGTAAGGTAATTTTTGCACTGGAGATAGCGCACAATAGGAAGGGAATAGATCATGAAAAGACCTCCATGAATCGTATCACCCTAAAAATTTTGGGATTGTGATGCTAGGCAATCGCAGAAGCGAAGAAGATTCATTCTCCGTCTTTGGCGTTGGTTCAATTTTCGTTTTGAAAGCATCTTATGCATCTCTAAGAATACCTCAAAACGTGTAGTATTTACTTTCCACGTTTGAAAATTCATCGTTTGCCATATACTCGTATTTTTGAAGATCACTGTCTTCCAAAGCCTGCGTAGCTTGGAGAATTGTATAATGAGCAGTTTTAAGGTCTGACCAAATTTCGCCTAGGGCGGTCAATCGCTCAGAAATAAGTCCTTTCGTTCGCTTTTCTACATCAGTTTTGTTGTAGTTTTTGAACGATTTTTCGAATATTTGTGCAGAGGTGGCTTGATTAGTGAAAAGTTAGGGAAGTGTAGTCATGTTTAGAATGGTGAGACTAGACTTTAAATCCGGCTCGAAGGACCATAAATTGGTCTGCCCGTAGTCAGAGCGAACACGCAAATAATGAAGAAGTGTGATGGAAGTAATAAACCTGGTTGAAAGTTAATCATTTCGTGGGTTTGTTCTCCAGTTCACAAAGTTCACTACACTGTAACTCGCACTCAAATTAGATTTTTGAAATTGAAGAATGCTATTTTTTTTTATTTTATTATTAAGCCAAGCTCAGGAGATACCCTATGATGCATAGCACAGCATAGCAAGAAGGAGATAGAGAAAGGATTAGGGGATATCATGAGAGTGGAGGCGGTGCCGATGTATGTCGCCCTTAAACTTCTGCAGATTGTATGCCGGGGGAAAAACAGAAGATGGTAAACTGTTCCACATTAACACTGTTCGGGATAAAAAAGCATCACGGAATTTTACTGTACGGCCGAAAGTAACTTGAAGGGTTAAAAGATGTGCGCGGTTTGCAGCGCGAGTATTGCGTGCAGGAATCATTCTACAAGGGATTAGACTAGATATTTCACCAGAACATTGACCATGCATATAGCGATAAAGAAGCGAAAAGCATCCAACATTGCAGCGGTGCTCGAGTGAGTCGATATGACAAGTTATTCCCAAATCGCCAATAAGCTTGAAGGCTCTCTTTTGGACAATAACGAATGAAGCTAAGGCTGTGCGACCAGCCCCGGCCCATATATGGGAGTTGTATTCCATTCTAGGTCTAATGTAGGACTTGTAGAGGAGCGCTAGATTTGACAGGCTGAAATATTTCTTACACCTTTTCAGATATCCAACACATTTCGATGCTTCTTTGGCAACGGAGAAGATGAGATCTGTCCAGTATAACATACTGGAAATATTAATGCCAAGAATGCTTAGTGACGGTGAATCAGAAATTAATGCTCCATCAAAAGAAACGGGTGTGGTTCAGTTATGATCTTGTTTTAATGAGATGAGACAGTTCTGGGTCTTTGATGCATTAAATTCGACACGATTCGCTTTGCCCCAAGCGACGATATTTATAAGATCGTTATCCAATGATCTAATCATGCAATCTCGTTTAGCACATGCGGCATTCCCCCTGAAGTCCGCAAGAGTGTCAGAGGAGTAAGCAAAATGAAGAGTACTGTCATCTGCGAAACTATGCATGGGATTGAAAGTAAGGGAAAGGGGATAATAAATGAAAATTAAAAAGAGAGTTGGAGAGATAACAAAGCCTTGAGGCACACCGGCATTGATGGGATGCGGTTCAGATGTAACTCCATTTAATACAACAGGTATTTAGTGACTAGATAGGAAACTTTCAATCCATAATAGTAGAGGAGGAGAGATACCAAGTGCATTAAGTTTGGCTAAATGGGCTGGATGCCAGACTGTATCGATTCCTTTGAAATATCTAGGAAAACAATTTTAGACTCACCAAAATTGTGAAAACTACGGTTCCAACGTTCCGTATGAAAGGTCAGCAAGTTTGCAGATGAGCGTCCAGGTCGTTTCCAGTTTCTAGATACTTCATTAATTTTGAGTTAATGATAGATTCAAAACCTTTGAAAGAATCGAAGTGATCGCAATTGGTCGATAATTTGAGGGATCGCTTTCCTCTCCTTTCTTGAGAATAGGCTGAACTTGAGCTAGTTTCTAAGCAGTTGGGAATTTTCCTGTCGAATAAGACAAGTAGAATAGTTTGCGCAGAGGTTTAGTCAAGGATGAGGCACAGCTTATAATAAACAGGGGCGAAAAACCATCAGGACCTGCGGCTTTGGAGATGTTGTTCCCCTTAAGGACCCTGAACACATCTCTCGTACGAACGTGTATTGGCTCTTGTACACATTCACACGGGCGATGCAAAACAGGTGTTTGTGAGGTGGGTGGAAGACAAGAATTTGAGGCGAATCTAGCAGCTAAAATATTAGCTTTATCCAGAGAGTCAACAATCACTTCACCATTATTTAGTAGTGAATGTATACAGGAACTGGTGAAGTTGTTCCTGATGGTTTTGACCAGCGACCAGAAAACTTTGCTACCTTTGCGGCTTGCCAAGATTCTTTGTCTAATATTCTGGTCAAAAAGAAATTTTTCTCTCTGGAGAATGGACTTGCAGCTGTTTCATGCTGTCTTGTAGACTTGTTCCATTTCCGTACATGGATGCAATTGATAGGCGCGAAAAGCAGACTCTTTCGCTTTTCTAGCTTGGTTGAACTTATCGTTAAACCAGGAGCGATCATGCTAGTGTTCAGATCTGCTGGAAAAAAACGGAATGTATTCAGGCATGCCAAGATTAAGTATGTTACTAAATTCTAATGTGCATTCATCAACATCTCTCGAAGCAAAACAGACCGACCAATCAATTTCTCTAAGATAGTTATTGAGACTTTCTGAATCTGCACTATTATAGAGCCAAAGCAGCCTACTTGTAGGTGGAGAAGTAGGGCGGCACAGTTTTGGGGTGGTAAGTTGAGCCGTGATTAAACAATAGTCTGCATTTCCGAGAGGGGAACAGACTTAGATGGAATATTTGTTAGGATGAGATGTTAGAAACAAGTCGAGTAAATTAGCTTTATCTCCAGCTGCATCAGGAATTCGCGTTTGTGCATCCACTAGCTGTTGTAAATTAAATGATTCACAGAAGAGTTCAACGAAACGGCCCGGAGGGCTTGTGGTAGAAAAATGTCTGAGCCACGGTATATTATGAACATTAAAATCGCCTGCCAGGACGCTTTCGGAAAAGGGGGAGACAGAAAGAAAATGATCAATATTGTTGGAGATATTGTCAAATACGGATATTTGGGCTCCGATAAAGGAAACAGAAGTATATGATGTGTTTGTGAAGTTTGAACCTAATCGAGATATAGTTAAACTCTGGATTGGCAGAAGGAAAATCTTGAAGAATAGTAAAGGCTACATCATTCCGAATATATACTGCGATCCCTCTATGCTGAGAGAAAAGAGGCACCAAGCTGTATCCAGGGACGTGATACTGATTAATATCAGCATCAGAAATGACCTTGGTTTCACTTAGCGCAAGAATTGCCTGATTTTTTTAGTGGCAGTACACCGAAAACCGGTTTGCTCTTAATCCGCGAATGTTGCAGAAATCTAAAATGAAATTCTGCATGCTGAAGGCAAAAACAAAAAAGCAAAAAAAAAAGCGACATACAACAACACAAAGGTGTAATTAATATATAATGTATATGTGCCTTGTAATATTATTTCAAAACCACAATAATAAATTAAATTTATCTGTACAGCTAAATTAAATATTGAATTAATGTAAAATAATAATTGAGACTAAATCAAATTTATGTTAGAAAATTGTGCTGCATCTAACAATGCACTCACCAGCTCAGTATTAGGCACTCGATCAAATAGGCACTCTCTTTTATGGAGGCTTGGAATTGGACTATTATTTATCCCAGTGGATAATCAGAATAAAGTGAGGTTAATAATTGTCATATTCGGTCGAGACCGAAGCTCTCATGCTTGTACACGGGTTCGGGATCCCGTTTTAAATTTGATGGGACATCCGCTGTGAAGCCGTATAGGCAGTCCATTGGGGGTAAGATTAGTACCCTCGTGAACAATATTGTTGTATACGAATGCAGCGGTTCGTAGGTATTGGTCCCATGTTTTGGGATTTTCATCTACGATTGTTCGCAGGTATTCTATCAAGGGTCTATGTGCACGACTGTGGGTGGTATGCTGCAGTCTGTAACTTCTTTACCTTTAGAAGCTTACATACTCTTTTGAATAATTCACTCAGGAAATTTGTTCCCTGATCGGTGAGTATTTTTTGGGTATGCGATAGCGCGTAACGATTTCATCGAAGAAAACCTGCGCTACTGTGACTGCTTCTGCGTTAGGTTTGGCATACCCGTCGACAAATTTTGTTAAATTATCTTGGAAGGTCAAGATATATTTGCTACCTGATGTGGTCTCTTCTAAAGTACCTACAATATCGAGGTAAACTTTGTCGAACGGTTGTTCTGCGATGTCCGTGATAACCATTGGCATTTTATATTGTGGAGATGCTTTCATCGTCTGGCACTTTGGGCATTTTTTAATGTATTTCTTGATGTAGCTAAGCATGTGTCTCCACCAATACTTGCGTCTTATGCGTTTGTAAGTTTTTATGACACCTTGATGACCACCAAATGGAGAATCGTGATAATCTTTTAAGATTGTTCGGATTTCCGTAGGGCTCGTGACTACTTCGGGTGTCTTACCAGTACTGACTTTTTGCTCAAGCTATGCTGGGGGGTGAATATCTGCCTCCGTAAGTTGCATTTCGTTTTGGTCCGCTTTCGTGTGCTCTTCTGTCTCCACGTTGGAGCTATTTATAGTCTCATGAGCCTTATGCTTCTGAGCGCGCGTCACGACGAAACAATGAGCGGATTTCTTTTTCTTTTTATCATTTGCGGAATCGTCTTCCTCCACATCTGAGTCCATCGTATGGTGGAGTAGGGCTTTTACCGTTAAGAAATTGCTTAAACTGTCTTCCTTCAATGCTTGAGGGATGCCACCTAGTGCATCGGCATTAGTGTTGTACTTCCCTGGTTTATATTCGATGTTGTAATCGAATTCAGATAATTTGTGGTGAAATCTCACCAAACGGGAAGTAGGGTCTTTCACATTGAAGACACCTTTGAGAGGTTTATGGTCAGTATAGACCGTGAATTTCCGGCCTTGAAGATAGCACCTGAAATTCTTGGTAGCCCAGACAATAACCAATAACTCTTTCTCTATAGTAGAGTAATTTCTTTCGGCTTGGTTTAATGTGCGGCTTGCATATGCAATGGGCTGGTCCTTTCCGACTTCTCCTTGAGAAAGAACAGCTCCTAGAGCCTCGTTACTTGCGTCCGTAGTAAGATTAAAAGATTTTGTAAAATCGGGGTAAATCAAAAGTGGTGGGGAAATTAAAGCATTTTTATGCTCTGAAATACTTCCTGGCATTTCTGTGTCCAAGTGAATGTTACATCCTTTCGGAGTAAATTTGTGATTGGACGTACAATTTTGGAGAAGTCTGGAATGAATTTCCTGTAGTAATTGGCAAGTCCTAAAAATGACTGAACTTGCCTTAATGTTCTTCGAACAGGAAATGTTGGGACGCAGGCCGTCTTACTTGGGTCTGGTAGGGCTCCTTCGCTAGAAACATTTATGTCCTAGGTAAACAACTTCTCTTCGTAGAAACTGGCACTTCTCTGGTTGCAGTTTCAAGTTGTTCTCTCTCAACTTGTCGAAGACTTTTTTCAACTTTTCGTTGTGGTCGTTTAAATTTTTACCATAGATGACAATATCATCTAGGTAAACGAAACATTCGAGGCCTTGCAAGCCTGTCAGGACGAAATTCATTAGGCGTTGAAAAGTGGCAGGAGTTCCTTTGAGCCCGAATGGTATACGCTTAAACTCGTAGTGCCCCATAGCTTGTGCTAAAAGCAGTTTTATGTCGATCTCTTTTGTCGACAAGAACTTGATGATAGCCGTTGGCCAAATCGAGTGTGGTGAAATACCTTGCGTGACCTAGTTGGTCGAGGATATCCTCGATTCGGGTTAGCGGGAATGCGTCTCCAATTGTCTTTTCGTTTAATTTACGAAAATCAACAACGACGCGCTACCTTTTTCACTGTCAGGTCCCGCTTTCTTGGGGACAACTAGTAGACATGAATTCCAAGGGCTTTTACTAGACTAGACTATCCCGCTGTCTAGCATTCCTTTTAGCTGCTCATTAATTACTTTCTGCTGTGTTTCAGGTAAGCGGTACATTTTTGGATTTATTGGTACTTGATCTTGCACTAATGGAATGTTATGCGTTATTGCATTTGTATAGGTGAGTTTGTCACCTTTGAGGAAAAAGATATCGTTATACTCTGCGCAGAGTTGTGATATCGAAATTTTTTCTTCCGCGGCCAAATTAGGGTCTAGGCTGAGTTCTTGCTCTAGCCTAGAAATACGCGGGTATTGTTTTGGGTCGTCCGGAGTCCTCATAATCCGGGTGTAGATATCGTACATGCTGTAATATTGCCGTTTTGTTGGCTGAATCTTGGTTTGAGTTTTAAGCTTCTGACCTGTAAGTAGATGAGGCTTATTTGATTCCTTTTGAGGCTTCATTGTGCTGAAGCTAGTATGTTGCAGGGTATCTGCTTCTTGTTTTGTGGACGGCTGAGCTTGGTACACCTGTGTGGTCTTTGTCATAGGTTATGTGATATACTCATGCGCGTCGATGCAATTGCTTTTTGACCATGTAGAATTTTTTGTGTTGTGTGACGGTGGGGTAATATGCACCTTTAGTATAGGCTTTAGAGACTGGCTACCGTTCTTATATGGCCGTTGTATGCTTAATAATGATTTATGCCTCGGGATTTTGGACGAAAGAGCTATACGCACCTTTTTGGCAGGCTTTAGACACTCGTCACCGTCTCTACTTAACTTGGATATATCTTTTGTTTTCAATAATTCCTTCGTATTTGGTATGGAAATGTGCATATTTTGTTGGTCTTTTGTGCGCGTTAATGGGACTATTGTGTACTCGTTTAATGGATATAGCTGTAACTTTAAGCTATGTATTATTAATTGATGACTGTTAGCGTTGAGAATACTAACCAGCACTAATTCTTCTGCAGATGACAGTTAACTGTTTGCCAAGAAGACTCCATCGCTTATCTCCTGGGATAAACGGGACTGGGCAACAATTTGAGAGCGCGCAGGTATACAGATTGGTTCCTTAAAGGTAACCAATTGCTGCCAAATTGCCAAATTTCGTCAGTCTCTTGTTCGCCCAGCCAGCTTTTTTCACATTCCTTGGGCTCTTTTGGATCTTGGCAGGCAGCTTTTCTCATTTGAGAAGCGTTGAAGACACTGCAGGTGGATAGTTCAGCCTGTTTAGACTCTACCTCTTCTGCAAGTGTTCTTACTTCGACTGCTTTTCCAGAATGTAGCTTGTCCGTTTCAAACTCAAATGGCAAAGAAAATTCTTCTGGCTTAGTTTCCGTGCGAGGTAACCTTAGTGCCTTATTAGGACCCTCAACGTTACAGTTTTTTGCTAGGAAATCATTTCCTAGCAGTCCATCATCGGAAAGACCAGGCAAGTTCTTTACGACTTGACACTTGCAGGGAATTTTGTTTTTGAAAACGAAGTTTCCCTGGCAATTTCTCAGCATCTTTCCGGTACCAAATGGGGTCTGAAGTGTGCATGCCTCATTGTGGTCAATTGCTTTGTGGTCAATTGCTTTGTGGTCTTTTATTGGCCTTTGCTTTATTATACTAAGCTCAGCGCCTGTGTCTACTACTAGTTTAGTTTGGCCGTTCAGGCCTATGTTTAAAGGAAATTTTACTGTAGCGACACTGGAATGGGGCTGCTGAGGGGACCCTATTTTATTTGATGGGTAATTTATAGTCGAGCCGGGGAGTTTTGGGTCGAATGTACGTCGTTTCTCTCACTCCGGGCTTCCCATGTACGCTTGTGTTGACATGCGCTTAATGTGTGTCCAGAGCGGCCACAGAACTCATACTTTTTCGCACATTATAGACTCTTGAGTTGTTGACTTGGTTGTCCACTGTTGTTGTGGTGTCTCTGGAAACTATTGTTGTTTCTTCTGCAGTCACGCACGTCATGATTATACATTTTGCAGTTCACACAATAGCGCGTATTTTTCCTTTTGAGGCAATCAGCATATGTGTGGCCTCTTAGATTACAAAAACTACAAGTCATTTTATTCAAATAGTTATTTTTATTGTTTAGATTATAATTTTTATTAGGAGATCTTGGCTCCTGTTTGATGTATGGTGATGTGTTTGCCTGTGTGAACTGCGGCTGCTGAACTTGACTATTTGTGTTTGACAGGGTCTGCGGAACTTGAGCGAATGGCATTATGCCGGGATTAAATACGCTGTGATATGCTGATGAATTAATTTGTCTAAATTGTGCGGTATTTGGTGTTGTTGCGCTTATTGAATGGGGTATTGTATTCTGTATCACATTTTGTTTAAATTGCCCTGAAGGTTGCAGGAATAGAGCACTTTGCTGGAGACGTTCCATGTCAAGTGCGCTTTGTACTAGTTCATCTACAGTGCCGTCTGCCATTGTCAACAGGTACTGGCACATATAGGGGTTATTGACTCCTGTTTTTAGTGCGTTTTTCGCGAAATCCTGGAGCTGCGTTTTAATAGCTGGTGCTGCTGTGGCACCGTATTTGGACTCTGCTGCTTCATTGCAGAGTGCCAGCATTTGTTTTACTCGTGCCGTGAAGGCTGTGGGGTTTTCCAAAGGATACTGCCTAGTGGTGATTAATTTATTTACCAGTTCCTGGTAAGTTTCTCTAGGCAGGTATGTCCGGTTGAGCCGTTCTTCTACTTCTTTGAAAGTAGTTGGCATATTGGAGGCAAAAAGCTGGTAAGCCTCGCCTCGAAGTCTGGTGGGAAAGATTTGTAAAAATGCTGATAGTTCCTCCACCGAAATCCACTGTATTACCTGCCTGCAGCATCCTAGGAAAGTCTGGAACTCAGGGCTCAATTTTGGATGCTGTTCCCCGAAAATAGGGTAACCAGCTGAGCAGTCAGCTTGGCGATCTTAGCATAATCTGCCATGTTTAAATTGAGGATTCTAAAACTAGAATTTGACACTATTGGGAAGCTGTTATCTTCGTTGCTGGTCTCCAGAAGGGAGTCGCCCCGCCAATTTAAAAGGACTTCACTCGCGATGGAATCACTGACACTGTCTATAGCACGTTGGTTTAATTCTACGCTATTATTTTTAATTTCTGTTTCGAGAGAGTGCGAGAGTTCCCCAAACTGCTTTAAGCTTTCTTTAAATTTTTCCGTACTTTCTTTGAATGGCGCGATTTGCTCAAGCCGCCGTTCACGGGACTTTATGTGCTGTTTATCAATAGAATCGCACTGTATAACAGAAAGTTCGGAGGAGTCTCGCACTTTCCCTTCTATATACTTTAAATAATTTTCTAAATTTAAATTGGAAGGCCTTACTTGTTGGGGACCTGTTAGGTTTGTCCCTTCTGCTTAAAGTGACTCCTCTTGTTATCGAATTTGTTGGGGGTGTTTGATTAGCACCCTCTGTTGTAGATTTTGCTCCCACGTTGCCTCCTTCGTACCGGGGCGGAACTTCCTGTGCGTCGCCCGGCGAGGAAGATTGTTGAGGAGTTAATGGAAGAGCTGTTGGGAGCTTTCTTCGCTCATGGACCACCGTGTGTAAAGTTTGCAGCTTGAAGGCTATTATCGTCTTATTTCCTTTGATTCAAATTGAGAGGGGGGCTTATTGTCTTCTTCAAGGTCGCTCTTAATTCAGGTTCGCTGATTTATTGCTTGATGCTCTTTTGCTGCCGGTAGGGTGGGAGGGGCCTTGGCCTTCTTAGATTCCCATTGATAAAAACTGAAAGGGGGGCCCGGCCCGGTGCCTACTTCGGAGTCCCTTTCAGCTCTGGATCGCAGATTGTCGGTTGAGGATGCTTCCTTCCTTCAAGTGTAGAGTTAAAATTTTGGATGTGGACGTCTTTTATCCTGGGCTGGGATGAAGTTCGCTATTTTCCCACGTAGACACTGAAATGCTTTGATGAGGGGGTGGCTGCGTGTTTTATAAACAGAGGCAGTTAAAGCTGTCCGACCCCGTGCTTTGGGAGCTGACAAGATCAAAATACTCCTGAAGCCAGACTCAACTTCAGGCGGAGGGTAGGGTGTCTTGCCCAGTATTCGATCCCGTCCTAAACTCCTTTTTAATTCGTAGGATAGAGGGCTTTCGAGCGCTTATACTTTGTTTGTGTAAAGCAGGCTTCCTCTATTGTACCGGCTACGCCAAATGTTATGTTTATTTGTCAAACGCTCACCTTTCTAACTTGGTTGCACTGCTAATCCAATTGGGGACTCGTTTCACAAAAGGTAGGTACACAACACAACTTTTTTTTCTATTTCTTTATTAATGAAAATAACACAACTTAAACTTCTGGTATTTTTTTGTAGTTTCCGGAAGCACAATTTAACTTTCTATTCTTTCTCCCCTTTTTTTTCAAACTTTTATTTTCTATTCTTCTATTAATAAAAGAGGAACACAGCTTAAACTTCTAATATTTTTCTGTAGTTTTAGGAAACACAATTTAACTTTCTGTTCTTCTTTTTTTTTAATACCGACCGACCGACGATCAGGAGGAAAAAACTTTTCTTTATTTAAATATAATGCGTTTCGACCAAAGCAAAAAAATACAACTCTCGATCCGCCGTAGTGAAAACTTAAAATCCAACTCGGCTCTTGATCACTTTCGTCGCGATCAAGAGCCCTCGTTCAGGGTAGAAAATGCATAGTTGCATTGCTACCCTGAGAAAACTTTTCATTTATTATGAACTTAAACAAGTCCAGAATATTTTTCGATGGACTATGGCTTGAAGAAATGAAATTTGATGTTTTTATAAACATCAGCCACCGTCCCGTCGATTGAAAGTGCGGCACGCATATACGTATAATGTATTTTCGCGGCGCGCATTTCCGATCGTGAAAGCTTTTTTTTATGTGTATGTACGTCCGTACATACATATTGTAATTTTTACGACAAATCGTACTGAAGGTACAGTTTGCCTTTGGTTTCATATTTCTTTTTAAATTAAATATTTCTACGGGCAAATTTTGCTGAAGGCAAAATGCATAATGTGAAGAAAATTGCTGATGCAATTTGCTTCACTGATTTAATAGATAAGCTAACCATGTTTTAGACATGGTTAGTTTATGTGAAAATTTTATGGATGAAATCTTTTTATATATGTTATATATTTTT
The DNA here is from genome assembly GCA_963930735.1 of Dioctria linearis. NCBI lineage: Eukaryota > Metazoa > Arthropoda > Insecta > Diptera > Asilidae > Dioctria > Dioctria linearis. The sequence continues at coordinate 200,451,780 of OZ005742.1, forward strand.
TTTGATACCCTTTTTTAGGAATATGTTTGGTATGCAGGATTTGGTACGCAACAGAATCTTTATTACAGTCGAGACCCGTAATAAAGTGGTTTATGTTAGTAATTTCTTAGTCGGTTGATACCCGCAATAAGAATATTTATTACAGTCGAGACCCGTAATAAAGTGGTTTATGTTAGTAATTTCTTATTCGGTCGATAACCGCAATGAGATTCTTTATTACAGTCGAGACCAGTAATATAGTGGTTTATGTTAGTAATTTCTTATTCGGTCGATTTCTATAATAAGATTTTTTAATTTAATCGCTATTCAAAATAATATCTTTAAATAAAGTATATAATTTGTTAATAAAATTTAGATTTGGATTTGGAAACAATACTAGGAAATAGATTACCACCTTGATCACTGCACTGCAAACTGAAAAAGAGATCGAATCAAGTCAGATTCTGATTTATATAGCCATTGGTTGCTCATGGCTCCAAAGAATGACATTCAAATTCGCATGGCAAATTGGCCTAGCAACTGCACTTCATTTTCTATTGTTTAAAATTGTAACCGTATAAAAAGGGAAGAAGCAAAAAACCTTTGTACATTAACTTTTTTCAATCAGAAATTTGTTGTCGACTCAAATATTTTTTTTTTGTACAGATTTTCATTTTAAACTTACCAGGTACAAACGCAGTGTTCTGCAGCGTTGTTGATTTTAACTTCTGATGCAATTCTGCTTTAGGTCGACAAAAAAAAAATTACTATGCGTAAATGCAATGTACTGCCCGTGGACAGTTATCTGGCTCATCTCTCTGCGAAATTGTTACAATTTAGAATTCTGAAATATTTCTTCTTTAGGTCTGTACATACATGTGTGGACATGTAAGTTTGCTGGTTTTAATTATATCAGAATTCTTAAGAATTCTGAACAAAGACAAAGGCACATAAACTTTGACTTCTTGTAGGAGGTGTAAACGGTGCAATTTACCGATACAGTAGGACGATATGTTAGACGGGATGACTAGCAATGATATGCAAGTTTGCTGGATCAAAGAACGATTGTAATGAACACGCGATGTACCCTAAAATGCAATTGAATAATTAATGCTTCAATCTCACTCTATACAGGGTGTCCCAGAAATCAACGTCATGCCGGAATCGGGTGATAGACTAAATCATAATAGGTACCAGAAAAATATAAAAAAAATCTAAGTCATGTATTTTTCAAACTATGGACATTTCTTTTGTTTACGAGAAAATGTACACCCTGTGATGGTTTTTTAGCTCTTGTTGCTACAAATCTTTACTTTTTTTCAATTTTATTTTTCTTATGTAATCCCGAATTGTGCTTATGTAACCTGTTGCTTTAAATTCTAAGCCAACTGCTCCAGCTTGGAAGAAAATGTCAAATTTTGCCGCACCAGCAATATAAAATTAATAATTCGTTAAATTTTACCTGACTGTAATGAAAAAAAAAGTGTACTACGCCAGTTTTGCAAGTAACTGTAAAAGTTGACGCATTTAATAAGGATTCTAAAATAGTATAACACTTACTACAATATTTCTTAGATTACGGAAAAAAAAATGTTTCTTCAAGAAACCCAGTTTCGAAAAATTTCTTTTCACCTACTAAAAATGATTCTAGTGTACCCAAAGCTTGCCGTAAGACCGTAGCTTTAAGATTGTAGTTTAAGTGAGACGGAGAGTCATTTTCAAGCGTCTGCAGCAGGCAGAAAACCAAGCTGCACCGATGAGTGGAAGGTTTTCTGCTGACACGAAACGCTTCTTCTTCCTTTTTCTTCTTTACTTTTCAGCCCACTGCGTGGCGTATATAGGTTCGATTCGCTTCGAATGAATCTGCTTCTTTAAAAAAATTTTTACATTTTTTTAATAAATAAAAAAATTGTTTTTTCTATTTTTCTCAAACTTTTTATTTCTTTCTTCCTTTTTTTCATTTTTTCATTTGTTTTTCAAATCACCCAATTTCGATATTTGGGACCTGTTGATGAGTCAAACCAAGACGTGAAACTTGTCACCAAACATTAATGAGTTGTGTGATGAAATAACAAATTAGAACATTTTTTAGCTTTTGCTATATACCGGAGAATCCCAAAAAATTCTTTCTTGAACATATTGTTACAAACTTGCAATCAACAATAGTTCTGAATTGCTAAACCATAACTACAACACTAGCAGGAGAAACGATATAAAACCCCTGGTGTATAAAACTCCAAAGAATAAAACAACAGCACGGAATTTCTAAACGATATAAGATATATCGATAGTGATGATTCGGAACGACAACACAATAATTAAAATAAATCTTCGTTATCCAATAAGTCTTCATCATCAGTGCCGAATTATGATAAAAAGAAATTCCACCATGCAAAGCTTGTCACTTCCTCAACGTTAACTCTACCACTAACATCGAAGCAACGTGATCTGATAAACAGTGATAGTAGTTCTAAGACATCAGCTAATAATAAATTTAATACACTTAACGATTTTAAGAGAATACGAACTAGTGTTAAAAGTACAAGTAATTATCGTACTAACAATAAGCTAAAGATCCAAGAAACACAAACAACAACTGCCGAAAAATAAATCGTTCAAGATGAATGGAAAACAGTCAAACCGAAAGGAAAACGTCGGCTTTTTAAAGAAATCGCACCGCACGATGAATTAGAACCTGAAAAGGAGCAAGCTTATAATAATAGTACTAGTAGTAGTAATAGTAGTATAGAGCTAAACGAAACTGCTTCTAATGCATCTAACATTCTGAATCCGTCCCGGTGGTAGGAAAAATTGTACTTTCAGACTCATTAAGACAAATTTAATGAGTCTGAAAGTACATCAGAAAAAGATCAGATTACAGAAGATGATGGTACGCCAAATTCAATGAGTCTACAAAACTCACAAAACCAAAGAACCAAAACTCGAAATAAGAAGCATAAACGAAGTCCGAATGCATTTAAAATGGCAAAAGGAAGAGATATCATGAGGCAATCAAAATCTAATCAAAAAATTGACTCAAAATAGATGCAGAAAACTAATTCAAAAGTGACTGAAGTCAAGGATTCGCCGATAGCAAAAACATCATATTTCACTACACCAACTACTAGCTCAGATGAAGATCTTACAATCGACAGTTTATATCCTGTCGACAGAAAAATTTCGGCAAAAATAGTGAAATATGATGTTTTTGCTATCGGCGAATCCTTGACTTCAGTCAGATTTGAATTAGTTTTCTGCATCTATTTTGAGTCAATCTTTTGATTAGATTTTGATTGGCTCATGATATCTATTTTTAAAATGAAAACGCGGTAAATCAAGGATACCTTTGGAAAATCAATTACTTATTTTTGCTCCAAATGAAAAAAAAATATTCAATGCCTCTTTTTGTTTTTTTAATGATGAGTTTTTTTAGATAAACCGAACGAAGAAAACAGGGCACCCTGCAGGTTTGTTAGGATTATTTTATCAATTAGTACTGCGAGCACGCAACAACGTACTTTGTATGATGATTTGAATGATAATTGAATTTGTGATGTGAGGATGCTGAACAATATCCCCAGACATGCAAGAGTAAAGCTATGCAATAAGATTCATTATTGACTCATTTAGATGGAGGTCTTCCAATAATTATAATGTAAACTCTTACTAATCCTAATGATTTTTTTTTTCAATTATATTTTGTCATTTTACCGGCATGCCTTTGTGAGCCACGCACTGCTTTGGTATGATGAGTGTCATTTTATTGTCCGGCACACAAGATTTTCTCTTTTTCTCTGCGGATTTGTCTTAAAATACGGGTGACGAGCCATTTTCTATGCTTGTTCGTGACGTTCTCGATATGGTGCTAACCGATCTACGTGGACTGTTCGACTTTTCACGCCCCGACACTTCTTAATCTTGTATACAATTTCCCTTACTAGTTCGGTTACTTTATACGGTCCGTCCCAATCGCTTTGCAGTTTCGGACAGCGACCAACAGCCCGTCGCGGAAAGTACAACCATACTAGCTGCCCCACTTCATATTTGCGGTGACGAGATCGTAAGTCATAATACTCCTTCATGTGTCGACTCGCGGAAATCAACATTTCGCGGTTATGTTGGTGTACATCGTTTAGCGTATTTGTGAGTCCTTCTAAATATTCGCTCATCGTGATAGGGCCCGCTGGGGGGCTTCCCATAATCATTTCAAGCGGCAGGCGCAGCTCTCTCCCAAAGAGTAACCTAGCGGGAGTCTGTTTGGTGCTATCCTGTATACTTGCTCTGTACGAAAGAAGCAACAGGGGTGTATAGTCATCCCAGTTTCGTTGGTGTTTATCCACAAATTTGGCCAGGTAGTCCAGTATCGTCCTATTAAACCTTTCTACTAATCCATCGGACTGTGGATGTAAGGCCGTTGTACGTGTTTTTTCGATTACGAACCGATTTAAAACTTCTTGGAACAGGGTGCTTTCAAAATTCCGACCTTGATCAGAGTGTCACTGGAGAGGTGCTCCAAATCGACTGAAGACATTAGATATTAGGGCTTCGGCGACGGTCTCAGCCGTTTGATCCGGTACAGGAATCGCTTCCGGCCACTTCGTGAAGTAATCCATGCAGACGATTAGATAGCGGTTATCCCGCTGGGTTTTTGGCAATGGTCCTAGAATATCTACTGCGACTCGCTCAAATGGGGCACCAACTGTGTATACTTGTAACGCAGCTTTGGCTCTCGGTATTTTCCCTTTCCGTGCTTGGCACTGCAAACAAGAAGCGCACCAGTCCTTCACATCAGTGCTGGATCCAATCCAGTAATATCGTTGTCGCAATTTTCCTAGGGTTTTGTCGACACCATAGTGTCCACCCGAAGGTGAATCATGTACTTGAGTTAAAATCTACTTGTGTAACGCCTTCGGTATGAGCATCTGCGTGATGGTGTAATTTCCTTGATCTAAGACTCGGGAGGCGATGCCATTATTCAAACGAAGAGTTGACCACATCGACCAGTAAGCTTTTATTCCTGGGCTCAGGCGCTTGATGGAGTCTTTATCAGGCCGATTACCTGCCCGTAGCCAGGCTCGGACTTGTTGGAGGTCTGGGTCCTTTTCTTGATGTTCGACTACATTCTCCTGGGCAGTCACTAATCGCACCGTTATATCGTTCTTCTCTTCTAGACGCTGGCAGTAGCGGCATTCTGAACCAGAGCAGGGTCGCCTTGACAGAGCATCAGCATTACTGTGTTTGGTTCCTGGTCGATGCAGAATTTCGAAATCATAGGCTTGCATCCGCTCAATCCATCGAGCTACCTGTCCTTCCGGAGAGCGGAAATTCATCAACCAGCGCAAGGAGGCGTGGTCTGTACGGATAGTGAATCGTTTACCTAACAGGTTGGGCTGAAAGTGTGCGCATGCTTTTACGATGGCTACCAGTTCTTTCCTGGTTACACAGTAATTACGCTCTGCTTTGCTAAAGGTTTTACTGTAGTATTCCACTACGTGCTCGGCTTCATCTCTTGGTTGCGACAGTACCGCTCCCCAAGCATGGTGACTCGCATCAGTGTCTAAAATGAAGGGAAGATTTTCATCCGGCTGTACCAAAATAGGTGTATTAGTGAGTTTACTCTTAAGAGAAAGAAATGCCTGCTCGCATGATTCCGTCCAAAGGAATTTACGACCCTTTTCAGTCCGTTCCGTAAGTGGTTTTGCGATGACTGAGAAATCTTTTACAAAACGACGGTAATATGCACACAGTCCCAGGAATGACTGAACATCTCTCTTGCTTTGTGGTACGGGCCAGTCCCGGACAGCAGCAGTCTTCTCTGCATCTGTAGATACACCATCGGCACTTATTACGTGACCAAGAAACTTGACCTCTCGTTGGCAAAGCTTACACTTTTTTATAGAGACTTTTAGGTTTGCTAATCTAAGGCGTTCTAAGACTAAGCCTAGGTTTTCCATCATTTATTCAAAAGTTGACCCGTGGACTATAACGTCGTCTAGATATACTAAACATGCCTGTGGAGCTATCCCCTGTAGTACGACTTCCATTAACCGCTGGAAAGTAGCGGGAGCATTGGTCAAGCCAGAAGGCATAACATTAAATTGCCACAGCCCACGGCCCGTCGTGAAAGCCGTCTTTTCCTTGTCACCTTCTTGCACTTCTACTTGCCAGTAGCCCGACTGCAAATCAAGCGTAGAGAACCATTTTGACCCTGCGAAGGCATCAAGCGTTAAATCAATCCTAGGTAGTGGGTACGAGTCCCTTTTTGTTGCTTCATTTAATCGGCGATAGTCTACACAGAAGCGAGTAGAGCCGTCCTTTTTTGCAACTAAAACTACAGGAGAGGTCCAGGGGCTGTTAGACGGTTCAATGATGCCCTGTTCTCTCATTTCCTGTACTAGTTTTTCTGCTTCTTCCCGTTTTGCAAGTGGTAACCGGTGCGGAGGCTGCTTGATTGGTTTACTATCGCCAACATCTATGTTATGTCCCAGAATTGAGGTACGTCCTAAATCTCGCTTAGACTGTGCGAAAGTGTTCAAATGTTCAAAGATCGCTTGTTTTAGTAAACTCTGCTGCTGGCTGTCAAGATTAGAGGAAGACCGATGTAACAGCGCGAGTATTTCTGTGGATACATAGTTTTTTCCTATATCCCCATCCGAAGCAGGACCAATAACATCTGTGTCTAGTGTTGCTTTACATAGTGGCGTATGAGCTCTTAATTTTACAGAGTCTTGGCTCATATTGGCTACACGGGTGATAATGTCGCCATTTTTGCTGTGGCACACGCCTGGTATAAGCCAATGATTGGGTGGTATTTTTTCTGACGGAAGTACTATGGTTTGGTTATTACCCAATTGCGAGTTAGTCAGGCGCAAAAATTGTGTAGATCTCGCCGGGATAAGACAGTCGCAAATAGTTCGCATGACCAGGTTGCCTTGGTCACCTCGGAGTGGAATGCTCTCAGTACTTACTAACAGAGTGAGATTTCCCAGATCGATCCTGCATTTATGACTTGCTAAAAAATCCATTCCCAGGATGCAGTTGTCGAAGATTTCCGCTACATAAAACGTGTGAGTTGTTGTGTACCGCTTGATGACTACTGGCAAGAGTACTCTTCCTTCCACTTCACTGGTTTCGCTAGTTACATTTCTTAGAGACGTTAAGCATGGCTGAAGTTGTGATTGGTACTGCATGCGTCTAAAGACTCGTCCGTGTAAAATTGAATGTGTCGCTCCTGTGTCGATTATCATACTACATGTAGTCCCTCCTATTCGTCCCGTTATTTTGATGGTATCAGTCATCGTACCTTGGCTTACCGTAATTAAGGATGGAATTGGCAAGGTTAAGCTTTCTGATTGAGATTGGGTAATCGTGGGTGGCGAAGATGTGGAAGCTGCTGTAGGTTCGCCACTCTGCTTGGTGTGTATGATGGCTTGTGTTCGAATGATTGATTTCGCGTGAGATGCTGATAAAGCTCTTTGGTGGACAGTGGGTAGTTGGTTGATTGTTAGTGGTTGGGTGGTAGTTAATATGGTGGTGTTAGCGTGTGAGGGGGAGTTGGAGGTAGGTGTATGACCTGTATCTGGTATGGCAGGGCTAGTTAGGAGGGGCTTGGGGTTCAGCTTGCTAAGAATGTTATCTCGCGTGGATTGTGAAATCAAATCATTTTTATCGTTTACTATGGTGTTGGTTATAGGGACTTGATCTATGGTTAGGTTATATAAGCCTGAGTTTGGGGGACACATCATGCTAGGTGAGACGGTAGTATTTAAAATCAATTTTGATGTACTATGCTTCGCAGACGGAGTCTCCGCGGATTGAGATACTATTTTAATGGTAGCTGAGGTAATTGATGCTGCTGACTTTGAATTAGGTACTATGTCTTGAGTAATTGGACGACTTCCTGAATCTGATGAATTTGATGAGGGACTCCGTACACGTTTCGGGGAGTTATTGGATGAAAAGCTTATCATTGGTGTTAACTTCCTTTGTGAAATAGTATTGGGGACTCCGTTTTGTGTAAAAGACAGTTTCATGCCTCCAGCCTGATTCGATGTATTCACATTTTTATAATTCCTTTGCGACAGGGGGATTATACTACTTGGGCTTGTATTTGAATAGTTCACAAATAATGAACCCCTTATATTCGAGTCGTTTGAAGTCTTTAGATCATTCCTATTTGAATCTAAATTTTGACAAAGTTTATTATTATTTTTTAGTATTTTCGTTGGACGTGGAGCATCTGCCGTCCACACTGGTCCCTGCTCCCGAGGATCAGCGCATCGGTGTTTAACTCTTGTGGTAGTTTAGAGGTGATATTAAACGTATGATTTGGGGATGATTGATTCATCGTGGTATGTTTAGTTGTGGCTGGTGGTGGTGAATTATTTCGATATTTCTTCGGTTCGGTCACCGTGGCTGACTCGTCGCGCGTAGGAATCGATATGATGGAAACATTGACTGCTTTATTCGTAGGGTTTCCCTCCACTAGATCAAATTTGACTTTGGCTCCCGTAAGTAGATTAGTCACAGATTCCGGTTTTGGAGTCTTTAGGTGAGCTAAGTGGAAAAAGGCTTCTTCGCTGCTATCGTCTCGGATAATAAACCCGAATTTTCGAAGAACATTGAACCATCTGATTGTTCCTCGCAAGCTCTGCGCAATGTAAGTTTGAGTAGAAAGATTTGTCGGCTTTGATGGGGTTCTTGTGTTAACTGGAGCTAGCTCAGACCCCGCTAAGCTAGCTCGATCTCGTTTCCCGACGGTCGGTTCACAGGCGCTGGTGCACGATTCTCCACTCTCTCTGATCGATTATTCTGTCTAGCGGAGCTGCGATAGTTGTTTTCTACTAAGGTCACTGCCGCCCGAATATTTCTTCTCGACGTTCTCGTAGCTTTCTGATTCACTTCGAGCTTGGTAGCCTTTTGTACTGCTTCGTTAAGTGTCAACGGCTCCGCATCACGGACTTTCCCTTGCACTTCCAAGTCTAGAATGCCATCTAAGAACTGGTCCAGAGCGAGGCGATCTTTCGCGCTCTCTGTACAATCTCACAAAGTGAGAGAAGTCAGTCTCTGTAAATCGTTAGCAAATTCACAAAAACTTTCGCCGTTCCTCTGTACTCTTGAACACAGCTGCCGATAAGTCACAGGTTGATGAAAATCTGCACCAAATTTAGCTCGCATTGCTTCACTTACTTTATCATAATTACTCCTCTCAGTCCGTGCCAGAGTTTCAAAGTAGGCCAGAGCAGGGCCTCTTAAAATTGCTGCCACATAAAGCGCTCGAGCGTCTGGAGTCCATTCATTTGTCCGCTCAATGGCGTCAAAATGAATTTCGTACCGGCTCCACGACATTTTACCGTCATACTCCGCTAGTGGTACTATCTGTTTTGTTTGGATATGTAGAGGACTTGCCAAAGGCACCCCTGAGACTAGATGCTCACCGTTTGACCTACTATGGCCCAACTCAACTACTGTAGCAGACTTAGAGCTTCGCGGAGTCTGGTCTTGACCATCTGCTGGTTTAAGCTCTCCTGCGGGAATCGGTGGCGTAGATTGAGCACTGGCTTGCTTTGACTTACTCGGACTTTGCAGGTTTTGGGAGTTGGTTTCAACGGACGTTTCGTCGAAAACCTTATTTGCAAACGCGGTAGCGCTTAGCACTGAAGAGTCGTCTATTCTCCTCTGAATGGACTTCAGTTCGTCACGGAGACTATTGTTTTCATCGCGGACCTCTTTCAGGCCATTTTTCAATTCCCCTATATCCTGAGCCTGTGTACGGATAGAGAGAGCCAGATCCGTCAAGGCAACTGTTTGGGTTTCTATGTTTTCTAAGAGTTTTTCTAATTTATCGCCGTCCATTTTTAGTGTTTTAATATCACTGGCAGTACTATGATTTCGTTTTGGTTAGAATTAGAATGTGCCACTTGCTCCAAGATACTTTGTGTATTACCGAAAGAAATATCGACACAGTTGTAAATAAAATATTTCAAATGAGTGTCTCAATTCTAATTCATTTATCATGAAAATAAAACTTATTCCGACATTTACGCAGTTTAAGTCGTACGCTATCCCCAAAATGTTATTCGTCTTATTTTCGAAAAAAAAAAGAAAAAGAAACGAATGAACTGTAGTAGACCAGTACTATTCGAATTACTTGAGTGTCTCCAAAGATTATATTATCTTACTGCAAAAGGATTATTATCTTGGGGCTGTTTTTGTTCTTTTTCAGGTTAACAAACCTCTCAAATATTGTTTTCCATGAGTTGGACTAATATAATCCGATTTATTTCCAGGTATTCCCGATGCACCTTAGGTACAGCTACTATGGTTAAGTGTTCCTAGTTAATTCATACTTCGGTTAGAGTAAATATCCCTATTAATTAAATTTTCAACTGTAGATCTAGTTTCCGAAGTTCATTTATTTATCTCATTTAGTTTCACGAAGTCTTCCAATCACAGCTCAACTCACATAAATCACTGAGGGTTAAGTACGTTCAGTGTTTGTAAAGTTCAAGGAGTAATAAAGAATAAAAAAGAACATTTAAACTGTTGTAAATGTATTAATGTATACTTGTGTCCTACGTTTAATCATTTATAGTTCAGTGATTCACACCACGGATTTGCAACCCAACTTTAACCCCAATGATTATACCTATTTCGAGACGTCGATTGTACTGAGGCTAAAATAAAATAAAAATAGGAAAACTTTCCGAGCCCGAAACCTATGTACTGTACGTCACCGAAATATTCCCGAAAATACCCTAAGGGCTTTACGCTACAATACAAATTAGCTCACAGATCCCTTTGATCAGATGGCCTCCTGTTTGAACCCAATGCACTTAACACACAACCGAAAAATACAATAGCATTTCGTTTAGTTACCTGCAACCCGTGATGTACCTATTTCGAGTCAAAATAAATGAATATTCTTTCCGTTCTGACACGATATTCTATTTGACTATTCAATGCAATACAACTGCAGTATGTTAATTATGTGGATTCATATACGTATACTGGAGCCGAGCAAGCTATCTTGTTAAGGGTTGTGGTTAGTGGATACCTTCCAAACAAAGTAACCTCGTCAAAAGAGAATAAATTGTTACTGAAGCTTGAGACTTCAATTTATCGCGTTTATAGTAACGCCTCAAGCAAACTAGGTTGATAATCACAGCGACAACATTAGCATTGAAATTCCAAACATTTTAGCATATCCTCTATGTCTTAGGTATGTGTTAGGAAAGGCGTTCATGGTTTGCTTATTCAACCGAGATTTAATTATTCAATTCGATGTAAGATCTAGGCAAAAAAAAATATATCTGCTGGAAGTAACAACGTTATTGAAGGAGGAGCTTCCGAAGTCAACACACTAGTTTCACTTTAACCTGCCCTGCACGAGTAATTATAATAGTAGTTACAGGGATTCAATTATATAAAACTACTATGTTTATAGTATACTCGAGCTGCATTGCAACAGATACATCGAACAAAATTTCTTTCACATATACAATAACAAAAGCGAAAGGTTCACGGTTCATTAGACTGCTATGTAAATTAAATTTGAATGATAATTTAAATTAAATTCAATATAGCTTTTAATTTCAATTAAATTCAATATAGCTCCTAATTTCAACTAAATTCAATATAGTTTTTAATTTCAATTAAATTCAATATAGTTTTCAATTTCAAACAAATTCAATATAGTTTTCAATCCAAATTAAATTCAATGTAGTTTTCAATCCAAATTAAATTCAATGTAGTTTTTAATTAAAGCGCAAAACTACTAAATGTTATTCTGAAATTATGTAAAAAAAAAACTAAAACTACAAATTATTTTATGATGTTCGTATAACCCACACTGGGTATCTTCTTCCGTCTGAGCGCTTCTGATTTTGGGGTTAGGTATAACTGGACCACGTTGTTTTTACTGTTCCTTTTGTTGCTGGTTAACCTCCCTAGGTCGAAATGTTGCGAATAAAAGAAGACTTCCTCGTGATGAATAGAAAGCGATGGGGTGATCACAATTACGCAATCAGTGTACCCCACACTTGACACCAATTATTACAAGATTGATTTGATATTCGGTCTGAATACACCTTTCAAAATTGTTACAGAATTCGAGTTTGATACTCGGTCTGAATACGCCTTCCCTGTCATTGCTAGGAAGCGCTACGTTGCTGGTTGAGGTTCGTCCGCCTGGCCGAGCGGGTACCACGGCGGTAGGATCAGGTGCCAGTACTCACGTGGGTGGACCAGCGAAACAAATGTTCACACGCACACAAAAATAAATGTTACCTTGAGTCTCTCCTTCACGTCGCCAAGTGGGGTTTCTGAGATAGATGGAACCTGGAGTAGTGGAGCTCGGGTCCCCCTGGGCAGCCTTACTCAAAACGCTGTGTCCTGTCTAATAGGATTTGGTGCTGGATCGCAAATAAAATTCGAAATAACAACTGCTGACTTTTGGTTGCCAATTATTTTTATCTTTTCCTTTATTTTCTTTTTTATAAATTCCTTTTTAATCCTCGTTCCTAATTAATCTCTTTTACTTGTTTTACAAACTTATCACTTTTTTCTCGCCTAGCCTCTTTTTTAACCACTACCAAAAATTTCTTACTTTCTTGTTCGTTCTTGGCGCTTTTTTACAATCATCTTTTTTTAATTTCTCTCTATTTCCTATCCTGCTATCCATTTGGTACAAAAATATTACCGACCCAACTTAACCTAGTGACCTCTATTGTCAGCTAGCTGCTGAAAGTGATGCCATACTTGGCTAAGTTAATTGCAATCTTTTACTTAAATGTGTCGCAAAGCTACCTCAGTTTCTTATTAGAATACAAGTTAGACTTATTTTACTTATTTAATTACAAGTTAGCAATATTTTACTTAGTTAATGACAAGTTAGCAATATTTTACTTATTTAATGACAAGTTAGCAATATTTTACTTATTTAATTACAAGTTAGCAATATTTTACTTATTTAATGACAAGTTAGCTATAGGTTTTACTTATTTAATTACAAGTTAGCTATAGTTTTTACTTATTTAATTACAAGTTAGCTATAGTTTTTACTTATTTAGTTACAAGTTAGCAATATTTTACTTATTTAATGACAAGTTAGCTATAGTTTTTACTTATTTAATTACAAGTTAGCTATAGTTCTTACTTATTTAATTACAAGTTAGCTATAATTTTTACTTATTTAATTACAAGTTAGCAATATTTTACTTATTTAATGAGAAGTTAGCTATAGTTTTTACTCGTACAGCTGCAGATTAAAATAAGAACATCCTAACCCCAAATGAAAGCCCTCAATTAATCGAACCCAATCTGCAACTTTTCCAAAGAAATAGGGATGCTAAACTTTTATCGGTCATTTAACGCTTCGTGCATTAAAATGCCTAGTGAAATATGTGGAGAATTCATGCTGCCATCTACTTTATAAAGACGGAACCTTTGATTTTACTGGCGAAATCCGTACTGCCTTAGTCAAATTATCAGTAACGTTCTTTGCTTGTGATTTTACCAGCGCTAAACTTTATATCGAAATATTACATTTTACTGGAACTTAATACTAAGCTTACACAATTGATTCTCTCATGGGACGAAGCTGCTTTTAGTTTCATTGGGGGGCTTTAGCTTGCTACATACACCCCTAGTTTGTTACCCCTTTCGTTTAAGTTTACTACTTGTTTGACTTAGCTTTTTTACATATTTGATTTCAAGGGGACAACAACTAATTGACATTTGACAATTCTCTTTATCGGAATGTTATTCAATTGTTATTATGACATTCCTCAAATCAACAAGTTAATATGGTTAAAGTTGGGTTGCAAATTGCAACTAAGTTCTACCTTTGAGAGTATCGAGGAATTAAAAACCTATCCTCCGAATTACTCGTTCTTTGTGAAAATAAAGTGCGCAAACTGTAGAGAATCAACTGATAAATGGCACGATATCATGGAATCAAAGAAAATTCAGCAAAAGACTAGAAATGTGTAGCCGAGGAACTACCATAGTCATCTTGGAAAATACCAATGCTTCTTATCTGGATGAGGATTTGGGCAAATGTAAAACAATTGTTGCTTTCGATTGTAGAGAAGCAGAACCAGCTGATTTCTCTCCCCGAACCGGATGGATTGCAAAAGCACCGAATAATGGTCCACCTTTTTAAAATATTGCTTTATTCGAAGATGATTGTGTTGAGCATGATTAAAAATAAAATCAAAGCCCGGTAAGTGTATATGGATTTAGTAAACTTTTATAAAACTTGAAGAAATGAAAATAATCTGAGCAACTAATTTCCTCACAACCTTTTTTAGATTGTTCAAATGAATTGTTTTTATCGAAATCTGTTGTATCATCACTATTATCATATATCATAACTGCACTTCTCTCTGATCCCATCTTTCTTCCACAGTCATCTGAGGATAAGTCTGATATACTCTCTGTATCTGAAATCTTTTCATTTACCGGACTATCAATAGATAATAGTGTTTGAACAATCGTATCTTCATCAATATCTTCTTTCTGCCGCTGCTGCTGCTGATGCACCTGTTGTTGTTGATTCGGAAAATTGTTGATACAATCCCAATCAATTTCATTTCCGTTCAAAACAGAATAATCGTTCTCGATGCTCGACAATTGGCTTGAAGAGTCATTCTCTACTGTATGATCTGAATGCGATTCAACACCACAATCATCTTCATCCCGTTTTATACAAATCCCTAATCGATTAGATTTGTCAGGGTTCACAAAATTTACAAGATTTTCACATTGCTGAATATCACGGTAAGGAGAACTTTTGTTCTCTCCATGCTGCCTTGATTGTTAATTAGCTGATAATGCTCAATAGCACTCAGTACCATTTCCTCCTCTTCTTTCCGGATACTGCTGTTACCTTTATTAAATTTACAATCGAAACCATTGCGAATTTCTAATGGATTTTTGCCGAAATTTTTGGCTAAAATACAATTTTTCTGTCGAGAGGATATAAACTGTCGATTGTAAGATCTTCATCTGAGCTAGTAGTTGGTGTAGTGAAATATGATGTTTTTGCTATCGGCGAATCCTTGACTTCAGTCACTTTTGAATTAGTTTTCTGCATCTATTTTGAGTCAATCTTTTGATTAGATTTTGATTGCCTCATGATATCTCTTCCTTTTGCCATTTTCAATGCATTCGGACTTCGTTTATGCTTCTTATTTCGAGTTTTGGTTCTTTGGTTTTGTGAGTTTTGTAGACTCATTGAATTTGGAGTACCATCATCTTCTGTAATCTGATCTTTTTCTGATGTACTTTCAGACTCATTAAATTTGTCTTAATGAGTCTGAAAGTACAATTTTTCCTACCACCGGGACGGATTCAGAATGTTAGATGCATTAGAAGCAGTTTCGTTTAGCTCTATACTACTATTACTACTACTAGTACTATTATTATAAGCTTGCTCCTTTTCAGGTTCTAATTCATCGTGCGGTGCGATTTCTTTAAAAAGCCGACGTTTTCCTTTCGGTTTGACTGTTTTCCATTCATCTTGAACGATTTATTTTTCGGCAGTTGTTGTTTGTGTTTCTTGGATCTTTAGCTTATTGTTAGTACGATAATTACTTGTACTTTTAACACTAGTTCGTATTCTCTTAAAATCGTTAAGTGTATTAAATTTATTATTAGCTCATGTCTTAGAACTACTATCACTGTTTATCAGATCACGTTGCTTTGATGTTAGTGGTAGAGTTAACGTTGAGGAAGTGACAAGCTTTGCATGGTGGAATTTCTTTTTATCATAATTCGGCACTGATGATGAAGACTTATTGGATAACGAAGATTTATTTTAATTATTGTGTTGTCGTTCCGAATCATCACTATCGATATATCTTATATCGTTTAGAAATTCCGTGCTGTTGTTTTATTCTTTGGAGTTTTATACACCAGGGGTTTTATATCGTTTCTCCTGCTAGTGTTGTAGTTATGGTTTAGCAATTCAGAACTATTGTTGATTGCAAGTTTGTAACAATATGTTCAAGAAAGAATTTTTTGGGATTCTCTGGTATATAGCAAAAGCTAAAAAATGTTCTAATTCGTTATTTCATCACACAACTCATTAATTTTTGGTGACAAGTTTCACGTCTTGGTTTGACTCATCAACAGGTCCCAAATAGCGAAATTGGGTGATTTGAAAAACAAATGAAAAAATGAAAAAAAGAAGAAAGAAATGAATAGTGTGAGAAAAATAGAAAAAACATTTTTTTTATTTATTAAAAAAATGTAAAAAAATTTTTAAAGAAGCAGATTCATTCGAAGCGAATCGAACCTGTATACGCCACGCAGTGGGCTGAAAAATAAAGAAGTAAAAGGAAGAAGAAGAAGCGTTTCGTGTCAGCAGAAAACCTTCCACTCATCGATGCAGCTTGTTTTCTGCCTGCTGCAGGCGCTTGAAAATAGATCAAACTGATCTCTTCTCATATAAACTCAGAATAAATTCTGGGTATGAATTGTATGAGGAAAAAACACTCCTATACGAGCCCAGGAGGAAAAATAAATAAAAAGATTACTCTTTTGGACTTTTTACCGGGTTAAACTTAATTTTTTTCAAAAAATTTTTTTTTGGGATTCTCCGGCAAATAGCAAAAGCTAAAAAATTTTCTAATTTGTTATTTCATCACACAACTCATTAATTTTTGGTGACAAGTTTCAAGTCTTGGTTTGACTCATCAACAGGTCCCAAATAGCGAAATTGGGTGATTTGAAAAACAAATGAAAAAATGAAAAAAGAAGAAAGAAATGAAAAGTTTGAGAAAAATAAAAAAAACAATTTTTTTATTTATTAAAAAAATGTAAAAAAAATTTTAAAGAAGCAGATTCGTTCGAAGCGAATCGAACCTGTATACACCACGCAGTGGGCTGAAAAATAAAGAAGAAAAAGGAAGAAGAAGAAGCGTTTCGTGTCAGCAGAAAACCTTCCACTCATCGGTGCAGCTTGGTTTTCTGCCTGCTGCAGACGCTTGAAAATAGATCAAACTGATCTCTTCTCATCTAAACTCCGAATAAATTCTGGGTGTGAATTATATGAGGAAAAAACACTCCTATGCGAGCCCAGGAGGAAAAATAAATTAAAAGATTACTCTTTTGGACTTTTTACCGGGTTAAACTTAATTTTGTTCAAGAAAAAAAAAATTTGGGATTCTCCGGCATATAGCAAAAGCTAAAAAATGTTCTAATTTGTTATTTCATCACACAACTCATTAATTTTTGGTGACAAGTTTCAGGTCTTGGTTTGACTCATCAACATGTCCCAAATAGCGAAATTGGGTGATTTGAAAAACAAATGAAAAAATGAAAAAAAGAAGAAAGAAATGAAAAGTTTGAGAAAAATAGAAAAAACATTTTTTTTTATTTATTAAAAAAATGTAAAAAAATTTTTAAAGAAGCAGATTCATTCGAAGCGAATCGAACCTGTATACGCCACGCAGTGGGCTGAAAAATACAGAAGAAAAAGGAAGAGGAAGAAGCGTTTCGTGTCAGCAGAAAACCTTCCACTCATCGGTGCAGCTTGTTTTCTGCCTGCTGTAGGCGCTTGAAAATAGATCAAACTGATCTCTTCTCATATAAACTCAGAATAAATTCTGGGTATGAATTGTATGAGGAAAAAACACTCCTATACGAGCCCAGGAGGAAAAATAAATAAAAAGATTACTCTTTTGGACTTTTTACCGGGTTAAACTTAATTTTTTTCAAGAAAGAATTTTTTGGGATTCTCCGGCATATAGCAAAAGCTAAAAAATTGTCTAATTTGTTATTTCATCACACAACTCATTAATTTTTGGTGACAAGTTTCAAGTCTTGGTTTGACTCATCAACAGGTCCCAAATAGCGAAATTGCGTGATTTGAAAAACAAATGAAAAAATGAAAAAAAGAAGAAAGAAATGAAAAGTTTGAGAAAAATAAAAAAACAATTTTTTTATTTATTAAAAAAATGTAAAAAAAATTTTAAAGGAGCAGATTCATTCGAAGCGAATGGAACCTGTATACGCTATGCAGTGGGCTGAAAAATAAAAAAGAAAAAGGAAGAAGAAGAAGCGTTTCGTTACAGCAGAAAACCTTCCACTCATCGGTGCAGCTTGGTTTTCTGCCTGCTGCAGACGCCTGAAAATAGATCAAACTGATCTCTTCTCATATAAACTCAGAATAAATTCTGGGTGTGAATTATATGAGGAAAAAATACTCCTATACGAGCCCAGGACGAAAAATAAATAAAAAGATTACTTTTTTGGATGGACTGGTGCTGGTCTCTCCTGGGGCAGAACTCCACGCCTTCGTGGGAGTATGTAAAGACTGCTCTGTTAGCTGAATGGGGAGTACCGAAGGATGACCTCAAGGTCAAGGGCCAGCTGATGTTGAGAAAACAGAAAGCAGGGGAGTCATTTGCTACGTACCACCAACACCTTCTAACGCTTCTTCTTCTTCCTTTTTCTTCTTTATTTTTCAGCCCACTGCGTGGCGTATACAGGTTCGATTCGATTCGAATGAATCTGCTTCTTTAAAAAATTTTTTACATTTCTTTAATAAATAAAAAAAGTGTTTTTTCTATTTTTCTCAAACTTTTCACTTCTTTCTGCTTTTTTTCATTTTTTCATTTGTTTTCCAAATCACCCAATTTCGCTATTTGGGACCTATTGATGAGTCAAACCAAGACTTCAAACTTGTCACCAAAAATTAATGAGTTGTGTGATGAAATAACAAATTAGAACATTTTTTAGCTTTTGCTATATACCGGAGAATCCCAAAAAATCCTTTCTTGAACAAAATTAAGTTTAATCCGGTAAAAAGTCCAAAAGAGTAACCTTTTTATTTATTAGAGATTAAGTGTAAAATAATATAATACTGATAATTAATTTAAAAACGCTTTTGTTACGTAGAGGTGTCATTCCTAATTACACAAAGAAAAAGTATCTTTTAACGAATTTTTTTTATCGGAATTATAACGTAAATATGAAATTTTGAAGGTTTTGATTATTCCTAATCATCCCAGAGCCCGCTCACATAGGATGAAGGTCGTCTAGGTTCGCCTTGTCTCTCTCTCTCTCTCTCTACAGGTCAATTAGGGACTCTGAAGAATTATGCCCCTCAGAGTCAGATGGGAGGCTGGGGCAGGCAAAGAAGGCAGAACATCTGCGCCTTCAAAGGTATACAGGTAAGTGACGTAAGGGTCCCTTCAGGACTGGATGTGTGCCGGCTTTTGTTGGATAGGCACGACGAATTTTTTTGATTATGGCTGGCGGCAGCGGCAGGTTTTTGTCGAACCTCCCCACACTCTCCGCAAATAGCTGAGGCGAACTAGCGTGCCGCCCTGTAGTCAACGCTGTCCGTCCAGTGATCTGTCAGCTCATGCTGGCAGTCGGGACTTTACATCCCAAGCGAATCACTCTTCAAACTTCCATAACAAAAATGGCGCCCAACGTGGGGCCACCTCAGTCAACCTCGGTGTTCAAATGTGTTTGACACTGGGGACTGAGGCTACTTGAGATATGGACATTTGGTTTTTAGCTAAATCGTCTGACTCGGTAGTTTCATATCTAGTGGAGAACACATGTCTTGTTGACATTTTTTTCTGTAGAGAACGTCAAGTTTTTAAAAGTTTTTGATTTTTTTGGAAATAAAGTAAAGTTTTTGATATTTTGAGATATTGGGTTTTTTAAGTTAACGTAACGTTTTAGATTTTTGGAAGTTTTGAATTGAAGTTCGACTCTAGGTTTGACTTTGGTCAAGCCTCGAGTCTGAACAGTTGGCTAGTTTTTGAAAGTTTTTGATTTTTTTTTAATTTTGTTTGAATTGCTCTTTCCCGCTGGCCCTTCTGTCATGGAAATGGTGGGTGGCTTCACAAAATTTTTTTGTGTGAGCTCTCACGGAGACATGTCTCTGTTGGCCAACTGGCTGGACAGATTTGTGAATCTGTGAGACGACTTTTTGGCTCCAGCTAACTAGTTGACCAGATTCATGACTCTGCCCAGTTGGAAGGTTAGCTGGACATGACAATCAGGTTAGGAGGAAGGAAGGATTTGTTGGAGGATGGAAGTGATGCTGGAGACCTTCAGTAATCAGGAGTTGGCATACTGCTAACTGCCTGGCTGAATACCATTTTCAGTCTCTAGCTTCTCCAACCCGACTCTTCCCAGATTTCTGTGGGAACTCCACATTTTTTTCAATGCACACATTCACGTCGCTTGCCTGTATAAATTTTCTGACCTGTGAGGAGGGGGAGCGATTTGAAGAACTCTTATGTTGAGAGTTAGCTCCTGGGGGAGTGAAGGAGAAATTCCATGATTTGAAAGTTTTTTTTGGAAACGTATTGAGCGAACTTTGGAACGAAAATTGTTGTTCGATCGATATGTCTCGTAGCTTGATTAGTAACATTCTGCTAATGTCTTCGAATATTTGATTTTTTGTTTGAAATTTTTGATGATCTCTCCGAACTGTTGATAAGACGAACTTTCGATAATAAAAATTTTTTTTGCTGAAATTTTAGTATCCAGTCTTAATCTTCGAACGTTTGGAAGAATTTTTTTTTGGAAGTGTAGTATATCATCTCGACCTTCGACTTTGACATAGTATTCCCTTGGGGTATACATTTTTTTTCTCTCGACTTGATTTACGACTAAATTCGGTATGGCCACAGTGAGGACCCCACCTCTTGTGCCGAACGGTGTGACTATGTTTCCTGAACCATGCACTATCTCTACAGATACGAGCTGGTCAGCCGAGCGAAAGCCTGTCATGACCACATGTGAACATGTTTTCCATGAGGCATGCATACGGACTTGTCCTAACTGTCGACGCCGCAACACGCAACAAGACCTTATTGAATATACTGGTGCCATCCCTAAAAGACCGAAGAAGGCGAAGCCCGCGAAGTCGGCTAGTCGCGATTCATTGCCGACCTTCGACTTACCACCACCGAGTCGACGATCTCTATCACCAGGAATGCCCGATTTGCACTCAAGGACTTTTGTAAACCCGAGTCCTCGACGGGATAGTTCATTGCGTACAGATCGAGACCACACCTCAGCCGCTACGGATGCGCTGATATCAGACCTACGCCTACAAATTCAAAACCAAATACGAGAAGGCCTCGAACAGAGCCTCAATGGTTTGCGGACTGACTTAACGAATAGTATCCGACAACAAGTAGCAGCAGCAATGCCGCCAATGGACTTTGCATGACCTCCTTCGTCCAGGGGTAATCCAAGACCATCGAACGATTTCCCCAATCTGAGGAGACAATTGTTTTAGAGACCACCATCACCTTTTGGTCAGCCTTTTCGTCAGCCTACTGGTCAGCCCAGACCGAAATTTGTCCCAACTCAACCACCTCCACATATTCGTCACCCTGCAAATATAGGACAGCGATGATCAGGCAGTTCTATCACTCCGCTCTAGAAGGGGATTTTGATCTCCTGGTCAGAAACATGCTTACGTTATTAACAGGACCAGCGACGGACTGGTACTGGTCGATATTACGGCATAACCCTCTTCCAACTTGGGAATTTATCAAAACGGGATTGTCCATTGAATGGGGAGTGCCCAAGGATGATCTAAAAATAAAATTACAGCTGATGTCTCGAAAGCAAAAGCCTGGTGAACTATTCGCTATGTATCACCATCATTTAGGGTTGCTGCGTGATCAGCTACAGAACGCCATGCCAGACCAAGAGTTTCTGGAGATTGTCAAATCGAACTTGTTGCCTGAGATTCAGGAAAAAATACGATACGATAGGACAGCTGAGATCGCTTGTTACTCGTATCCAAGCTACGCAGATACGAATTGCAACAGCTGGTAGTTGGAACCCTTACCGGAACCAAGGAGTGCACGAAGTTGACAACTTTCAGATCTTGGACCCTGAACTGGCAGTAGCAACAGGCAGTGACAGCAGCCTAGGTGACGTGTCGAGCATTTCGGTCAAACACGCTATTGTATGCTGGAATTGTGACCAGTCCGGTCAATTTTATCAAGACTGCAGGCAAGAGAGACAAGTTGTTTTCTGCTATGGATGTGGACGCAAAATGTTTTCAAGCCTGATTGCCGCTATTGTAGACAGAAAAACGAAAGACGGGTCGGGAATACCACCACCTCTTTCTGACCAGCGTCAACGTCGCGAGCGACAACTGCAACGAACACTCCAGTTCAAGCTTTGAACAAGCAGGAAGGTCCGCTCAATTAGCAGACCTTGACGAATCCCTGAATTGTCCACTGATATCATTCAGCGATTCTGATGATATCAGTAAAACACCTGAAAGTACGAACATTTCATTGAGGGAGACGGAGAATCTGATAGACTTCTCCGTAGATCTTCAGGCTCCCATTTCCACTTCTGGGGAGCCCATGACATTATTAGACACTTCTTTGGAAGAGTCTTCAATTTTGGATGTCCCGATCACACCTACAGCACCTTTAGCTGACAAAGTTATTGAGCAGGAGGTTTGGCCTCATGGCATTTCTATATTAAAACGGCCACCAAGCTCTGTTATGACGAGTGGGCGTTAGCCTGTTTTACATCCGCTGACGCCGTATCATACACTTCTGCAGAAATACAATGCAGCAAAAGACCGAATCTTCTCCTCAGTAGCGAGTTAGCCGAAATAATGTTTCCTGACTTGGATATGAGACCGAAAAAGAAAAGATCTGGCGTTCGTTGGCAGGAATACTGCCGACGGATGAGACTAGAGAGGAAAAAAACTGGCACAGATTTCCGTGTCGATGCCAGACGACATTCGAATGTACGCCGAAGTAAAGCTGCTCGGGCGAACTTAGCCTGGACTACTTGATAGTGGTGCCACTGTCAGTATTCTAGGTCAGGGAGCTCTAGAGAAGCTTGCCGAAGCATATCTCGAATGGAAGAGGTATCGGACATAGGTCCAAGTAGCAAATGTTGCCATGACGACTGTGCATGGTCATGTGAACTTGGACGTCACTTTCCGTGATAAGACCCAAAACGTGTGTTTTTACGTGGTTCCTGGGCTCACACAGGCACTATATCTGGGAATAGACTTCTGGCGTCTATTTGGGTTGGCTCCAGATGTCCTGGGCATAGTCGCAGAAGTGAATCCAAGTGTAATAGCTACCTCTGACACCGACTGCCATATTCCTTCTAGTCTCGATCAACAACGCTTAGAAGCCACCAAACAGCTTTTCCCCTCTTTCGCCTCTCTAGGCCTGGGAAAAATATCATTGGTCACTCACAATATTGAAACGAATGACGCAGATCCGATAAAACAGCGCTTTTATCCGATATCGCCGGCAGTACAAAGTTTGATGGATGCTGAATTAGAACGAATGCCATCGCTGGGTGTGAGAGAGGAGAGCCAGAGTCCTTGGAGCTCTCCAGTTGTTCTGGTAAGGAAGCCTGGAAAGGTCCGGCTTTGTTCTGGCGCCAGGAAGGTCAAGTCTGTTACGAAGAAGGATGCCTATCCGCTCCCGCAGATAGACGCACTTCTGAGTCGACTTCCTCCGGCTAACTACATAACGAGCCTGGACCTGAAAGACGCATTCTGGCAGATCCCACTAGACGCTGATTCCAGAGAGAAGACCGCTTTTACAGTTTTACGGTCATCCTCTCTATCAGTACACAGTGATGCCATTCGGGATATGCAACGCTCCACAAACGATGTGCCGCCTCATGGATAAAGTCATTCCTTTTGATCTTCGTGAGAACGTTCTCATATATCTAGACGATTTATTAAATCTGTCATCAGACTTTGACTCGCATCTCACGCTACCATCCCGTGTAGCGGATTCTTTGGGGAAAGCTGGCCTCACTATCAACGTCGAGAAGAGCAAGTTTTGCATCAAGGAGAACAAATACTTGGGTTTCATAGTCGGGAAAGGAGGAATTAGGACTGACCCAGACAAGATCTCAGCTATAGTTGACTATCCATCACATAAAACTGTTCGGCAAGCCCGACGCCTACTAGGTATGACGGGATGGTATAGACCGTTCATCCCGAACTATGCTGATGTAACTGCCTCCATTACAGACACCTTGAAAAACACTAGTTAGTTCAAATGGACACCTGAAGCTCAGACGTCTCTTGATCTTCTCAAGCAAAAACTTACCTCTGCTCCGTTGTTAGTGAGTCCGGACTTCACCAAGCAGTTCGTTATCCAGTGCGATGCGAGCCAACAAGGTATTGGTGGAGTGCTGATTCAACTAGATGACGAGGGCCACGAGAAGCCAATAGCCTACGTCTCGAAAAAGTTGAACTCAGCATAAAGAAATTATACCGTCACAGAGCAGGAATGCCTAGCTGCAATCTCAAGTGTACAGAAGTTCCGGCCCTTCATAGAGCTCATGCCGTTTAAGATAGTGACTGATCATGCGAGCTTGAAATGGCTGACGTCTCAAAAGGACCTCAGCGGTAGACTTGCGCGGTGGAGTTTGAAGCTTCAGGGCTTCGACTTCACTATTGAGCACAGAAAAGGAAGCCTGAATGTCGTCCCTGATGCGCTGTCACGCATCCATTGTGACAGCCTGTCCACAAATTAAGATCCTGGCCGATAGTTGACCTTAGTTCGCCATATTTCAGCTCGTTGGAATATGAGGAACTGAGGCATAAGGTTAAAACGACTTCTGGCAAACTACCAGATCTTTGCGTCAGGGATGGCTTCGTTTACATTCGGACTGTTCCGAGAACAGGCGACCCGATTCAGGAAGAAGAAGCTTGGAAGCTTTGGATTCCACGAGGGCTTGTCACCGACGTCATTTCAAAGGCTCATTATCCGCCACTGGCTTCACACGGATGTATAGGGAAAACACTAGAACGTCTGCGAAGACATCTGTACTGGCCACGAATGACAGTTGATGTCAGAAAGTACGTAGGCGCCTGTGACGTGTGTAAGGAAACAAAGGCTCCCAATACTATTCTGAGACCACGTATGAAAGTCCAGTCAATGACAGAACGACCATGGCAGAAGCTGTACATCGATTTTCTAGGTCCATATCCTCGGTCAGTGAAAGGAAACGTCTGCATTCTAATAGTTCTTGACCACTTTTCAAAATTTCCGATTCTCACACCTATGAGAAAAGCGTGTTCACTCAATGTGTGCCAATTCATTGAGACGGAACTGTTCCACGTGTTCTGAGTCCCGGAAGTCATGGTCTCTGAGGTGTCCAGTTTTGCTCGACTCAGTTGACCAGATTACTGGAAAAGTATGGGGTGAAGCATATGTGAACGGCAGTCTACTCGCCGCAAGCAAACGCCTCAGAATGAGTAAACCGGTCTCTATTGTCAGGGATTAGGGCTTATATCGGGAGGGAACATACGAAGTGGGATGAGAAACTAAGCCAAGTAGCGAGTTCCCTTAGGAGCTCTTTCCATCAAGCTACTGGTTTCTCTCCCTATCGAACACTCTTCGGTCAACAATTGATTGAACATGGTAGCTCCTATTCCATCTTGAGGAGCCTTGGAACTCTTAATGAGTCGGTGAGAGTAGATGCTGAGGACAAACTGAGATTGATCCGTGCGAGAGTGCAGGAAAATTTACAACATGCGTTCGAACAGGGTTCAAGAGCATGCAATCTCAGGGCGAAACCTGTCGATTTCAAAGTGGGTCGAGAGGGTATTTAGAAGGAATTTTTCCCAAAGCCACTTCCAACAGCAGACGAGTGCTAAACTGGGACGGAAATTTGTCAAATGTAACCTGACAAGCCAAGAAAGGAAACTCCCTATACGAGCTTGAAGATCTTCAGGGGAAACTGTTAGGAGTCTATCACGCCAAAGACATCAGGCAGTGATCATCAGTGTAGAAACGTCGTCTATCTATTGTCACGTTTATTCCTGGTAGCCCTAAGAAGGCATCCAGCCAGCTTCACTGGTAAACTATAGGATATCGCGAAGCCCTCCTATTGCCCCGTCAATGGTGGGTGATATACCTGTTGGAATTCAATCTCATCAGCACACCTCTACCTCTTATGAGTAGATAACCTTTTATAGTCCCTTCCGGATCGGCCTCATTAGGAGGAGTTTTTTTTTGTCCGTCCGTCTACAACCTCTCGTTAATCCACAACCGTCGGACATAGCAGTACTAAATCTAGATCCTGGTAGCCCTAAGAAGGCATCCAGCCAGCTTCACTGGTAAACTATAGGATATCGCGAAGCTCTCCTATTGCCCCGTCAATGGTGGGTGATATACCTGTTGGAATCCATTCCTGTATAAGGCTGTCAGCATGTCACTACTTCGACGACGCCTTGGAGACACACCCTTGAACAATCGCCAGTCGGAGATCAGGGTGAGATGTTGCGCCGAGAACGCTTGGCGATCAGTTCTTTAGGTTGCCGATCGCAAGGCTTCCGCAGCATTTCGGTGGGGGAGGGCAGAGAGACATCGACAAGCTGGATTTTTTAGGTTACCAGCTTGTCGATGTGGCTATGGCTTCCCACACGGAGAGGAATGTCGAGGTCTGATCAAAGACTGACGAGACTTCAGGGATGTGTCCTCGATGGGTCATCGGTCAAGTAGAGTCCGAGTGATGAGGAATACGCATTGGGTCGTGGGTCGAGACACACATTGAGCGGCCGCAGCGATGAGGCCTATGTTTAAGACCAGCTGGCTCAGTCGACCATTTTTCAGCGTTATCTAAACCACGGGTGGCTCAGACAACTCTGCCCTGTTATGGTCATAGCGTATTGCATATAGCAATATGCTACAAGAATTACTGAAGCGTGTATGCCGGCTGCGTCAAGCATAAAAAAATGAACGCATCCCGACCGAAAGAAATGCATTTCCTCAAGCTGCAGATGACAGGCTGGGGATGACAAAGAAGAAGAAGAATCAATCTGTCTTACTTCTCGAGTAACAGTCGCGTGCATAAATGAAATCAGAAAACATCATCAAAAATCCTCAACCACATTTGGCCCAAAACGGAAATAATTTGGATAAATTTTGGTAGTGTCAAATCCAATAAATAAAATACTCTAGGAATTTCCAAAGGGTGCTGGACAGAGAGAAAAGAAAATTTTGCTGAGCTCTTTGAAAGGGAAGAACTTTTTGCTGCTCCAGAGATAAGTTGGCCGGATTGTTTTAATTCTGGCGTTTCTGTCTTCCGTCCAATTTTGAGACATATACAATTTAACAAAATTCGCTGTTGAGCAAGGAAGTTTTGATGCAGGCGACCAAGGGCTTTGAAATCAATATTTCTCGGACTGGTCGCACCAGGATACATTTCAACAGTTCGTGATCGGTACTAAAAGTATTCGGTGGCATCCACCTTTGCCGGCATTTAATACAGTCATAGTGGCGGAATACTTAAAATATGTTATAAACTCAATACTTTTTCAAAGGGGAATATATCCGCCTGAGAGTTTTGTGAACACGCAGCAATATGGATTAGCAATTGTCAAAATTCCAACAATCGTTTTCATTGGACTTGCCCCTCCAAAATGTCAACAAAATCCAGCACAAAAGGTGTAAATGGTCATTAGATTTTACTACAAAGAAAAATGCTGATATTCCTTCACCGCCAGATTATAATCCTTCAGTTGCACAAAGTAGATACAGTCGTCAACTATAAAATGAATTTGTAAATTGTTTTAAATTCTAATTTTTATTATGATTACGTTCCGCACTTTCTTATTTAATTTCGTTCAAGATATAAGTGTAGATACAAGTACCGCTGGGCAATATTATTTCAACTCATCGAATTAGTTTGTGATAGAGCCTACAGACAGCAAGTCGAAGCAATAAATTCTAATTTAATATGTAACTAGATGGCGGATGCTGAAGCGCTTCATCATACCGTGGAATTTTCACCGTGAGTATTATTGATATATTACACATTTTCTTTTGGTATACGCATACTTCGGCTTCTGTAGCGACTTACACATGTAGGACTTCCTTTTATTGATATTCTTCTCATGTAGATATATATAATTTTGATTTAATACTATATATATATATACATATATTGTTCCAGTTTTTGATATATTTGCATGTATATACTTTGAAATGATAATCCGTTTAAGTAGACACTCTATATGTATAAATATATGTATAATTTAACGATATACTTACCAGTATACATTTTTAATGGATGATCCGGTTGAATCAACACTCTACATACCTATATCCATATATACGATAATGATATACGTACTTGCACATGTATATTGGAATCTTGACCTTTTGAATTTTTTTGATTTAGTGCTTTATATATAACCAGCTATAGTTGATTTGTTGAATACTACACATTATCGAAAGTATCGGACGGAAAATTAGATTAAAGCAATTTTTCTAGTTAGATTTAAGTGTATAGTGTTGAAGTGGACGATGAGAGAAGTATGAGAGAATTAACAGTCTAGCGACTGAGCTAGATTATTACAAAATGAAGTTTTCAAGGGAAATTATTTAGAGATTAAGTGTAAAATAATATAATACTGATAATTAATTTAAAAACGCTTTTGTTACGTAGAGGTGTCATTCCTAATTACACAAAGAAAAAGTATCTTTTAAAGAAATTTTTTTATTAGAATTATAACGTAAATATGAAATTTTGAAGGTTTTGATTATTCCTAATCATCCCAGAGCCCGCTCACATAGGATGAAGGTCGTCTAGGTTCGCCTTGTCTCTCTCTCTCTCTCTCTACAGGTCAATTAAGGACTTTGAAGAATTACGCCCCTCAGAGTCAGATGGGAGGCTGGGGCAGGCAAAGAAGGCAGAACATCTGCGCCTTCAAAGGTATACAGGTAAGTGACGTAAGGGTCCCTTCAGGACTGGATGTGTGCCGGCTTTTGTTGGATAGGCACGACGAATTTTTTTGATTATGGCTGACGGCAGCGGCAGGTTTTTGTCGAACCTCCCCACACTCTCCGCAAATAGCTGAGGCGAACTAGCGTGCCGCCCTGTAGTCAACGCTGTCCGTGGAGTGATCTGTCAGCTCATGCTGGCAGTGGGGACTTTACGTCCCAAGCGATTCACTCTTCATAACACATAATCTAAAAGATTATAAATTTTGTTGCGCATTCCAATTGGTATAAATAAATAAATATGAAATCTTAATATATAAAAATCCGAGTGTCACGACGTTTGTACACGCTAATCTCCGAAGCCTCCGAACCGATTCCAATGAAATTTTGTGAGCTTGAAATATAGGATAGTTTTGGACACGATAGCTGGCGCTGTTATCGAGATCTAAAAAGCTGCCTGAGAACGCGTCGACGTGGAAAGCTGCAATTTTGAACTCGACGTTTTAATAAAAATTGCAAATACAAGTTCAAAAATGGACTAAACCGGGCAACACTTTCGTAGGTTTGCCATACACATATTTCGTTTTTTTGTATATATTTAGACCATGCCTTACAACCAGAGCTGAAATTTTGTATGTGGTGTTTTCATAGCAATAGTAGATAAAATTTAAAAAATTGACTAAATCGAGTAACCTCTCCTTGGTGTTGCCATACAAAATTTTCCGTTTTTCACTATATATTTGGAAACTGTGTGAGAACGCGTTGACGCGGAGAGCTCAAATTTTGTATACGGCGTTCTCATGAGAAGTACAAATACAAGTTCAAAAATGGACCAAATAGGGCCACCGCTTTTTGGTGTTGCCATACAAATATTTAGATTTTCACTATAGTATGTTTTGGACACTGCCCCAAGCGTCGACGTAGAGAGCTGACATTTGATCACGGCGTTTTAAAAAAACATGTAAATTTAAGTTAAAAAATGGGACAAATCGGGCAACTCCTTCGTAGGGTTGCCATACAAAAATTCGTTTTGAACTATATATTTTGGTAGTCGACGTGCAGAATCAAAATGTGGTGCTTGGTGTTTTCAGCAATAGTAAATAAAATTACAAAGATGGACTAACCGGGGAACGTCTTCCTGCTGTTGGCATACAAAACTTTGGTTTTTCACTATACATATGTGGAAACTGTCCGAGAATACATCGACGTAGAGAGCTCGAATTTTGAACACGGCGTTTTCATCGGAACTGTAAATACAAGTTCAATAAAATAAGTAAAAAACGAGTTTTCAAACAAAACTGAGGCCAAGCCGCATGAAAAAGTAGAAAATAAACTTTTCTTCACACACAGAGGTGGACTCAGATTTTTTGATTGGGACATTTCTCTTGAATATTCTTTCTCTTCATGAATCAAATCACTTATTGCCTCGGATTGATCATACTGAAATATATCGGTGATTGTCAGCGAATAAAATCTGAGTCCACCTCTGTGTGTGAAGAAAAGTTTATTTTCTACTTTTTCATGCGGCTTGGCCTCAGTTTTGTTTCAAAACTCGTTTTTTACATATTTTATTTTCTGCCTTTTTCACGTTAACTAAATTGTTATTACGTGCTGCATGGAGGTATTTTTATAACAATTTTTAAGTCATGTTTGGTGCCGATCCGAAAACAAGAATTTTTCGAGTATCAAATCGTTGATGTACTGCAACGGTTTTCTGAAATTCAAATTATGTTTTAAACAGAGCTTTTTAGCTGTATTCCAAATTGATCCCATATAACATGAATTTTTCATGTTTTCCACAGACTTTTCCTATTACTATGAATTTTTTTTTAAAGTTTACATGAATTTTCCTCGATTTTTCATGCACGTTTTCATGGTTGTTGAAGAGAAAGTACTGATGCCAGTAGGACGGAAAAAAAATGATTCCGCATAGCTTATAAAACTTTTTTGTCGGAAAATTTTCCGGAAAAGTCGGAAAATTCCGGAAATTCCAGAAAAATTGGAAAATTCTGCACTTTTCCTGAAACAGATTTATCACTAATCATATAGATGAAAATTTTTCCGATAATTTCCCCGCTTTTCCGGGCTTTCCAGGAAAAGCGATTTACATGAATTTTCCTCGATTTTTTCTGCAAGTTTTCACCATTGTCGGAGAGAAAGTAATGATGCCAGTTGATAGGGAACTTGATCCTGCATAATTTAAAAAACTTGTTTACCGGAAAACTCTGCATTTTTCCTGAAACGGATTTATCACTAATCAAATTTGTATCAAATTTTCAAATGGTTTTTCCTGATTTTCCGGATTTTCCATGGCAATTTCCGGTTCAAATTTTGACAGATTCAATTGGCACGTGACATGAACCTGTGTGCCAAATTTCAGCTCGCTGTGATGACGAGTGGGTCTACGAGAGTGTCGAAAATAGTAAAGAAATATATAAATAGACAAATTCGTGTACGAGTTAAAGGGAATGGCTTCAAAAAGAACCAAATCGGGCTACCGCTTTTTGATGTTACCATATATAAATTGAAGTTTTCACTATATATTTGGACACTGCCTCACGCGTCGACGTAGAGAGCTGACATTTTGTACACGGGATTTTCATAAAGAAAAATTTAAATTAAGTTCAGAAATGGGACCAATCAGGAAACTCCTTCGTAATGTTGCCATGCAAAAAATTTGATACGTGGTGTTTTCATACAAATGGTAAATAAAATTTCGAAAATGGGCTAAATTGCGTTACCCCTTCTTAGTGATGCCATACACAACTTCTGTTTTTCACTATGTACTTGATAGCTGCCTGAGAAGGGTTCGAGGTGGAGAGATCATATTTTGTACACTGAGTTTTCATAAGAATTTCAAATACAGTTCCAAACTGGGACCAATCGGGCAACTTCTTCGTAGGGTTGCCACACCAAAATTTTGTGTTTTTTCGACGTAGAGAGCTACATTCTAGCACACAAATGAGTGTATGCATGCACACTCACACACCCACACATACTCATACACCCACGCACACGTGCGCGCACGCAGACACCCACACATACAGACACAGGGTGAAGCTCTAGCTTAGCTATTACTTATCTTTCAAAAACCCAAACCCACCCCCGCCCAACCAGATATCTATATTATCGCCGGGCAACGCCGAGGGGCTCCCCTAGTATGATATATATATATATATGTATGATAGGTAGTTCATAGTTGATATTCCCGGTATGTGATTCAGTTTACAAAAAGGAAATCCATACCGGTTAATCTATTGCATATACACAATTGAAGCTGGTGGAAAACAACCAGCAGCACTTCACTTCGCACAATCGTCGTATTTCTCTTTTTTTGCAGAATTATTTACTCTGCAAAAAAACCCTTTCAGATCTTAAGTTAAAAGAATTATATTTTAGTCTTACAACTCTTCTGTTCTCTAGTTAGCTTTTATCTGAATTAATGTTTTATAATAATCATGTTATGCGCATTATAACCAATATAACTGCGTGCTGTAATGATGTATCCTGTCAGTCTCTAATTGTTGACACAAGATGTCGTTTTCTTCTTTTGCCAGCCGGAATAATTTTTCTGCCGCCTGTTCCCTTCTGTTTTATCAATTATAGCCCGTAAGCTAGAGCCAAGGGAATTTTTTTTCCTATACAAAAACTATGTAAAAAAAGTCGTGGAATGCTCAAGGAATTTCTTTCTTTGTCGATTCCTTGAAGTAGTATGCTAGAGCAAAGAAATTCGAAAGAAAAAACTCTACTTCTCGATTGACAAAAAGGCGTCGTTCTTTTTCGAGAAATCCATTTATGTCAATATTTCTTGAAGAAATAAGTACCTACCGATACACTTATTTCTCTAAGGAATTTTGACTTTGTTGGAATAATTAAAAAATTGTTGAAGGAATGGCGATTTTGCAAGAGGTTGTTACGTCCCACAAATCTCTAGGCATGCTCCATAAATGTTGCGTGTGGTGCTGGTGATTACGTGTTGATAATTGAATTGGTGATTACGTGTTAATAATTGTTGATAACTGGTAACACTGCTCAGAATTCCTTATTTCCAGCGCAACAAATTCGGATTTTTATGACTCCTACGCTGCTGAAGGTCTCTTGCGACCATCTTCACGGGCCAAGGATTGCCGTGGCACCACTACTACGAAACGTCTTCTTTGGGATGCTATAAATATTCAGGCCGTAGCATCGAATCAGTTAAGAAGAAGTAGTTAGACGAGACACCCATCATTAACGTCTTCTTTTGAATGTTATCAGTAGCCGAGACACCCGACACTAAAGACAGCAGTCACTTCCAACTTCATACTAGACAACTAGGACGTACCATCAGATTAGATAAAATGATTTGAAATGTGAATAGAAATTACTGTGGCTTTCATACTGGCGTATATTGTCATTTTCGTAAAACATAACACATTGTTGAGATCTATTTGGTGAGGTAGCTATTGTTTTGTTGTTAATTTAGCATATGTCTTTTTGCAAGCAATTTATAATTAATTCGAATTAATGACAAGCACAAACATTTTTCACCCACAACCAAATAGCCTCGCTTCTTATTTAAACCAGTCATCATATCGTTCGCACTCTACACTAGTCAAAAGTTAGCCCAGATCACCTTAAATACAAGTCCGAAGTTTCACAGTGTACATTGGTCGGTGCACAAGCTAAATATAAAAACAAACAAAAAACAAAGCTGGTTAAAATGATATTGTCAATATTGGCAACATTGCCGCGGATTTGCGAAGGGTTCGAAAATAAAATTCGATATCCGGCAGGAGACAGGAGTACGGCCACTGAGCCCGAAAAAAGGTCTCTTTTTGTACGTGCGGCTGATTGGGCCAGACAACTTCAGTCAAGATCAGAAAAGTAAATTTAAAAGAAAAGAAAAAGACCTCTCGACGATAAAAGAAAACAAAAAGAATTAATTAAAATATATATATATATATATATATATATATTTTACTCGAATAAATTATTAGAGGAAAACGAGATTTGGACTACCGCGTGTTGTAGCACGGAGGTGATTTTAGATGATTCCAACTAAGTTAAAGCTCAACGGAGAAGACTGGTTGAGGACCTGGAAGGGGGATAAGCCCTAAAAAGAGAAACGGAAAAGTTAAAAGCTAAGTGCATTTTTGTATTATCTCTATTTTTTTTTTTTGTTAAATATTCAGGTGTTCTGTGCGTGGCTGGTTGGGGGGTGTGATTTCGCTTCGACTTGTTTCTTTTGTTTTTTTTTATTATTAGATTTTCCGATATTGTAAGTTGCTAGCGGCATGAAAGCCCTTTGCTTATGTAAGTTTTATAACGAATATTATGAACTCAATTTAGCCGTGTGTACTATTTAATCGGTTTCGTGGTTAAATCTAAAAACTACGTGGCGCCCTACACGATTTTCAAAGATTATCACGACCTACACCCTTCCCTGAGTGGCCGCTGTCACGTTCAGAGGGAACATAACATAAATTTGGCGCCCAAAGTGGGGCTCGAACCCACGACCCTGAGATTAAGAGTCTCATGCTCTACCGACTGAGCTACCCGGGCCATGAAGATGCAGCAGCACGATTTTGATATTATTCACAGGAAAGGTAAAGAACATTTATTACCAGACTGGTTATCGCGTTCCGTGCCACTCGTTGATTCGGTAGAGGCACTCAAACCCTCAGAAGATAGTTGGTATACAAAAATGTTAGTCCAAATCAACGAAAATCCCTCTAAATTTCCTGATTGGAATGTTAGAGATGAGAAACTTTGGAAGCATGTTAGGCCTAGATACCCCGCTTTATCCTCTCCGTCTGAAAGCTGGAAGGAAGTAGTACCGAAGCAAGTTAAAAATGATGTACAAGGCTCACGCTGCACCAACCTCGGGTCACTGTGGAGGGCAAAAAACATATGACCGCCTCTGGCAACAATTTTACTGGCCCAAAATGATGGAGGATATAGCAGTGTTTATTAAAAAGTGCACGATATGTCAATCAACTTGAACTTAAAAAGCCGGCAGGTTACATGGCAATTCGAAAGATAGCTAATAATCCTTGGGAAACTATCAGTATGGACTTCATAGGCCCTCTTCCTCGTTCTAGTCGCAGATTTGTCTATATATTGGCAGTAGTTGATCACTTTAGTAAGTTCCCATTATTATTTCCCTTACGCTCAGCGACTGCAAGCTCTATCTCCCTAGTTTTAAACTAACAAATAAAGGAATGAAAATTGTTTTACGTATATCTTCATTTTTCATTAGAAATTATCCATTTCTTCACTATCTTTATTGTCTGAGATACCACACAATTATCAAATCCAAATTGTCAAAAATTTCTTGATCTAATGTCAACTTTCCTTCAAGAAATAAGTGGAAAAATTCCTTGGCTCTAGCATGTTCGAAAAAGTTTTCCGATTTAATGGTGATCCCCATGGACAACCATACTCGGATGGAGCCATTAATATTTCGACGGCAAAAGTCGTGAATGTCTTTTGCCATTAGTACCGAATCCCTGTTTCAGAGTCTTTTTCGTATTGTACGATTTTCTTTTTAAACTTCTTCTTCTTTTTGTACGCATGGCTTGCGTTTCAAGGGTGAGATTTGTGGCACCCATCAGACAGCTGGGGGCGAATTTTATGAAAAGTAGTAACTTTTACTCGTTTGTCTGTTGTAAGTGACTCCAATGCTAAAATTGTCATAAGTTGTTTATACTAGACATACATAGCTATGCAAAAATATTTGTCTCCTTTAATTACCAATTGAATTTCCTCAAAATATCAATTTTGGACCGCTATTGATTTTAAAAATAGTAGATAAAAAATAATTATTCGAGCGGAAAATGCCAATGTTCGTGTTTTTAATAAGTCCAAAGTTATTAAGTATAATAATTTAAATTGACTTCTCCTTTGAACGAGTGTTGTCCTTTTTTCTGAATTCATTTCAAAACCATTCAAAGGGATCAACAACTGTAAGTAGAAAAATATTGTAAATATTGCAAACTTTGTTAAAGAGTTTGTTTCCCACCATCTCACCATCTGTTTGACTGGTTGTAATCAGTGGAATGAGCCGTATCAAAGTATTTCTCCTCCACTAAACAAAATGTCTCAACAGTAAACACAAACCAAATGAGCACACTTGGTAAAAGGCTTCGCCCACCTACCCTTATACTCATAGAAACCTAAGAGTTATAGGCGAGCATTCCTTTTATGTGAATCTGTGATTAGTCCTTGCTTTTCCAGCTTTCATTTTGTGTATCCATGAAATTATTCCTTCGTATACACAACTTTTCTTGTATATTTATCCTGCAGCAAATATATAAATAAACATACATACAAACCTACCGACAAGTTACAAACATATCTCTCTTCTTGTATGTAAAGAAATCCATAGCTGTAAAGTGTGTATAGCAAGGATGCTTTCATCTTATTTCTCAGCAAAGACTTATGTTCAATATTCTTCTTTAAGTACAGTGCAAGAGCTTTTTGGATAGAGTTGCTTTTCACGAGAAGAGGGGAAAGAGAGGGGGTTACTCACGTCCACTTTTGCCTGTTTTGCTTACGATAGAAGACGTCCTTTGATATCAACAGAAGTATGATGAGAAAATTTTCACCGAAACAGTGAAAAAAAAAAAACAAAAAAAAAACAACTAATTTTGATTTTACGGTAAACGCAAGTGATAGAAACAACAGAGATATGGGGTGGATAATCTTAGAACGAAATTGAATTTTGGAATGAGTTAGAATAATGGTAAGGTCACACATTTTATTTAGCAACGGTAGGGGAAGGAGTGATTTAAAGGAGACAATTACTCTCATTTATGATTATATGTAACCACATACACATAATCAGATGAGATGACACATAATTGGTCGAGAAAAAGGTCTTGAGTTCAAATATACTTGATGGGACAAATTTAATTTGGTAAACTTACTTCAAAACTTATAATGGTGCCTAGCCCTTTTATTTTTGGTTCCCACATTACTAAGGTGGGACCAAATTTAAATCGTATATTGAAATAAAAATTCCAGGTTAAGTTAAACCACAAATATTCCCTGTAAGCAAAATTGTCACTCCCTTTCCTTGGTTTTTCATTCTAACATATGTTTTATAAAGCTTTTTCTCTATCGCCATCATTACGCATGTACAGTTTACTTAAGGTAACGTCGTAAAACAAATGCATTGATAAAAGCATTATTCATATATACATGTATATATAGTCATATATACATATATATAATAGGTGTAGCCCCAACGGGAATATGTTAAGCGCTTGTAAAGGGAAGCACTTGCACACCATAGCCACTAGTCAGAAAATATCTTTTACGAAGCGTTCTATGAACATGCCAAGGGTTCTTTTTTTTCTGGTAGCAGTGCCCTGCGCAGAAGAATTTCATTCTTGAGAAGTCAGTTGAAGTATGTGGTTTCATTTAATTAATTATTTGTTGACAGTATAGTTTCTTTAGCAACATTCCCTTGCAATTCGTACAGGTTTACCGTCAAAAGGAGCGCATTCAGAATACACAAAAACCTGAAATATTGAATAAAGCTTGATTCCCTCTGCACTTCCTATAAACGCACTTCTGGAATCTCCAGCTGAGGGCTTCTATCTGCGGATATGTTTATGCCAAAAAGATATGATGAAGAAGGGCTGTTACATTCTTCTTTGAGCGCTTCTATTTCCCGCTGGGAAGGTATCACTAATATGAACCAAAGTTATATCGAACATATCCTGTTATCTGTGTATATCATGAGTGGAAAACAAACTTCAGCAAGACCTTAAATACTTTCAAAACTACCAACAGTCGAAAATAGTAGAAGTACTGGAATATAACTTTGAGGGGGGTTACTGACATCTTAAAAAACATGGAAAATTAGTACAGCTTTGCGTCAAATCTGTGTGTATATTCATGATCAAAAATTGCACATAGTTAGAGAAAAAGCATAAATTTAAGTTATAGCATGTCAAAAATAAGGATTTCAAGGTTATGTATGTAATTAGCTTTCGAAAACTCTACAATTCATGAAATTTGCAGACCTCCCCAGTGGGAAATGGAAGCATAAAATCTTGCAAGATTGGATAATTCTTAATTTTATTTATTTTTTTTTGTCTTCTCTTTTGGTTTTAATTTGTTGTATTTTTATTTATTTATTTATTTTTATACCTTTGGCACCTTATTTCTAAGTTCTCTTTTTCATTTTCATCTTTGGATGTCCTTTTTTTCTATTAATTCGTTTATTTATTTATTATTATCTTATTTTTGCTTTAATTTTTAATGTTACTTATGTTTTTTTTCCAACTAATTATACGTCATAAGATTTTGTAATCCGCTGTACAAGGCCGTATAAATGTATAATGATTACTATTATAGAAGCCTTCCTTGGAAGTTGTGGCTGCATGACTCTTGGTTTCCCAAATAAATTAAAACAAAATAAAATCTGTCAGTCATACCGTCTGGTGGTGGTCTGGTGGGGAAACAACTTTACAGGCTCAAGGATAAAACTACAAATTTGTATGGCATTTTTTTTCATGAATTCAAAATTAAGGCTCGAACTCAGGCTTTCTATGAACATGTTAGAATAAAGTTTCGAGAACTTGCAGCAACACGTTGGTCATCAAATTTCAGCACACTGTCTGCCAGTATAGAGAAGGCATTATCGAGTTTTTTGAGAAAATAATATCCGAACCAGAAAAATGAAACAAAGAAATCATTTTATCCTCCGGGGGGTTTCTGCATTTCTAAAATAAATTTGATACTCAGTTTCTTCACTAGCATTTTATTTAACAACCTGCAGAGTAAAATCATGGATATTTGTTACTGCAACAAAAAAATTCATGAAACATTCATGTCACATATTCGAACTATGAGAGATAATTTTCCAATTGTTTTTGACGAAACCGTAGCATTGGTTGGTGCTCCTCAATAACGGCGGAGCTTACAAAATGCAGATGAACCAAATGCACAATACAACATTTTATTTTTGGAGATAGTTGATACCGTTTCTACCCAAATGGATATTAGATTTGAAAATATGAAG
Organism: Dioctria linearis; assembly: GCA_963930735.1. NCBI lineage: Eukaryota > Metazoa > Arthropoda > Insecta > Diptera > Asilidae > Dioctria > Dioctria linearis. The sequence goes on from OZ005742.1 coordinate 200,490,498, forward strand.
GAGCTTATGTTTATTGAATTGCTAATTACAAGAAACTTGAAAGTTATTCACAAAGTTTACCATCCAATGCATATAATTATATTAAGACCTCGTATGGACAGTTCTTTGAATTTTCAAAATTGAACAATAAGTAAATTGTGGTCTCTAATTCTAATAGTTTCAGAAATTTGTCAGTCAGCGAAATTTTAAATTACGCAGAATGAACTTCAATCAAGTTTTTCTGAAGTCTATAAGCATGCTTGCTTAACATTAAGAATTCCTGTTGGCACAGATAGTACTGAAACATCATTTTCAGCATAAAAGCGAATAAAAACAGTTTTGAGGAACTGTATGGGACAGGAAAGACTCTCGAGCTTGGGATTTACCAATCGATCTTGTAATTGGGATAAAAAAGGGTAAAAATAAAAAGAAACAATCAATTCAAACGGTTTCGCTTTATTTCTTAAATTCAATTTACTTGTATTTTTTTCAAACTACTTTGTTTTAATATAAAAACAATATAAATCATTTCAATTTCTTTTCTCTTAATTTCTCTTATTCCGCGGCCCTACCGGATTATGATAAAAATTAGACTAACTTACATTTGTTCTAACTATTCTCATTCCCTTCCCTTCTTTTTTATGAAAATTACAGTTGGCGGATTATATTTCACTTAAGTTTGATAATTTACCCGCGTGAAAGAATGTGTACGTGACAATTTTAGGGTTTTCCGTTTTGTGTGAAGGGAAATATATTATTCGGATTCTTTATAAGTTGCATTCAAGAATTATTTGTATGATAATATGATATTTGTAATTTTCAGGCGAAAGCGGTTTCGTGCTGTCATGGTCAGATCGTGGGATAATTAATGCACTAAACGGAAAGGTAATTATTATACATATATGTATACGTTATATGTAATTGCTATATTATATATTTTTTTAATGTAACTCATAGGCCTTATTTTATTTGAAAATATATCCTCGATGAAATAAAGCAAAAAGAGAAACTCTACGAGGAAGTCACACAGGACTTTAATAAGAAAAGTTGGCACATAGAATTCATTTATAAATTATCATTAAATTAATGATAATAATAATTATCAAATGTTCACAAAAGTTTCTCTATCCGCTCTTGAACAATAACATACGCTGCGCCACCTTTTTTTCATATATTACTATTTATTGAATTTAAAAGTCTTCCCTCTTAAGAGAGCCGACTAAGTCATATTTCGTTGTCCTTTAAATATACGAGCATGCTACAGTATTACAGTATTACAGGTATTATTTTTAGTTTTTATTTGAGCGAACTTATATATTAATTTCTCAATATTGGTCGATCCTGAACACCCGGCTTAGATAGTCACTCGCCACTGATTGCTAGGTATGTAAAGGGGAATGTCCATTTTAGCCCCGATACCTCCAGACATGAAAGATGTCTTAAACGATGCGTTATTATACTCTGAACATATTTTATTAACAATCTTAATTTATATCTAGCATGGAAAAGCTGGCGGGAGGGGGGTAAGGTTTGATCTAGTGCATTTAAGAAAATCTAGTACAGAATCGAATTCCTTAGATCCTGAGAAGAAGTTTGAGTACCCACACTTTTATACTCGGAGGCTTAAATAGCTACACTGAGAGAAAAAACAATTGTTAAATTGCCCAAGTATGCTTCGTTAACAAATTTTGTATGGAAGCGTATAACTTAGGCAAATTTCAACTAGTATTTTGTTATTTTGTACTTGGCTAAGGCTTAGTGAACTTTGTTAAACTATCTAAAAAAGCTTTGTTAATTTGCCTGAGCATTTGAGAATGATTTTGCCTAAGCTTAGGGAAAATGTGCAAAGGTTATACGTATTTCACCCAAGCAATATGTACAAAGATTTGTCCAAGGGATTTGAGTAATTTACCCAAGAATTTTGAGCAATTTTATACTCACAGCTTAGGCAGTTCACCCTAGTAAGTGTACAAATATTTCACCACAATTTCTATTTCAAAGAACTTTTCTAGAAAAATTTTAAATAATTTTCAAAAAGATTTTGTAGTAACAATATCACAATTTGTATATTTTAGTATATGTCAAATTTCATTATTCATATTTTCAGTAGCAATATAACAACAATGCAAGTATTTATTATTTTTTTCCCAGTTTCGCACAAGTACTTCGGCAATTTATCAAAGCTAAATAGGAAATTTACCAAAGTCGGAGGGCGATTCCGGGCTTGCATGAGCACTAAGGCAAACTTATACTTCGGCTAGGGAAACTAGCCCTAGTGCTGAGGTAAATTGCCTAAATGCTTAGACAATTTTTACGTCGGAATTATATGTAATATCGTAAAAATTCAATTTTATAGGTGAGGGTCTCGTTTATTTACTTGGCTGCTGCTGCATTTATTCGGGCTGGGCATTGCTTTGTGACTATTCAAAAAAGAAACAGACTCGAGCAGTCAAACGTGCGCAGTAAAAATATTAAAGACAAATCTTCCGTGTAGTTAAAATTTTATTAAGGTTTGCTTTGTGGTTTCAATAAATTTGCTGTTTTTGGTTAAAGAGTGCTGTTATCATTATAAGGAATTCGGTAAAACATAAACTGTGATCATTATATGGTATACAATATTGCAAATGAATTGTTAAAAAGAAGTGAGCACTGTTGTAAATTTTAAGATTTACTTGGAAGAAAATTAATTTGTTACATAATAGGTAAGATTTTGTTGGGTTTTAGAATATTAACATGATATTTCTTAGTAATTATCATAAATTTGTTTCGATTATAATATTGCATAATCTTTTTCAATTAACCGAAGTCAATTATTTGTAAAACTTTTGATCTTTATATGCTCTGGTTTTCGTGTATTTCTGATTGAAAAATTATAACATTAATAAATTGGTGTCTAAGTGAATTCCATGGAGGTACATGACTGAATTTTCTACTGACAACAGAGTTTGCAATAATTAAGTGGCGTTTAGAGCCCAACTAAAACTGTTGGTGCAACTGTAATTTTTGTTATGAAACGGGTGAGCTTGCGATTATGACACTATTCATGAGTAAATAATTTCTTTAGTTCTTAGTACAGTTAAGGTGTACTAAATCTTATTATTTATTCTTGCAGAAATGGTTTTATGTGGTATTTGTGGAGGCCATTTTGAGTATGCGCACATTTTGATAAGACACCTTAAAGTTATTCACGGCTATGATAAAAACAACTTTTACGACTGTTATGAAGATGGCTGTCAACAAAGTTTCCAAAATTCTTCAGCATTCAGAACGCATTTAATTAAAATTCACTCTTCCAAAAGTAATACAGAACAACAATTTGGATCAATCCCGCGTTCTCACAAAATGAATACGAGGGTATCAGTACTAATAAATGCGAGAACAGGAAGCCTCCAGCTATTAGCCCTAAGCAAAACATTAATTTGGAAGCTGAAACAAAAACCCCTTACATATCGACGCTGAAAAGTATAAACGTCGTAACCGACCAAAATGAAACTTTTCACTAGAGCCCAAAAACTTTTTCAAAATCAGAAAAAAATCATAACTTCTAAATTATTTGTGATAGAAGTGCTATTTTTAGACAGGTTTTTTTTTAATTATATCCACAATTTGCAATAAGTAGAATTACGCTAAAGTTAGTATAAGTATAGGATTTGCCACTTACAGGAATCCGGTTTTTTATTTTACGGACCTCAAGAATGCTGAATACCTGAAATATATGGAAGAAATTATTGTTAAAAAACATTGGGCAACTGAAAAGCTGTATAAAATCTACCTCATTTATTTGTATGATACATATGAGCTGTATCCAAGTTGTATGTTTAAAAGAAAATCTAACTTTTGGTTTACAATAACACAGAAAAAGAGTGGTGGTTTAAATAAACGGTTGTAGTTATTATAAATTTTATTTAATACTCTTTTAAAATGTTAAATCAACATTAAATATTAATTTAAACATTATTTTACGGAAAATTTAACATCATTTCAAAATAAATGAATTCAAATGAAAGTCTTTTCTTAAAAAAATAAAGCAACAGATATTTTCATTAGGAAAAACAAAATATTTTATTTTCAAAGGTAACAAAATAGTTCTTAAGTAATAATCCAGGTATCATCGTGTGAGGGATTCTCTTGAGTCTGTAAACATAAATAAAAATATTTCTTTATATTAATTTATTCTGTCTCATATCTCTTTTGTATTTATTGGTATTCTAATTATCTTCCTGGTCAATATCACCCAAGCGGACAGCCACCTTGCCACTATATTTCAAATTCAAATACTCTTTGGCAAACATCTTAGGGATCACTTGCTTCTCAACTAGCTTCTTTAAATCGTTATATTTTTGAAGCGATATTGGCAATTTCGATGGGTATAAATTAGCTTTAGGTATACTATTATTAAATAACAACGGCACTTCCATCGTTGCAGCTTGGGGCAGCATTGAATTTTTGACGTATATAATATTCGGCTTGCTCTTTTTGAATGTTGCCACATTCATCTTTGAAATATAGGTTTTTTGATTTTTGTTAAAGGTGTTGTTAAAAATTTCATCAAATCCCATAAAATTGCCGCCTTCGAGTGCGGAAATTTTATAAGGAATTGGATTTTTTGTGCCAATTCGACAACCGTAGGCTATTGAGATGGCGCCCATATAATTGATTTTCTTACTGCATGTTCTATTGTGGCGTGCATACTGTCCACCTGCATGTACGTGGATCAAATAGTTCGTTTGAATGATTTCAAGGCTCGTGTAATTAGATAATGCGTAACGTGACATGCTTAGCACAATCTTGTTTTTATTTTGTCCAAAACAAGAATCTGAAGAGAGGAGTAGCGTTTTCACGTTGCCTCGAGCATCAACGGTTTGAATGTAATTCAGCAAGCATGTCGAAATCTCATTGGGTCCACGATGAGCATCCGCTTCAGACCAGATATTGCAGTATCCAGTTTGTGTTTTACTCTCATATACAGTGAAGTTAAACACATGCATATCTGCATATCAAAGCTTGCACAGATTACACTTTTGTCTAAATTACGAAGATTCTGATGAAACGAAAATCTTTTATATGATCCTCCTTTTCTTCTATATATTTATTAATTTTCATTATTTCTTCTTCTGTTTTGACATCATAAGTTTTGAGAGACATACGCATTATGCACTTATCCTTTTTTGGAACGTGAAATCCTACGTTATAATTAGCTCTGAACCAGTTACAAAATACTTTAAAGGACATTCTCTTTGCATCATAATTTTCACAATAAATGTGGTAAAAGTTGGAAGTATTTTTAAATTCATCCGGTAAATACACCCGCGTGGAGTTTTTTTTACAGATGGCATCAAAGGCAAAGATAATATGAATTTTTTAGCGTGTTCCACAACTTCTGCCGATATTTTATTATGACCACCGCTTTTACCTCTTTCATCCATTTTAGCAAAACCTGCTGCCGATCTATTCAGAGAATACAAAATAAATCGTTGTGTGACATCTAGTGTCTCAATCAAAAATTTCTGGCATACTTTCCTTCTTCCTTCTCCCTCAATGATAAAGTATTCATAAGTTATGCTTCGTTTGAACAAGGCTTTTTCAGAAGGTTTTTTTACGGTCTTCCTTACTCCACATTGTGCGATCCAGTCCTTACGTCTTTGATGGCTCTTAAATTCCCAAAAATAAGTAAACAGATTACTGCGACGATCTTGTGTAATATTCGCACAGTCATTACACATTTTTTCCCAATACAAGGATTTGATCTCATGTATTTAGCTGCAATAGCTGTTCCTTTTCATTAATATAAGATTCTCCCTTATTCTTTTTGAGCTCATTTTTCTTTTTACTCGTTTTCTTTGTCTGAACTTTTTCAATAAAAATAGATTCAATTCGGTTTACGTTATTTTTATTTTCCTTGCCTCTCTTTTTACTATCTTTTGTTGCTATCTGTCATTTTGTGTGTTTCGTTTCACCTTTTTAATTACTTTCACGAGTGTGAGAAAAACCAGATGAGTCGCCCTCATCACTCCAACCTGAATTTGAATTCTCTGATCGAAAGGCTTTTAGTAGCAAAGTGTCGATATCATCTTCGTCTGCAAAGTCCAGATAAGATTTCTCCAAATTCAGTTTTTTCCTGTACCTTTTAGGATATCTCTCTTCTTGCTTAGCTACTGGACTATAATGGTCAAGCGATTACTGCACATTGTCCACTAATTCATTTTCAATATTATTATCAAGCAAAGCAGAACTTGTTCCAGCGATAGGGGACAGGCTTCGTATCTCACCTCTGTCAAACAGAGAAAAACTTGTTCCAGCGACGGGAGACGGGTTTCGTGAATTCTCTTCAGAGCTTGTTTTAGCGAACGTAGATGGGCTTAGTATCCCCTGCTTATCACTGATAGACGTGTCATATATTTGAGGCAATATTTCAGTCGCCTCTTTCGAAGAGTTTACATTTTGGTCAGTCAAAACATAAGACTCAATAGTCACAGAAATATGAAAAGAATCTGTATCATTTTGTAAATCAGGTGAATTGGACAGAAAGCCGATTTCACTGAAGTCATCCATAGAAATAGTTAAATCGGAAATGACTTCCATCGTATTAATATTTAACTCACTTTCAGCAGAGATTGTTTTAGGGTCACAGGTTCTATTAGTGTCTACTGTCGAAATTGGAATCTTTGGTTTTTTTCTCGGCTGTTCTTCAGATAAATTTTCTTCCCTAGAATTCAAATAAATCTTCCTTCTTAGGTCATCCATCCACTCTTGACGTTTCGCCATCTACAATTAGAAATTATAAAGTAAAACTAACAAGACTAGGATCACAAGGTAACATCATACATATTTTTTTTTTCGAAATAAATTCCGACTAATTAGACGTGGTGTTTGTCTTTTTCAGAAGTGCGAACCAGAACCTAAGGCAGTAGCAATTGGTTCAGCCGATTTTGCGTAGTATAACCTATTAACAGATATTAAATAAATAATACTTCAAGAAAATTAGTAGTACGGTAGCAAAATGTGCGTAAGTTACAACGTAAAATTACATCAAATGTGACATTCATAGGACTATCTTACAAGTTTTACATATGTAGTTGAAGTATTCAGCTACTGACAGTTAAGATTGTTATACGTTGTAGTTTGTTGAATAGTTGCCACAATGCCCCTTTAATTTTTTTCGGGCCTGATTTCGGTTAAACGCTATGGTAATAGAAAAACAAACCAAAAAGCGAAAGCAGACAACCGCATGTTGTAATACGGTATTCTTATTTTTCTGAAAATTGATTGATTTTTATCTGTGCATCACATAGCAGTTTCAGTCCCATATTTCCATGAATAATAATAGGTATAATGTATGTAGCATAAGCCAAACGAAGAATTACGTAGAAAAAGCCGAACGCAAACAAGATAGAAATTCCCGGAAAAACTCACATGCTTAAGCGCGGAATTGAAGACCTAACTTTCATGGAAATCTATTTCACTGCAATACGTTTCCAAAATATTATACACAAACAATATTTTAGAATAATTTATTATACTTTCGATAGTAGATACGAAGATTTTGCTTCTAAAAATTAGTTGTAAAAACAATACTTACGTAATAGTTTTCCAAACTCCCCATCCACAGAACGTTCACAACTTCTCACTTTGACGCTCACGCATCGACTATTTGACTGCCACTATGCACATAGTCATAAAAAAAGGGCGGGGTTAACGTAGTAACATCGTATTCTGCATTATCTATACGTTAAAAAGAATAGAGTAAATGCATCTCTCATGCACAACTAAGCAATAACAAAATGCATTAGAAGCTATCTTTCATAAAATACAAATTCTCGAGAAATTTCGAGAGTTAATAACATTCTTTCGTTGCAAATACAGAAGTTATTTTGCGATCCGCAAAAATGATGTAAGCCTCTCGAGCCCTCAAACTTCGGATGCTGTATATAACTCGTTTAAATATTTGCAAACCTTCCTATGCTTTAACCGACATGTGTTTAAAAAAGTAGCGGATTTTGACCCTATTACTGCAAATCAAAGTTACTGAAAAAAGTACAGGCGTTTTCAATGGCGTAAATGATTTTGTTTTGATCGTAGAGATATAACATACTTTCGAGATTTTGGTCGGTTACGACGTTTATGCTTTTCAGCGTCGATATTTACTTCAGTTTTCACTTTTATTGTCCAATAACGACAATTTTACCCGGAAAGATGTTTTATATATTCAGGACAAACAACACGAGTTGCTGATCTTACCAATTTTGAATTATTTAGAAGCCCTCTCAATAAAATTTTGTAATGAAGATCGCCATAAAATTAATTCACTTATAGATACATATAAAGAACTCTATTCTGAGATTAATACGGAGCATAAGTTAATCAAATACTTATCGGATAAAGATTTATGGAGTAAACCTAATGATTTTTTTATGAATAGGGACATTTCTAATGTCCATTAGAATGGCGTGCTAGTACTTAGTGAGAAAGTGAATAAAGGTATAATAATGCCGCTGGAATTTCAATTTCGGAAAGTATTTGAGAAAGAGAATGTTCTAATAGAATGTCTTGAGTTTATAGAAAAACTGAACAGCGAAAGTTTTGAGCTGAAACATTTTGTGCAAGGAAAATTATGGAAGGAAAAGAAATCATTGTATAGTGGAAAAACCGTTATTTCTCCTTTTTATATATCGATGACTTCGAAATTAATAATCCTCTTGGATTACATACAAGAACTCAGTCAGTTACTGCAATTTATTACACATTTCGTGCGTTAAAAAATACTTCGAAGTTACCTTTTATATATGTTGCCTACCTATTAAAATCTGCAGAATTTAAGAGTTATGGCAATGATTTAACGATGTATACCTTAATTCAATTCCTTAGAAGTCAATGGAATATCCTTTAAAATTAATGGAACTGATTACAAAATATATTTCATTTTGGGACTTATCTTGGCGACAATTTGGGGCTAAATCAATTATTAGACTTCAGCAAATCATTCTCTGCTAAGTATTATAGCCGATTTTTTACAGATAGTAAGGAAATTACAACAACATACTCATTTGAAAATAAAACATCTCTGCGAAATGAGGAAAATTATGAACTTAGTGTGAAAATATCGGATCCTTCCTTAACCGGAGTTGTAAAAAATTCACTTTTAAACCAGATTCCTTCGTTCCATGTTACAAAAAATCTAGCTGTAGATGTTATGGACGATATTTTTGATGGAGTTGCTCATTACAATCTTACACATATTTTAACATATTGCATTAAGAGAAAATTGTTTACACTAGAAGATTTTAACGACCTCAAAAGAAATTTTTCGTATGGTGAATCTGAAATTGGAAATATTTCAAACGATATATCAGTAGCTCACTTAAAAAAAAGAAAATAAATGCAACAGCAAGAGAGATGTGGACACTGCTACACCACTTTCCATTAATAATTGGTCATTTAATTCCAGCAAACGATGAAGTGTGGCTGTTCACTATTTTTTTTATTAAAATTGTTGGTTTGTTGCTCTTGCCTAGTTTTACTGCAGAGATACTTCTTGAATTAGAGTATTTTATTAGAAAGCATAATGAATTATACGTGAAACTTTTTGATGATACTCTTAAACCGAAGCATCATATTCTGCTTCACTATCCTCGAATAATAAAATATTCGGGGCCTCCAAAATTTTTTGGTGTTTTAGGTTTGAAGCAAAACACCTCGAATTAAACACGTATGCAAGAGTAATAACAAGCAGAAAAAATATTTTAGCAAGTATTGCTACAAAATGTCAGCTTAAATTTGCAGCAAACTCAATTCATGAAAAAATAAACTATATAATTTGTGATGAATCAAAAAAAGTTGTAAGTGAAAACGATGACCTTGTAAGAAGTTCCTTGAAAATCAACATAAGCGATTTTTTCACATTTTCACAAAAATTATATAAAGGTACTCTGTACAAAGCCGATTTATTTTTATCTCATACATCTGGAAAATGTACGAAGTTTTATAAAATTTTAAAAATTCTACTGGTATTTTAGAAGAATGTGCATGTTATATGTTCCTTGATCCCGTCTTATTTCAATGAACATTACTTGTCATACGAAATATCGACTCTAAAGAATAACGATATTTCCGTTTTACCAATTACATGCTTTGATGGACCTCCAGTATCTTCGCAAAAGTTACATAATTCAAAAATAATGATAAGATCTAAGTTTTATTTCAAAAATTCATAAATGGATCGTAGAAGAATGAAAACGTTTTCTTTAGGCGAAAATTTTCGATTATTTCGCACATATCTACATAATAGAGGAATAATATGGCAGACCAAACTACGGGCTATTCTACAATTTTTACGGATAATGCAGTTATATTCATTTTGGAAAGCAACTGTAAATTAACTTTTTGAGAAGAAATAAATATTAGTGAAAATCAGACACCTTTACCAAACACGTCAACTGCAGACGTCTTTATTGTTGAATCGGATTCCTTATTATCCAAGACACCTAGTTCTTCATTAAAGAATGAGATCCTAAGAAGATATGATTGCCCATCTTTAGAAACCCTCCTACGTAAATGGAATCTGTTCGAAGAACTGTATGAATTTCTTATTTGAAAGTTACAAAAAATAAGATGGACTGACTTTTTTAACTTTGAAAAATGGCGAAAGGAATTACTTTGGATGGTCTCAAGTATATGAAGGAAAGACATTTAGATGAACTGTTTCTAGATGCGAACTTAAACAGCAAAATTATATTTGAATACAATCTTGTTATTTGGCAGAATGATTATGTAGGTAAAAATAATATTTAATTTTGTTTAAAATACATAACCACTGTTATTTTAGGGCATATACAGCCTAAAACCCAACTGTGATAAGGATACCAATTACCTCCTCTGTCGAATCATGGATGAAGAATATACAATCTCCTGCTAGGAGTAGTAGAAGCAATGTAAACTCACCATCTACAAGTAGTAGGAACTCAGAAGACGTAAGATTTTTATTTACACTATAGCGCACTTTCAATGTGGAGTTTTTATTTTTATTTATAATAGATTTGCATAATAGATATCTTAAATATAACAGAACAGGGCAAAATACTTTTCAAGAGATATAATGAGCATGGTTTTCTCTGTCCGGATGATCGGACAGAGCTTCATAAAATAATACAATATTTTATTGAAAATAACATCTCCATATCTGTTTCGAAGTGTGCAAGTCTGGCAGAACAAATTATAAAATCATTTTCCTCTGAGCAAATGGCATAATTCTCGAAAGATCGTTTTAATATAATAAGTATATTGGGGCATTCCGTAGGAAATCGATTTGGATTGGATTTCAACCCGACCAACACCAATTTCATTCTTCTTTTGCTGAAAGATAAGTAGTAAGATATAAAAATACAACTACTTTTTCTTGATCTTGCGATGCATGCTGCCTGAATTAAAGAACTGCACTCCGCAAAGCCAAATGGCAGCAGCAATTTACGCAATCTTTCTTATCTGTGGTATAACACAGCAAATTAAATTTGTATGTATTTCTAAAATAACCAGACCTATCGCCGTCTGAATTCTTGTTTCGGCCATACGCTTTCAACCTAGTTTCGAGAAAAAAGCATTTGAAGTTGGAACTTTATTATTTTCAAATTTATGCGATAGGTTTTTTTTTAATTTTTGTCATAGTTTTAGTGTTAGATGGAGGTTCTGTACACAGAGTGTCATCAATTTTCTCGTTATGGAAGATAAGATACAGTACTTAATAATGAAGCTATTTTTTTCGAGGTTGGATATATCCCATACACCGAAAAAAAATTCGCACAGTGTATGATACATATGTCCGATGATGAGTTCGAAACAAGAATTCAATTTTTTTTCTGCAAAATGTAACGCATTTTGAGTGATGAGTCAGATTAAATAGATTATTTTCATATATTTTTCCCATCCTAAAATATTTAATTTTTTTTACCTTTTTGTTTAAATGAAAAAATGAGACAAAATCAATTCTGAAACAATATTTTATATTGAATAAAAAATATATTATTTTCACATTTCAGATAGGTAACTTATATTAAATGAGATCATTAAACAAAATACTTTAAAATAAACATAAATTTAAATTCATAAATTCGATATACATTTTAGTGCTTCATAAACTTTTTTTATAATATTACATATTATTATATTGAATAATATTCATTTATATAAGAAATATAGAAAACAAATCTACATAATTAAGGCTAATAAAACACAGCTTTACCTCACAGTTTCAAATTTGAATAAAAATAAAATAAAATTTTAATGGGGCTTTTGGCACAGCCATAGTGTTTTTCTTAATTTTTTTTTTTAATTTTTAGAAGAGCAGTCATGTATTTGACATCTTCTTCATTCGGGAAAAATCGCAATAACTCTTTAATATCTGTTATTTTTTCTTGTGAAACCACACCTTTCGGCATAACTGGGACAACACCTGAAAGAACATTTTTTGGGGTGGCTAACTTTCTTTTTGTCACCTTTTTATATAACGAAACTGAAGTATATCCGATTTCCAACAAGGAAGTATTTTATGTATAACCCATTATTATCTCTTTCTTTGTTCTCATAAAGTACGGCTTTGATTTTAGTAAATGGCACTTTATCAAAATTTAATTTAGCTGCAGGCAAAGAATATGACCGGAAATCTTTTTCTTGCATTTGTAAAATTGTCAATCGCACCTTATCAGAATTGAATTTTTTTAGCATTTTACTAACTATAATGGGCTGAAAATTTCTACATTTTTCATGCAGCGCTCTAGAGCTGAATGAACACAATCTACCTCTTGAATGTTAGAATGATCTGGCTCCGAAAACTTTTGGATAATGCATTCTAACTTGCAGTGCTTTCTCAGAAACATTATTATTCCAGTGCTATTTACTTTGTTCCGGTTTTGAGGGACGCAACTATCACTCCACAAAGTTATTTTTGAAACCATCGAAAAATCTTGTATAACTTGTTCTAAAATTCGAAGTGAAGCACTCGTTATATCGTTTCCAGACAGCCCAGAATGACCTTCCGTCCATATACAGCAATATGTGATTTTTTTTTGCTTTGGTAAAATTAAAGTCCCAGTTAAATTAAAAGTATTTAGTTTTCTCTTAGAATAGAAAATAGAAACATTTCCTTTTGGTAAGCCAATAACCTCTGAAGATCGTAACATATGATTGCATGTGTTGGATCAATATTACTACGGTCAACATCTCTATCTGCCTTACAGGCCATCTTTTCTTTTTGGTGTTGCTCATGCACTAATTTATCCACTCCTGTCGGATTTATTTTAAACAAGCAACATTTATCGCAAATGTCTTTCTTCGGTTTATGTTAAACTCTGTATTAAATATTTTTCTATATATTGCTTCCGTGATGATATTGGCTTCATTTTGATCAATATACATTTTATACATTTTATACATTTTTGCTAAACTTAAATCCTGTTCCAAGTACATCTTTTGGCTTGTAGATCGACAATAGTGCGACTCCACAGTTTTAAAACTGTTGATGTGTTATCTAACACTAACACTATGTTCTCGCTTTGATTGCTTCATATCGACTGAAGTTCTTATGACGTTATGGTGTAATTATATATAATTTTTACATTGGAAACAAAAAAACAAAAAATGGATGTAGCCGCAAATAAAAAAGAGAGAAAATAAGATTTGGACATATCCATATGATTTTGTACATACTTCTATTACAAGCCTACGGATATGGACTAAACAAGTATGGGGAACAAAAATCTATTCGTACATATCCATAATAATTACACATAATATTGTTAAAACGTATGAACATGGATGGAACATAAAAAAAAGCATTCAATATTTAATCGTACATATACATAAGTTGGATATACCGTTATGATTTAACCATAGGGATATGGACGATACAGCAAATTAGATCACTATTACGTTTTCGCTTATATCCTTAAACATGGATATGGACTAAATAAATTTAGGTATGGATATGGACTAAATATTAAAAAAGATATGTATCAGTCCAAGTTCGTTGTGCGTCGACATGACCGAAGCAAGAAAATAAAATAAAAAGTACGAAAATTGTATGAATATTTTGGACATACGCCAAATTTTTGGATGTGTCCGAATTTACTCAAAAAAAGCTTTTGAAAATGTGGATATTGGCGAAAGTTGTCACTGAATATACCAGAAAGTAGTAAGGATAGGCAAAATCCGATTAAAGATTCTGAAAGATCGTGTCCGAAAACTATATAAAGCATTCTTAAATCAAAAAATGTAAAATTGGCGTATGGCCGAAACAAGAATTCAGGCGACGCTATATTGACGAAAAATATTCTGTTCTCTAAACCCATTGAGATCCCAACTTGAGAATTTGACAATTTGCTGAAAACAAAATAATTGGGTGAAAGACTTGGGCAAGTTACAAAAAATGCTTAGATAATTTTCCTTAATGTTATTGTGTGAATTGCCTAAAAATTAGAAATTTCACACACGCGGATTGTGTGCGCTGCCTTAGAAATTTCTAACTTCTTGCCGAACACTTTGGAAAAGTAGTCATTGCTTGGGTGAAATATTTGGGCAAGCTACACATGACCATATTACTATTAGGCATCTTACCCAAGATTTTGTTAATTTATCGAAGTATTTTAAAACTAAGCTTTGCCTAAGTTTTTCTGGCTGTATTACTCAAAAACTATGCAGGCTGGAAAATGCCGTTCAAATCGTACAATTTATATTCGGTTATTTAACAAATTTACATAAGTTTTTCTCTGAGTGTAGTTATACCGAATACTCACTTTTTTTAGGATTTCCCTCCTTTTTATTCGAACTCAGGTACTAGATTTTTCGTACCTTCGATTGGCTCTAACTCGGTAGGTTTATATCCAATCGAAAACCGGATTTCTTTTCTCACCTCAGCCCATTACCAGCTATAATTCCTAGAAAACCCTCGGAAGGAGGGGGGGGGGGGGGGGGGAGTTCCAATACTGCATGTTGCATATCGAATTAAAGATCTCACTGATTACTATCGGGTGGTGTATATTTTCCCGATTCAGAAAACTTTCTCCGGACGCTTTTGCCGCCGGAAAACCTATTTTCGTGCGTTTGAGTCACATACACCCCAGCTACTACATTTCGCATATGTTTTTGCAGTTCTTTCTTCCATGGCCATAAGTGCTCTTGCTACGTATTCGGGGCTGCCCTCTAACGAAGTCGCTTTAACACAAGTTGGTTACGTTGTTTTTGTCCTCGGGGGATATCACTATCACCTTGCGTACACACCACCTTGGGTCGTTTTAATAAAAAACCTGTTTTGTTTAACTCTGTTGATACTAAATTGTGTTTTATTTACACCAACACGTCTTTCTGGTATACCACTTCACAACTGACTTATGACTGACTGGCAATTAAAGTCAAACTCAATTTTCTTTTCAGGCGACCCCATTGCGAGTTTAAGACGAACTCCGATTTTAATTCCTTTTAACAAAAATCCCCTGATTCTCGGCCACGAAATCATCTGTGAAGTGAGTCGATCTCACCTAAAAGTCACGAAATTATTTTTCTTCTAAATTCTGCTATATGCCCCTTTTGTTCAAAGAACTGTATTTTCTTTTAACAGATTAACTTTTATTCGGACAAAAACTTCCGCAAGACGATTCCTTCGAGGATTAAAAACGAACTCTGTTGATTTTAATTTTGATTTTCTTAATTAAATTCAACCCGCTCGTAATCGCGTCGTTCAGAGATAAAGAAGTGCTAATTCGCATTTCTTCCCTGAGAAAGAAAACATTTTATCGTTGGGCATGTTTAATCATGCCCACAAAAATTTCTCGCGGACGGAGGTGAAACCAGATATTTTCATAAATATCGAGCCACCAGGCCGTCGTCTTATCGTTTCTTACATTGTTGCGCACTTGAATTCTCCCGTCGCTTTTTCATTTCGTTACTTTGTTGCGCGATTGAATTTATATTTTATGCTGACAAATCTTACTGAGGGTAAAATTTGTCATGGAATTCGACTTTATTTGTTGCCTTTTTCATGTGGGCCATGCAAAGAAATTGCTGATGCAACTTTCCTTGGTTGTGAGAAGATAAGCCGGTCACGTTGTTTAGCATGATTGGTTTATTGGGCCCTTTTGCGATTTGATTTGAATTCGGTTGTTTTTTCTTTTTCATAAGTATTAATAAATTTACCATTTTATTTTGGATTTCAGTATCCTAGGAGGGATTTTAGGACCTTTTGTGTATACAACAGTCTATTTTGAACATTTTTCTCATAAGAAGTAATTTTCCATCCGCACAATCACGAGAAGTAAAAAGGCCTGTTTACACCCAAGAAAATCGCTCAAGCTACATCCGATCGCCAAAGCTCTCCCCCGCTAGATAGAAATAAACATTGCTAATAAAATATGTTCATAGTATCACATTGTGTATATGAAAAGGAAATACTGGTCGTTACACAGAAAATCGGCCAATTTTGTGTAAATTTGACATTTTGATGAAAGGAAATAAAATTTTAATTTTAATAAGCTAACCATGCCTAAAAACACGGTTGGCTTATCTATTGAACATATGAAGGAAGTTTCATCAACAAATTCTGCTAGTACGCGCAACATTCCTAACAAATAAAACTCCTTCCAGAAAGTCAAAAGCAACGACAAAAAAGTCGAAATAAAAGTCGACCATGCATACATTTTGCACCGAAAAAACTTTTATTATCACATTATCGCGTGCTCCATACATTGTGGGCCCTACAAAAGCTGCTTTCCTACATGCCCTAGATTAAGAGGTGATGCTTATCCGTTGGTCGCTTCAGACGTCCCTACTTCTTTCGCAGAGGTAGAGGAACGTTTCAACGGAAGTAAGTCTTATCAGGAAATATCGAACCGATTGATCACCACACGCCAGAACCCATTGGAATCTATCGCTGCTTTCGCTACGAAACTGAAGCAGTTGTTGGCGATTTGCAGTGAAGCTGCAACACAAAAATATGGAACTGAGGCAGTCCCGGCTGTGAAAACACAGCTGATGGATTTTCCGAAAAATGCTCTCAAAAGTGGAGTAACTAACCCACACTTGTGCCAATATTTCTTTACTCACGCAGGGAGGAGGCGATATAGAAACTCTGATTCAAAAAGCCATGAATATGAAAAAGCTACAATAAGGTGATGCATTCGTCCAGATTCCTCTGGCACAAGCTCCTCCAGTGGCACCAGTAGACCCAGATTTACGGGTGAGATCATGGCATAGATCGACTTACTATCAAGTTTCATCAACACCTATATTCGCGTCACCTTGAGCACTTTCACGCAATGTAAATAACACAGCATCATAGCCATGACAACGAGCGCCTTTATACGCTGAAGAAAAAGTGCGGACACAGATGCACTGGTCCGTAACATCACGTGTAGTTTCTGTCAGCGATAGGGTCATACATACTCAGACTGCACGCAAGTTTCCTTGTACGAAAATAAACTAGAGGAGTTTACTGTGCCCTTATCATTTAAAACGGACAAGCTGTATTCCAGAGAAGCGGTCGAAGTGAGATTACTTGCAGGAAGAATACAACCTAAAGAAGTTACGCTATCTACCTGCAGTGTCTCCAAGGTATTTCGAAAAGTAATGCTGGCTGCCAGGCTCTCAAAGAGCCAACGAAGTACAAAAATAGCTGTCTGGGTGATCAAGAGACCAGCCAAATTAGGCAGCAATTGGTTATCTTAAGGGAACCAATATGCAAACCTGCTAAGTCACAAATGATCACCACAGTCTCCTTAAAAATAAAGGAAGAATGCTCTATCTATCACAAGAGATAGGCGATTTAGTCTTCCTGGCCAATACCATACAAAATCAGTGCTAATTGACATACCCAACATAAACAAAGTAGTCATTTACAGTTTATTACTACAACTGCTACCTATACATGACTTCGCCAGCATCCCAATAGAAGAAGCCACAAGTATACCTGACGTTCTCAATCCGAACATATCGCAAACGAGGAACGAGAGCAATAGTGAGCTTCCCAATTCAGAGCCCACGTTAAATAAAACTTCAGTGTCTAAAATTCCAAGATAAAAGTTATTATCTGAACCAACCGTCCAATAAAGTAAGTTATACAAACTTAGCATGGCCCCAAAGCTAAATTAAAGATGCGAGCGAGATCCAGAGTTCGACAGGTAAAATGCAGCTCACTCTTCCATCCAATATACCTAAAACTAAGATATCTACAAGGCTAAAGAGCCCAATTAGAGGTGCATGCGAGCTCAGTAAGACCTGTTAAAAGGCAGAGTCGACTCCACCACCCAGGAAGATTAGTATTAGGAATCAAAAGTGGCTCATGAGCCCTGCTAAAGATGCGTGCGAGATCCGCAAGACCTCAATAAAGGCAAGATTGGCTCCACCGTCAAGTAATGATGAGAAAACCAATTTTTCACGGTCCATAAGCCAAAATGCGAATACGTGCGAGTACTTGGACCAATCTAAAGTACACAGAAAACATGGTACTTCACCAGCAAAACCGCAGGAAGCATATACCCTGCCAATTAGTAAAGTAAGTGAAAGTAGTACAAAAAGTTATAACAACCTAAAAGGAATATAAGCTTTTCGAAAAATACAGCGATCTTGCAACATGTAAGATACTTGTTTCCGAATAATGTAGATCCCAAATATAGTCCGCGACTTATCATGTTAGAGCAAGAGCTCAACCTGGAAGAAATATGAAACGCGGAAGAAAAAGCTTCGATATTCGAACTCTGTTATGAGTACAATAATACATTCTTTCTAAAAGGTGATAAGCATACATATACCAACGCTATCACCCACAATATTCCCTTGACACAAGATCAGGCTCATATAAATCAGAAAGCCTACAAATTACCAGAGCCCCAGAGAAAAGTAATCAACGAACAATTGAGAGAAATGCTAGACAATGGGATAGTCAAAATTAGCAAAAGCCCTTGTTCGATTTTATGTTCATGAACTTATTAATGAAATAATTGTAATTAAATATTTGTAATCCACTGAACTGTAAATTTCTAATACTAAAATTAAAACTAATATTCGCCTCCGCCACTGTCGATCAATTCTACTAATACAGATAAGAAAATTTATAATGTAGTATATAATTTGGTTAACGCAACACAGTTAGATTAACACAATTTGGGTTCAATAGGAATTTAGTCTAGTCTAGTCGAAATGAGAAGATTGACTTGTACACTTGTAATTCAGTACGAACGCTGGCAGCAGCAGGAATAAATATTATAAAGTATCAGCAAGTTTTCATCATTTTCATTTCTTGTCAGTACCTTTTTTACCATAACAAAGTTGTCATTAAGACTTCCCTACGAGTTGGGAATTAGAATAAAGTACAACGTGCTGGATTAAGCAGAAAAGGTCATCGAACCCAAAGAGCTGGGAATAATAAGGCAAATTACATCTATCCACAATTTACAGCCCTTGGAATACACCCTTATTGGTTGTCCCAATAAAAAACGGAACCAGATGGTGGAAAAAGCTGTCGGGCCGTCGTCGATTCCCGTAAACTAAAAAAAAAAAACAATACGCGACGCATTTCCGCTACCCCGAATAGAGGATATTCTGGACCAACCAGGTCATGCCACTCTCGATTTGACCAACGCTAACATCAAGTCTTAGATGATAAAAAAGATCGACATAAGACCACTTTCAGTATTAGTTATGGTCACTGTACTGTCCGTTAATAGAACGTACACACCAATTTGATTAAGTGACTGAAATGAATACACTGGTAAATTTGGATCAAGATCATTGGTATATTTCCTAACAACAAATCAACACTGTTCACTTTCTTTGACTCTCAAGAAACTACTGCACTTAGTTTTTAGAATCTCCCACTATTTAGATCAGATTATGTATTAAAAGGTTTCACGTCAACGATTCAAAAGTATGGGAAAACACACTCACAGGATCGTTGATAATAGATATATAAATAGATATTCAATATATATAATTAATATAGAGCAAAAGTTAGAATAATTTAACTTCAAAACACTGGCACACGTGCTTAACTTAAATATCTCGAGTAATTGTATTAAGACAGAATTATATAAATTGTTGGGTCAGAGATCAACACACACTAGAAAACACACTATTTGACACGGATTTATAATGTACGATTTTCAGAAATAGATATGTTGAGACAAAACTCTGAGATTTCTGTATTACACTAACACTTATTAGCACCAAGTTATAATATAAATCGTCAAAAAATGTAATAAAAATATATGTGAAATAGATATGCACATGAAATGTATAATATATATGTGTGTATATAAGTCAAAATATAGTCAAATAGTTATATGAATAAGTATTAAAATGTTACAAGTGACTGGTACTCACCGATCTAAAACTTGACACTTGAGGAATTGGCTGTAAGCTAATGTTAAGCCCTTTGTTCTTGGTTAGAACAATTCTTTACTTCCGTCGAGACCAGAAATAAAGTGTTAATGTTAGTAAGATACTATCTCAGTCAAGACCCGAGATAATATTCTTTAAGTCAGTCGATACCCGGCTTAAAGTGGTATCTTATCTTCAGTCGAGACCCGAAATAAGATGCGTTTATTTCCGTCGAGACCAGAAATGATTGTTAGTAAAAGATCATCTCAGTCGAGACCCGAGATAATATTCTTTAAGTCAGTCGAGACCCGACTTAAAGTGTTATCTTATCTTCAGTCGAGACCCGAAATAAAATGCGTTTATTTCCGTCGAGACCAGAAATGATTGTTAGTAAAAGATTATCTCAGTCGAAACCCGAGATAATATTCTTTAAGTCAGTCGAGACCCGGCTTAAAGTGTTACCTTATCTTCTGTCGAGACCCGAAATAAGATGCGTTTATTTCCGTCGAGACCAGAAATGACTGTTAATTGTTAGAAGTGAAATATCAGTAGATACCCGATATAAATGTTAGTCCCTAAACAGCCAACTTACCCCAAGCGATACCAAGTACAAAAAGAGATCGAGATCAGTCAGCTTATCGTTTATATAGCCCTTGCTTGCACACGACACCACTGATAGAGTAGCAGCGGCGCATGATTACAAGAATTGGCAGTGCAGCTGTGATCTTACGGTACTAGCGATAAAATTTGCCTAGCAACGAACAAAAATGCATAGCAACAAGAATTTTTTGAGCAACACATGCTGTTGTTTTAAATTAAATTATATTTGCGAAAATTTTATTTCGTATCACGTAGAGAAGAAATTCCCGTTCGATGGTACTTATAATGTTGATAATGCTAGAGTTGCAAATTGATCTGCTTGATCTGATAGTATTTGTGCCATGCATTGTATGTTACATGACAACACATGCCCCCGATAGATCTTGTACCTATTTTTGGGAAAATTGTAATTAGATTGAATTTGCTTTCCTTTCAGAACTCAACTTCATCATAGCATTGTTGTAATATGTTCCCTTTTCAGGAATTGCCCCTTGACAACAACCTTAATCCAATTTGCTCAACGAGGCCATACTTTTATGTTGTATCCGTGCAATATGTCATGAAGATGACAAATACATGGCTATGTTGGGGCGTGTACATGTCCCTTGCCTAAGAAAAATCAAATCAGACTCAATTCCACTAAGAATTTTGATGCTTTGTTTTCAGGATATTTTCCTTTCAGAAGCCATCGGCTAAAATATATATTCGGAGCAATTTGGTTCGAACATACTGCCCCCCGTTGAAAGACTGGAAGTGTCTTTCAAGTAATTAACCTTAAGCTACCTCTTTAAGAAAGATGTAAGTTTGAACTCACTCACTTAGGAATTAGGCAAGAAAAAGGTTTGGTGTTGTGGTGCTCGTATAAAGTGGCTTCCTTTGCTCAGGATAAAATAGAATGCTTGGTTTACGAGAACTAGAATTAGATCGATGTGATGTTGTATTTATAAATATACGAAATGTTTATCCTTTAAAAAGCACACAATTTTCCAGTAACCACCTAATGGCCGAGAGTAGAAATGACAGAGTTATTCTTATTGAATGAATTTAAAGCCAAAAGCCTCATTTTAACTTTAGGACCATCTTTGAAGGTGAATCGCTGATTTCTCTTCTTGGAGCGCTTTAATGCTGTTAAGGATACGGTGGATAAGTTATTTGTAGTATGTAACCAACGTGGTATGTTGATGCTACTAATATGATGTAATTCTATTTAGAATTCGCGCCACTGCTTATCAATGGATGCCGGTATTGGTTCATCCCATGAACACCCTGCAAGCCATAAAGCTTGCATCAATATTTTGGCAGTGATTATAATTGGTAATATTCAGCCAAGTGGATCGAAAAGCGTTGCAATTTCTGAAAGAATAGAACGCTTTGTAGAGAGGCAATCTGATTTCCTATTGTATTGTAGCTTGAAGGAATCAGATCCTGGAAACCAATGAATGCCTAAAGTTTTTCCGGACTCATCGCTTGCGAATCGCAAAGGAAGTTCAACTTCTCTGTATGGTTCGGGGATCCTAGATAGTAAATCTGAAGAATTGCTAACCCATTTCCTCAAATTAAATCCGCCGGAAGATAACAGATTGATAAGTTGATCTTGTATTTGGGAGGCTTCTTCCTTTGTATCTGAGCCTGCAAGAAGGTCATCAAAATAGAAGTCACGAGACACTATCTTCGTAGCTTCGGGGAATTTGTCAGCTTCATCAATGGCTAGTGGATTGAGCGTTTTTGTTGCGAGATAGGGAGCTGGCGTGGTGCCAAAAGTTACAGTGGTTAATTTGTAATCTTTAATAGGTTCATTTTGATTATTCCTCCAAAGTATTTTTTGGGTTTGATCTGGAGGTTGTACCTTTATCATCTTGTACATTTTCTCTATGTCAGCAGATATAGCGAATTTGTGCTTTCGCCATCTGAGGATGATTGAAAAGAGTTCAGACTGCAGTACTGGACCCGTATGCAGCTGTTCGTTTAGACTTTTTCCATTAGTCGTATTTGCTGAAGCATCAAAGACGACGCGAACCTTTGTGGTGGTGCTATCTTTGATAACAGCATGGTGAGGAAGATAGTAGCGTTATTCGTTGCTTACTATCTTGGTAGCCACTGTCATGTGACCTAATGTATTGTATTCATAAATACAAGTTTTGTATTCCTGATAGAGTTCAGGATTTCGCTCTAACTGCCGTTCTAGGCTGCTGAACCCGCGTAATGCCATACCACGAGAGTCGCCTAGGCTAGGACTTTCTGCGATGAAAGGCAGACGAACTTCGTAACGGCCATGTGCGTTCCGAAGATGAGTTTTTTGATAAAACTCTTCACATTCTTGGTCTGCTTTAGACAGCTTTCTTCCTGGATTAACTTCCTCAGTTTCCCAAAACTGACGTAAAAGTTTATCCAGTGAAGTGTCGTCGTCGTCGTAATGAGCCTTTGCTGTTAACGCAGATACTATTAAGAATGTGGATGTATTTTTTAGCTTTCTGAAAAGTATCCATCCGAGGGTACTGTTTTGGGCAGTTGGTGTTCCTGGAGGACCTTTCCGTAAACCTTCCAAGAGAATTTCGCTGTACACATCTGCTCTTAAAAGCAGGTAAATTATTCCTAGTTTAAAGAAAACGGATCGGCAAGTGGTAGCTCATGTATATGACTCCATTCTTTGTTTGGAATGGTTGAAGGAGGTTAAATGTCCGTAATAGTAACCACTATAAGGGCTGTAACTATGGTTGCCTTAGTTGTGGTTGAATAAGGATAAATGTTCAAACTAGTTTGTTTTTGAGCATTTGTAGTTTCAGTTTTTCTCAGGCCCGTTATTTGAATTTCCACTTTTGCAGTGGATGATTGCAGCTTACGTGCGGCGGCTTGGGTTACAAATGAAACTTGAGAGCCTGAAGCTATCAAAGCTCTCAATACCAACATATTTCCCTTTTTTGTAGGAACGTTTAGCAATGCTGTTGCAAGCAGTGCTTGTTTGGTACGATGATTTTTTGCGTGAAGCGTGTGAAGAGAGTTATTGGATGTGGAAGGTGAATTACAAGGTTGAGCTTCTGATTGCTGCTCCCTTGGCTTGAATTGGGTCGAGACCCTTAGAGTGGCATTATTCCTGTGAAGTAAAGAATGATGCCTCCTTCCACATTGCTGACATGAAAACTTACTTGTACAAGTTTTCGTGTTGTGACCCTTTGATAGGCAATTATTACATAATTGATTTGATGTGAAAATTTTGAATTTATTGTCTACATCGAGTTTTATGAATTTCGGACATTTAAATAGACGGTGCTACTCTTTGCACAAAGGACATGCTTGGGTGTATGAAGTAAAATGGGTAGATGCTCTCGGGACTTGAGCATTTTTGTTGGCTAGGGACGGTTTGGTATCGACTATGGGTTCTAAAATTCTAAATCTAGATTGTAAACATATTTTTAAGGACTCGAAAGTGGGAAGTCCTTCCGCAGTATTGACCTCTTGTTCCCATGCACGGTGCGTTTCTGCTGGTAAGCATTGTACCACCATATAGATGAGAATTGCATCCCATTGCTTAGTGCAAACTTGCAATGCCTCGAGTTCAAAGATGCATTCGGAAGACTTATCTAGCAAAGTTTTGATAGCCTTGGCAGATTCGTGTGCTGCTTTAGGCAGATTAAAGAGTGCTTTCCATTGGGCATTTACCAAGACTCGTTTGTTATCATACCTTTCAAGGAATATCTTCCATGCGCTATCGTAACTCGAGTTGGTCATAGGGAATTGACGCAATAAGTGCTCCGCTTCTCCAGATACACTTGATTTCAAATAATGCAATTTCTGCACCGGAGATAACGCAGAATTTGAATGCATCAGGAAATTGAATAGATCGTGAAAAGGCCTCCAGGAATCGTAAGAACCTGAGAATTTTGGAATTGTGATGCTAGGTAGTCTCAGAGACGATGAAGTTTCATGTTCTGATTTTGAACTTGGTTCAACCTTTGTTTCGAATGCATCTAATGCATCCCTAAGAATACCTCGAAAGATAAAGTATTGATTTTCCACCTTTGAAAATTGATCATTTGCGAAATAATCGTACTTTTGAAGTTCACTATCTTCCAAAGCCTGCGTATAGTGATCTTTCTTGTAATCTGACCAAATTTCACTTAGAGCGGTTAATCGCTCAGAAATAAGACCTTTCGTTCGTTTTTCTACATCAGTTTTGTTGTAGTTATTCAACGATTTTTCAAAGATTATTGCGGAAGTGGCTTGGTTGCCCAAAAGTTTTTGAAGTGCAGACATGTTTAAAAGATTGACAAAATATACACTAGACCTTAGATCCGGCTTGAAGGACCATAAAATGTACTGTCCGTTAATAGAACGTACACACCAATTTGATTAAGTGACTGAAATGAATACACTGGTAAATTTGGATCAAGATCAGTGGTCTATTTCCTAACAACAAATCAACACTGTTCACTTTCTTTGACTCTCAAGAAACTACTGCACTCAGTTTTTAGAATCTCCCACTATTTAGATCAGATTATGTATAAAAAGGTTTCACGTGAACGATTCAAATGTATGTGAAAACACACTCACAGGATCGTTGATAATAGATATATAAATAGATATTCAATATATATAATTAATATAGAGCAAAAGTTAGAATAATTTAACTTCAAAACACTGGCACACGTGCTTAACTTAAATATCTCGAGTAATTGTATTAAGACAGAATTATATAAATTGTTGGGTCAGAGATCAACACACACTAGAAAACACACTATTTGACACGGATTTATAATGTACGAATTTCAGAAATAGATATGTTGAGACAAAACTCTGTGCATAAGTTTGGGTCTGAGATTTCTGTATTACACTAACACTTATTAGCACCAAGTTATAATATAAAATCGTCAAAAAATGTAATAAAAATATTGTAGTACATACATAATACTCTCATATAAATTAACAGAAAAACCCAACATCAAGAAAACCCATGAGAAACAATAAAATCATTCAAACAGCAATATTTGAAATTACTTCACGCTAACAGCCGTGAAAAATATTCTAAAAAATTGCATCACTAAAATACTTCCGCCAAAGCATTCGAAATCATAAACACAACATATGTGTAAATGATGTAAGCCATTCTTACATCCAATTCATTCTTACCTTTACCTTCTTTTGCCGGCACCAATAAACAAATATTATGTAATAAAAACATTTCTCTTCATTGCATGAAGTTACGTATTCTGTGACAATGAATAGTGATTGCACATGGGTCAACATTTCTTGTGAACGATTTGCATTGCGATTGCATGATTGCTTTGACTGAAATTTTTGTCATATATGAAGTAATAAAATTGTATTTAGGTAACCTTAGAAATTATGTAGGTAAGTTAAGAAATTCAAGAATTTTTGTATACCTTATGAGTAAGGTCGATTATATATAAGCAGAAAATTTTTGAATAAAAATCATTCTTTCTCGAGACAGGAAAAGAAGTAGTCTTTCAATACAAACTCTTCCTGCTCATTAAGTCGGCAGTTCTAGTTGTACTAGAACGCCTAATCATTACTCCGGTAACCATAGCTGGCCCTTGGCTTAGCTTCCGGAAGTCGCCAGTTGCTGTGAAGAAGATACCTCTGGGCATAATTGGAGATTCATTACCTGATTAACTGGGAAGTATAGTTAATCATTACTAGTAAAAAGGAATTGGACAGACAATTTAAAGGCAACGTTTCTTGAAGAATATAATCAATTAAATACAGAGCAGAAGCAAATCAATGGCAAACTATTAAATAAATTTAAAACCTTTTACGAAGAAATAAATAAATACATTATCATAAAAACACAGCAGATTCAAGAGGTATTGGAAAAATCCATTGAAGAAGAAGAAGAAGAATTTACGGACAGCTCAGACAATCATAATAGTTCAATAGAGGAAACCATAAATAATAACACAATGACATCCTTTGACATAGCGAGCGTCACTAAAATAGTGCCAATATTTGACGGAGACTCGCAACAACTAAACAACTTCATCAACTTAGCAGAGTATCTCCATGATGAATTAAAAACACAAGAAGATAAAACGAAACTGGTAAAATTCCTGATAAAAACAAGATTATCGGAAAGAGCTCGTAACAGAATAGTTAACGAAGCAGATCCCATAAATTTTAAATCTTTTAAGGAAACATTATTCAAAACTTTCAGACCGCACAAAAATGCGCTAAAACTCCAAAATGATTTGTCTAAGATTCGACAGGGAGATAAAACCTTGCAGAGCTACGTTTCAGAGATTGATGCTCTGATAGCAGATTTGAATAATATCCAAATATCAGAACAAGGTGAATAGAATAAAGACATCATTACAAAGATGAATGATAAGATTGCCTTGAACTCTTTTAAATCGGGACTGAGAAATGCAATCAAATATGCAGTATTTGCCAGCAGACCTGCAACATACGCTGATGCTATCGATCTTGCACAAGAAATTGATTCAGAACAAGCCAAATCAGAAGAAAACAGAATCTACAGATTCCAAGCGCAAACTCGCAGATCTGGATCATCATATGCAAACAACTACCATAGATACAATAACTTTAACCAGCAATCACGTAAAAACTATAATAGTTACCAACCGCAAAGCAGATTTAATAATAACAGAAGAACATACTTCAATAGTAACGCTAGAGCCAACTTCGCGCAAAATAATTTCAGAAACAATGGAAATCCTTCTCAAAGACAGTACAACAATACGAACAGAGGGAATACCAATTACCAGAATAGACAACCACGACGGATTAATTTGTTAGACTCGGAAAACTACGAAACCGTCCCCGGAGAACACCTATCGAGGGACGAGGAATATCAAGAACAAATAAACAATTAACGAGGATACATTTCATTGATGTAGGCAAGCTAACAAACTACATATCATTACAGACTATCACAACTAAAGCTCCAGCCTCATCATGGTTTATAGATACTGGTGCGGACATCTCGATCGTCAAAATAAGCTGTATAGATTTTAATATTGTAAATAAAAGTGAAATTTGTAAAATAAGAGGCGTTACAAAGGGTGAAAGTGAAACCTTAGGAACATTAACATTGCAATTTGATGCAGAAGGTGAAAAATTTAAACATAAAGTACATATAGTAAGTGAAAATTTCCCTATCGCGACAGATGGACTACTAGGGAAAGATTTTTTCATAAAATATAAGTGTAAAATAGACTATGAAATTTTTATATTTACAATTTGTGCAGAACTTAGTGATATTAACTTACCCATTATAACTAAAATTCCAGAACAAGAATTCATTACTATACCTTCTAGATCTCAAATTATACAACCTATAAACATAGAAATAAGTGAAGATAGTGTAGTGCTAAGTAAAGAGATCAGAGAAGGGCTACACGTAGCGAACACTATAATACCAGCAAAAGGTATAAAACATATAAAATTAATAAATGTAACTGAGAATGACATACACATAAAGAATCCGCAGTTAGAAGTTGTTCCTTTGAATAATTTTAGATTCATAAAGAAGACAATCAGACATAAGGTTAAGGAGGAAGAGAGATTTGAACAACTAAAAAGTGAGTTAAATGTACAAAATTTGGATGAAAAAGCAAAGGATACGCTATATGAATTATGCAAGAACTATACAGATATTTTCTATCTAACTAATGATAAATTAACAATTAATAATTTTTACCAGCAGCATATATCGACACACGATAATTCTCCAGTATATATTAAAAATTATCGTCTTCCGCAGACGCAATTGGAAGAAATAAATAGACAAGTGGACAAACTGCTAGATGAAGACATCATTGAGCATTCAACAAGTGCATACAATTCCCCCTTATTGGTAGTACCCAAAAAGGATAACAAAGGTGAAAAGAAATGGAGAATGGTTGTTGACTTTCGTCAACTCAACAAAAGAATAACGGATGACAAATTTCCTCTAACAAGATTAGAAGATATTCTGGACAACCTAGGAAAAGCTAGATATTTTTCGACTTTGGACCTCACAAGCTCTTTTCATCAGATTGAACTGGATGAAGAATCACGACCACTCACAGCCTTTTCAACAAATAAAGGGCATTTTCAATTTAAGCGACTACCATTTGGTTTAAAAATATCAACCAACAGTTTTCAACGCATGCTATCCATAGCACTCGCAGGACTAGACGCAGAGACATTCCTATATGTTGACGACATAATTACTTATGGGTGCAACCTACAACATCACAACAGGAATCTAATAAAAACATTCAATCGCTTAAGAGAATACAACTTGAAGCTAAATCCACAAAAATGCAATTTTCTACAAACAGAAGTAGTTTACCTAGGACACCTTATAACCAGTGAAGGAATAAAGACAGATCCAAGAAAATATGATAGCATAGTAAACTACCCAAAGCCAACAAACTCCGATGAAGCTCGAAGATTCACAGCATTCTGTAATTACTACAGAAGATTCATCGCAAACTTTGCTGAGATTGCAAAACCACTCAATCAGCTTACAAAGAAAAACACACCATTCATATGGTCGGAGCAATGTGAAGAAGCATTTCAAACATTAAAACAGAGACTAATAAGTCCTCCAGTTCTCCAATACCCAAACTTCGACGAACCCTTTATCCTAACTACAGATGCTTCTGACTCAGCACTAGGAGCAGTACTATCACAAGGAGAAATTGGAAAAGATTTACCGATTTATTACGCAAGCAGATCTTTACATAAACACGAATTGAACAAACCCATCATAATTAAAGAATTACTAGGAATCTACTGGGCTATAACTCATTTCAGACCATACTTATATGGTCGCAAATTCATAGTAGTTACAGATCATCGTCCACTCGTCAGCCTATTTACTCATAAGAATCCATCATCAAAGATGACACGAATTAGAATGGAATTATCGGAATATGACTTTGAAATCATTTATAAAAAAGGAGCGCTAAATACCAATACAGACGCACTCTCGAGAATTAAATTGAGCTCAGAAATATTAAAAGAAATGGTACCAAAAGAAATAAATAAAATAGAGAAAATATATAATGTGAAATCACGTGATAAAAATAAAAGCACGGACGAATCGTCGGGCCAACTATTCATCCATCAATGTGCTTCTATTTCAGAAATTAATACAATAAAAAAGTTAAAATTTATAAATTTAGAAGAGGATATCCTAGAAAGAAGATATAACAAGAAAAAGAATATATTTATAAAAAAGAAAGAAGTTGCAATCGAGTATAGTAATAAACCATGCCTTAGATTAGGTTTTATCTTGGAGACACTGTCACTCTCTATGATTAGCAACAGAATACAAAAGCTAGCTCTATCCACGAAAGATAGTATATTCAAGAATGTAAACATAAAAACATTTAAAGAAGAATTTAATAAAATACAAAGAAAGTTGATAAAAGAAAGAAACAGCTCCATAAGAATAATTTTATATGAACCTCCTAAAAATATAACCGACAAAGAAAAACAATTGGGAATAATTAAGGAATAAAGAGAACCATCAACAAAATCAAACAACGTTACTGCTGGAAAAATCTGAATAAAATGATTAAATCGTACGTCAATAATTGTGAAGAATGTAAATTAAACAAAGTTGTGAGATATACTAAAGAACGCTTAACAATTACTGACACTCCCAGCACTAGTTTCGAAACATTAGAAATAGACACAGTAGGACCCTTAAGACAAAGTAAGTACTACAGGTACATACTAACATGCCAATGCCAATTGACGAAATACGTTGAAGCATTCCCGATGGAAAACAAAGAAGCGAAAACAATCGCGAAAATATTGGTTGAAAAGATCATCTTAAAATATGGTGCATTCACAAAAATTAGAACAGATAAGGGAACTGAATTTGTGAACAGTATATTCAAAGAAATATGCAAAATTTTCCATATAGAACATGTTACATCAACCCCATTTCACCATGAGACTATGGGTTCAATCGAAAGAAACCATAGAGTACTGAATGAATATTTACTCTCTACATGTAAAAACGACCAATGGGATGAATGGCTACCTTATTTTACGTTTTCCTACAATATAACACCGCACTCTGAAACCAATTTAACACCATTCGAACTAATTTACGGAAAGATTGCAACACTGCCCAACTTAAGAAATCAAGACATAAGTCCAATATATAACATAGATGATTATGCCAAAGAGGTCAAATATAGAATACAGCAAACACAAAAACTTGCAAAAGCCATATTAGAACTAACTAAGAAAAACAGAAAAACAATTCATGACAGAAACATCAAACCATTAAATATTAAAGTAGGAGATAAAGTTAAAATAAGAGTAGGGAATAAGAGAAAATCGGAGCCACCATACAAAGGACCGTACTTAGTTGTAGAAACAAATAATGTAAATCGCAAGCTTAACATTAATGGAGAAATTAAAGAAATCCACAACAATAGGCTAGTTAAGTACTAGAATAGAGTATATATCTTAAAAACATGTCTTAAAGTAAGACAGAGGTTAATAAGATTAATTACTTACAAAAACATCACAGTAGGACAAGATAATATGCAAACGCAAATCAATAAAAAAAAAAAAAAAAAAAAAAAAAAAAAAAAAAAAAAATTTCAACAAAATTTTTTTTTTTTCCTAATAAAGGGAGGGATGTAGTACATACATACTACTCTCATATAAATTAACAGAAAAACCCAACATCAAGAAAACCCATGAGAAACAATAAAATCATTCAAACAGCAATCAATGAAAATATTTGAAATTACTTCACGCTAACAGCCGTGAAAAATATTCTAAAAAATTGCATCACTAAAATACTTCCGCCAAAGCATTCGAAATCATAAACACAACATATGTGTAAATGATGTAAGCCATTCTTACATCCAATTCATTCTTACCTTTACCTTCTTTTGCCGGCACCAATAAACAAATATTATGTAATAAAAACATTTCTCTTCATTGCATGAAGTTACGTATTCTGTGACAATGAATAGTGATTGCACATGGGTCAACATTTCTTGTGAACGATTTGTATTGCGATTGCATGATTGCTTTGACTGAAATTTTTGTCATATATGAAGTAATAAAATTGTATTTAGGTAACCTTAGAAATTATGTAGGTAAGTTAAGAAATTCAAGAATTTTTGTATACCTTATGAGTAAGGTCGATTATATATAAGCAGAACATTTTTGAATAAAAATCATTCTTTCCAGAGACAGGAAAAGAAGTAGTCTTTCAATACAAACTCTTCTGCTCATTAAGTCGGCAGTTCTAGTTGTACTAGAACGCCTAATCATTACTCCGGTAACCATAGCTGGCCCTTGGCTTAGCTTCCGGAAGTCGCCAGTTGCTGTGAAGAAGATACCTCTGGGCATAATTGGAGATTCATTACCTGATTAACTGGGAAGTATAGTTAATCATTACTAGTAAAAAGGAATTGGACAGACAATTTAAAGGCTACGTTTCTTGAAGAATATAATCAATTAAATACAGAGCAGAAGCAAATCAATGGCAAACTATTAAATAAATTTAAAACCTTATACGAAGAAATAAATAAATACATTATCATAAAAACACAGCAGATTCAAGAGGTATTGGAAAAATCCATTGAAGAAGAAGAAGAAGAATTTACGGACAGCTCAGACAATCATAATAGTTCAATAGAGGAAACCATAAATAATAACACAATGACAGCCTTTGACATAGCGAGCGTCACTAAAATAGTGCCAATATTTGACGGAGACTCGCAACAACTAAACAACTTCATCAACTTAGCAGAGTATCTCCATGATGAATTAAAAACACAAGAAGATAAAACGAAACTGGTAAAATTCCTGATACAAACAAGATTATCGGAAAGAGCTCGTAACAGAATAGTTAACGAAGCAGATCCCATAAATTTTAAATCTTTTAAGGAAACATTATTCAAAACTTTCAGACCGCACAAAAATGCGCTAAAACTCCAAAATGATTTGTCTAAGATTCGACAGGGAGATAAAACCTTGCAGAGCTACGTTTCAGAGATTGATGCTCTGATAGCAGATTTGAATAATATCCAAATATCAGAACAAGGTGAATAGAATAAAGACATCATTACAAAGATGAATGATAAGATTGCCTTGAACTCTTTTAAATCGGGACTGAGAAATGCAATCAAATATGCAGTATTTGCCAGCAGACCTGCAACATACGCTGATGCTATCGATCTTGCACAAGAAATTGATTCAGAACAAGCCAAATCAGAAGAAAACAGAATCTACAGATTCCAAGCGCAAACTCGCAGATCTGGATCATCATATGCAAACAACTACCATAGATACAATAACTTTAACCAGCAATCACGTAAAAACTATAATAGTTACCAACCGCAAAGCAGATTTAATAATAACAGAAGAACATACTTCAATAGTAACGCTAGAGCCAACTTCGCGCAAAATAATTTCAGAAACAATGGAAATCCTTCTCAAAGACAGTACAACAATACGAACAGAGGGAATACCAATTACCAGAATAGACAACCACGACGGATTAATTTGTTAGACTCGGAAAACTACGAAACCGTCCCCGGAGAACACCTATCGAGGGACGAGGAATATCAAGAACAAATAAACAATTAACGAGGATACATTTCATTGATGTAGGCAAGCTAACAAACTACATATCATTACAGACTATCACAACTAAAGCTTCAGCCTCATCATGGTTTATAGATACTGGTGCGGACATCTCGATCGTCAAAATAAGCTGTATAGATTTTAATATTGTAAATAAAAGTGAAATTTGTAAAATAAGAGGCATTACAAGGGGTGAAAGTGAAACCTTAGGAACATTAACATTGCAATTTGATGCAGAAGGTGAAAAATTTAAACATAAAGTACATATAGTAAGTGAAAATTTCCCTATCGCGACAGATGGACTACTAGGGAAAGATTTTTTCATAAAATATAAGTGTAAAATAGACTATGAAATTTTTATATTTACAATTTGTGCAGAACTTAGTGATATTAACCTACCCATTATAACTAAAATTCCAGAGTTAATCATTACAATATATGTGTAAAATAGATATGCACATGAAATGTATAATATATATATGTGTATATAAGTCAAAATATAGTCAAATAGATATATGAATAAGTATTAAAATGTTACAAGTGACTGGTACTCACTCATCTAAAATTTGACACTTGAGGAATTGGCTGTAAGCTAATGTTAAGCCCTTTGTTTTTGGTTAGAACAATTCTTTATTTCCGTCGAGACAAGAAAGAAAGTGTTAATGTTAGTAAGATACTATCTCAGTCGAGACACGAGATAATATTCTTTAAGTCAGTCGAGACCCGGCTTAAAGTGTTATCTTATCTTCAGTCGAGACCCGAAATAAGATGCGTTTATTTCCGCCGAGACCAGAAATGATTGTTAATTGTTAGAAGTGAAATATCAGTAGATACCCGATATAAATGTTAGTCGCTAAACAGCCAACTTACCCCAAGCGATGCCAAATACAAAAAGAGATCGAGATCAGTCAGCTTGTCGTTTATATAGCCCTTGCTTGCACACGACACCACTGATAGAGTAGCAGCGGCGCATGATTACAAGAATTGGCAGTGCAGCTGTGATCTTACGGTACTTGCGATAAAATTTGCCAACGAACAAAAATGCATAGCAACAAGAATTTTTAGAGCAACACATGCTGTTGTGTTAAATTAAATTATATTTGCAAAAATTTTATTTCGTATCACATAGAGAAGAAATTCCCGTTCGATGGTACTTATAAAGATGATAATACTAGAGTTGCAAATTGATCTGCTTGATCTGGTAGTATTTGTGCCATGCATTGTATGTTACATGACAACACATGCCCCCGATAGAATCTTGTACCTATTTTTGGGAAAATTGTAATTATATTGAATTTGCTTTCCTTTCAGAACTCAACTTCATCATGGTATTGTTGTAATATGTTCCCTTTTCAGTAATTGCCCCTTGACAACAACCTTAATCCAATTTGCTCAACGAGGCTATACTTTTATGTTGTATCCGTGCAATATGTCATGAAGATGTCAAATACATGGCTATGTTGGGCCGTGTACATGTCCCTTGCCTAAGAGAATTCAAATCAGACTCAATTCCACTAAGAATTTTGATGCTTTGATTTCAGGATATTTTCCTTTCAGAAGCCATCGGCTAAAATATATATTCGTCCAAACATTTCCTGTTCCTAGAACAGTAGGGCAAGTTCACTCCATGTTAGGACTAGCCAATTACAACAGAAAGTTTTTACCAGACTTCTCCAAAATTGTTCGTCCCATAACGAATTTACTCCGAGAGGATATAAAATTGACTTGAACCGCGAAAAGCCAAGAAGCATTTCAAAGCATTCAGATTTCTTAAACCATTTAATTTCACTATGGACGCCAGTAACGAGGCCTTAGGAGCTGTACTTTCCCAAGGAATAGTCTGAGAGGATCAGTCTATTGCCTGTACACTAAACAAAGCTGAGAGAAATTATCCCACTATCGAGAAGGAGTTGTTGGCTATAGTCTGGGCTACTAAAGATGTCCAATGCTATCTTCAAGGCAGGAGATTCACAGTCTACACTGACCACAGGCCTCTCAAATATGTTTTAATGTAAAAGATCCTACGTCCTGCTTTGTGAAATTTCACCCTAAATTGTAAGCGTTCGATTATAACATCGAATATAAACGAAGGTGGTATAATACCAATGTGGAAGCTCTAAGCCGCATTCCTCAGGTATTAAACGAAGACGTTATAGGGAACACCTTAATGGTACAAGACCAAGTGCACCACACCATGGACTCACGTGTGGAGGAAAATATTTACTCAAATAAAATGAATACCAAGAAGCCCGCTCATTACTTCGCCGGAACCAGAGCTCAGAAAGAGAAACCCCAAGAGGCCAATATTATCTCCAAATCTAAAAAAACAGAGCACGCGGCAGCGGAGGATAAACAAGTGCAACTCCCAGAGGCGGAACCACAACCCCCTGCTACGCTTAAACAAGATATAAGTCCAGTGAAGGCATCTGAGATAATCACGAGCCCCAGGGAATTTCATGCAATCCTGAAGGCTGATCATGGCTCATGTGTGTGGCCCTCAGGGTGTGATTAAGGCTTATAAAAGATTTAGACATAAGTATTGATGGAGACACATGTTTAGCGATATTAAAAAGTACATAAAAAATCCCTAGGTACCAAACAATGAAAGCATCTCCACAGTTCAAGATGCCAATGGTAATAACGGACTTCGCAGAACCATCATTCGACAAGGTTTAGAAGATACCATATCAGGTAATAAATACATTTTGACTTTTCAAGATAAACTGACCAAATTTGTAGATTGGATGCCATACCTAATGGAGAAGCAGTAACGGTAGCGCAAATTTTCTTCGACGAGATTTTCACGCGCTATCGCATTCCAAAGATAACAGTCACCAATCAGGGAACTAATTTCCTGTGTGAGCTATTCAGGAAACTCTGCAAACTTCTAAAGGCAAAGAAGTTAAAGACCTCAGCATATTATCCACAGTCTAATGGAGCACTGAGCGTGCACTGATGTAGACCTAAGGGAGAATATTTGCGTGCAATCGTAGATCAATTCCTAGGAACCGCTGCATTCGTGTACAATAATAGTGTACACGGTGGTACTAAATGAACCCCAATGGACTGGCTTTACGGCTTCACGGCGGATGTCACATCAAATTTAAAACGGGTTGCCTAACCCGTTTATAATCATGAAAGTTATTACCACATGCTAAAATATAGACTACAAAAAATGCTCAAAGACGTATTACAGACAGGCGTCTCACTTTTCACTGAGGAGAAAAAGAACTCCTCAAAAGTGGAAGTAGAAAACACAAGCTGTCTCAAATCTGGGTTGGTTAATACCTGGTAATCAATGTACGTAGTCCAACAAATACCACCATAAAAATCGGCAAGCGACAGCGGTTGTAGTACAAAACAATCGTTTGAAACCCTATTACGGATAGTACCACATGGTGCATATATCTGTAACAAACACGTTCCCATTATATAAAACTTCAGCAATTAAAGTAATGACTACTTAATAGTCATACACTTAAAAATCATATGTTATGACAATTTGACTAACGAAATCTGCCCTTAGCTTTACCTAAATTTTATTTGAATCAATAAAAAATGCGCTAAATATGCAATGTGCGTTATTACTTACAAAACACAAAGCAAAACAAAAATATGAAAATCCAACATATAACAAATAAGCCTTACTTTTTACTAGTTAGACTAATTTAAATATGTTTCCAAATAAAAAAGAATAGTGTATATTAAAACCCCTACGATAAATTGAAGATATTTAGCACGCTTTGACTTACATTCCTCCTACCTTGCTTTGAGAGCATTCTCTACCTCATGCTTTATACCCTAGATGAAATCTAATGGATATACTAAGTTTGTCATTCCGTTTGTAACAGCTAGATGTAATGATGGTAGAGCAAAATGAATTGGACACCCACGCATAAAATAAAAAGATATTTTGACTCGTCCGTCTGTCTGTCCGTCCGTCCGTCTGTCCACCCGTCTGTCCTCACGATAACTCCAGAACGCGTTTACTTAGAGAGCTGATATTTTGCGAATCGGCTTTTAAAAAAAGGTAAAATTAAGTTGGAAAATGGGACAAATCGGGTAACTCCTTCGTAGGGTTGCCATACAAAAATTTCGTTTTTCACTACACTGCCTGAGAACGCGTTCACGTAGAGCATTGGAGTCCTGTACATAGTGTTTTCATAAAACTAGTAAATATAATTTCAAAAATGGGCTAAATCGGGCAACCCCTTCTTGGTGTTGCTAGATAAAAATTTAGAGTTTTTACGTATCCTGTGAAAACGCTCAGTCCTATACGGTTTTAATGTAAGTACTGAAAATTTCCTCGTAATATGAAATCCTATAAAATTTATTATAATCATTTTTGCTGTCCATCGTATCCTTCTAGAGATATATTCAAAAACCACTTCAAAAATCAAACTTGCGTATTTGGTGACCATACGAAATTATAAATGAACATTCACCTAGGGTATCATAAGAATTGGTCTTAGAACAATTCTAGCTATTTTACTTGTTATAATTCTGTTTTATCTCGTCTTGCTTTTAGCAAGTAAGTTTCCATTATATAGACTTTAATTAAAGACTATTAGATCTAAATATCAGATGCTATGTAGTATGACTAATTGACTAACGAAGTCTATCCTTCACTTTCTACAGAGCATGAATTACATATGAGTGTTAATGTGCTGTTTCCACCTGGTAAAGGGACAAATACAAACGGAACCCTACACAATAAGTCCCCTGAACAACACAGGAGTACTATACGAGGACATGGGAAAATTACAAGTATTCCACAGTTTGTACATAGAATATACTAACAGAAATAAACCAACTGGAATTGCACAACCAAGCGCTTATGGCAGAACAGAGGGAACACCTAGAATATCAAATGTGTAAAAATTGCTCTCAAATGGATGAGCTGTAAATTGTTCAATAAAACTACGTTCATTCACTCTTGGAAAACATCAAGAGAAGAACAAGTGCCATGAGAGAAGTGGTACCAAAATCAAGATCAACAAGATCCCTTTAAGTAATTTGAAATGCAGTGCATTACCTGTTCGGGACTATGGTCAGCGTTAACGAACAGGACGAACAGATCGAAAAAAACACAAAGCACATACAAAAAGCACTGACATCAAGAAATACAACGCACTAGGTTAATAAAATGCTAAATATCATTAATGATGTACTGTATTAAGGCAGGAAATAATCTGTAGCCTCAGTTTGCAAATTGTTAAAATTGAGTACAGGCAACAAGCCATGCTCGCTACAATCATTTCCAGCACAAATCATCACCTGCATCCGCTAGTGCATCCAAAGAGTTTATTAGAAAAATACCATGAGTCCCACACTTATTGCCCAGATGCACAAAATTGTCTCTCTCTAATATATCAGACAGCGGAAAACCAAGGCTCGATTAGTCCAACATAAATTAGTGATTAGAATACAACTTCCGATTTTCAATTTACCGCAAATGAAGTTGTATAGAATTCATAGTTTCCACATACACATCAATAATAATCAATCATTAATACCTGAAATAGAGTACTCGCACGTAGCGCACCAGATATATACACAGGATCGCAAGATCTTAAAACCTTGTAAAATATTACTGAAAACTCCAAGGAGGACACTTACATCGAGCTAGGCATTCCCGTAACAAAGGCTACAATGTCTGTGGAATCGTAGTGTAGCTGCTCTTCAATCCCTTAAAAGAAGAGCCCCAGTGGCAATTTAGAGCACAAATATCTCATAGATACCTACTTATCAAATTAAGTAAACCAAATTCCGGGATGTTCACGTGATAGAACCAACAACTGTACACTTTCAGTGTACCCAACAGTTCCAAACCTCAACCTCTATTGTATAGAAGTAGGACCCCAAATCGTACACTATGAAGCAGAGAGCAACCCAATTATTTCCCAAGCACGGCCCCATTAGAGCAAATAGTGGACATACACACAACATTGAAACGCTCAACAATGTATGCAACAAAGGGAAGACGATGGCTTGACATTTATGAAATAATCTAATTACATTTCAACCATCGTCCGCCGCGGTGATTCTAGAAATGTTCAAACATATCCAGCGAAAATAATTTCCTCAGGGTAAAAAATGCAAATTAAGCATTTTCCTTACCCTGAACTACGGTACTTGATAATTTTTAGAATTCAAAACGGTCACCTCGCGGATAACTGTTTGTTAAAAATTGTTTGGGAAAAAAAAGGATTAGCTTGATTACAGAACGGTCGCCTCAAGGATAATTTTCCCCGTTAATAGCTTTTTACAATTTCGGCAAAATGCCTTTAAAGAAAGGAACTTTTAAGTTACTGTCGTGAGTGGAACGGTTAGGTGTGTTGAATTTGGTCACGCATATATATCTTTTAATTCATTTTGTGTAAGATTAACTTAGTGTAAGGGAGTGATTTCAATCAATCGAATAGGGATGTGCCAGCAAGGCAAAAAAATAGTCCAAGTTGTTTAATCTCATTACATCCCTCATTACGCGCTGGTAAAACGTAAGCCCCCGTATTAAGCAACAAAGTTCGGCGGTGTAAGGCCAAAGAGTGACAGTGTTAAAAGGGTTCCCTGCATTACATACGTAACATAACGATTACTAACATGGGATATGTTACAAGTGAAACGGTTTTCTCAGTTTGATATATACAGAACATTATGGTGGCCCAACATGGATGGATTTGCCAAAGTGTTAAAACATTTAAATGCTCATTCATTAGCTAATGTAATTTTAAATTTTTATGCAAAATTTCAGAGAAATTCATTAATATTTAGAGGTCGATCAAATCTAAAACAGTAATTTATTGGCTGTTTTGGACTTTCAGGAAAACAACATTTTCTGGGTCTAACTAGCTGGACCCCGCCCATCGTGACCCGGGAAAACAATGTGTGGGGAAATTATGTGCCAATTATGTGCTATTATGTGCCAAACTCTAAAATTTTGTGCTCGCAAATTTGGTACATTTTTTAAATATTCAAAATGGGAGGTGCAGCACGATGGTCAGCTGCAGCTAGTTTAACTTTACCAACAAAGTTTTGATTAACGCAGAATTTATGTGCTAATTATGTGCTAATTCTTCGTCAAATCTAAAAAATGTTTATTCAAAAATTTATTGCGTTTTTTAAAAATTCAAAAGGGGTTGCAGGATGACGTAATTTTTTACCCCGCCCTAGTATTAACTCTACCAACAAAGTTTTGATTCACACTGGATTTATGTGCTAATTATGTGCTAATTCTCCGCTTAATTGGAAAATGGTATACTCGAGTATTTAATAGGGTTTTTAATAAACCAAAAAGAGGATGTAGGACGACTTCTTCCACCATGTTTACCTATTTAAAATGCTACCAACAAAATTTTGATTCATTCATGATTTATGTGCTAATGATGTGCTAATACTTTGTCAAATCTAAAAATTGTGTAATCCAAAGTTTGCCCGGGTTTTTAATCAATCAAAATGCGGGGTGCAGGACGACGCCATCTCCCACCACGCCTTAGTAAAAATCCTGCCAAAAAAAGTTTTGATTCATTCAGGATTTATGAATAATTATGTGCTAATTGTTTATCAAATCTAAAAAATCAGAATTCGAAAATCTAATGGATTTTTTCAAAATAGAAACAGTAGTACGACGCTCTCCTCCACCCCGCCCTAGTAAAAAGTATATCAAAATAGTTTTGATTCGCCAAAGATTTATGTGCGAATTATGTGCTAATTTTTGCTTTGGAAAGGTGTTTCAAATTTTTGGACTTTTCTACGACAAAATTTGGCAACGTCGAAGATTTAATCGAACTGATCGATTAATCGATTATTACCGCAAGACCCTACTGTCAAAAATAAATTGTCAAATGATAGTGATATTTCTCGTTGTCAAAATGGACTGTCATATTATTTGTGAAATAATTTCAGTAATTAAAAGATTTTATTTGGGTTGTTGCTTAGAATATATAGCAAACAGGAATGGTTGAATCGTGTAAAATTCGTGTACATGAGCGTAATTTGTCAAGAGCAGAAGATTATACATAGGAGTAAGTGAGATGCTGGAAGGAAGATTTGTCAAAGCTGAGTGCAGAATAGTCAAATGTAATTTGTTTTGTGAACAGGTTTATGCAATCTAAAGTTCTTTTGCGAAATTTAGCAAAAGTACGGAGGCAATTCTTTTCAAAACTATTTATCTTTGAACTTTATTTTGTGAAAAGTTTTTTAGTGCCACTTAGTGCCTGTTAAAATCTTCATATCAATTGAAAAAACAGAAATGAAGTGTTCGGTCAGTGCTTGCAA
Source organism: Dioctria linearis (assembly GCA_963930735.1). NCBI lineage: Eukaryota > Metazoa > Arthropoda > Insecta > Diptera > Asilidae > Dioctria > Dioctria linearis. The sequence goes on from OZ005742.1 coordinate 200,532,294, forward strand.
ATATAAATTGGATGATAAACTAGGGAATCCTGTTTGAGGCAACTGCACTATCTAAATTATCATTTTTGTTAATACAAGCAAAGATTTATATAAATTAATTATGTGAATTGTTTCAAAATAAAGTCGAAAAAGAACATTTTTTACCACAGATGCTCCGCTCAAAACCTTTGTTTACTTTTTGCAAATTGATAAGTTGCTTAGAATAGGGATGGCGTGTAAATACATGTAAAAATGGACAACCAACACAACCAGAAATTCATTACGCAAAATCTGGCTTATCACAGTTCCTGTTTGCTATATGTTCTAAGGGTTGTTGCTAGAAAGTTTAATAAGGAATTTGTTTCTATACATCAATACAGGAGACTTGTTACGTTAGTCCAGTATATATAATACGTGTGGCCCGTGATATTTAATTTGATTAAAAAGAATGGAGTGCTACCAAAAGTGTTTTCCGGAGAGCTATAGCTGTGAAGCTAGTATTCGCACGAATGCTATTTTGAAAAGCAGGAATACATGTGAAGGAGCAGCTATGGTGCATTTTCATGGCGACAGTAGCTTATGTAATGTCGATTTCGATAGGACAAATCAGTGTTGCACTTTTCCGGGCAGTGGAACACTGGGAGAATTCAAGCTCATCGAACATATAGCTGTCATATTCCTTGGATATGCATACACACATACGGAACTGCCAAACGTAATAAATGTTCCTTATTGATATATAGAAACGACTGACATATATGTATAGTATCTTTGGTATAACGATATTTATCACTAATAACCCTAAATAATTAATTTAAAAACAGTTCTTTTGACAAAGCCACTTATTTGTTTGTTGCTTACAGTTTTCTTTCAGTTGGTAATGGGTTTTTAGACCGAAAGATGCAGCAATATAGAAGTGAGCCCACTTTTTGCTGTGCATTTCTATTTCAGTCCGTATTATATATGTCAGTGATAGAAACAAATTCCTTCTTAAACTTTATGGAAATTACCCAAATAAAATCTTTTATTTAATTCAACTAAGAGTCATGACAGTAAGAAAGTTGATCTCAAACTGAAAGTATAATCGTTTCTTCAAATAAATGACCCAAATGTAAATATGCAACAAGGAAAAAAGATAGAATTGGTATAAGACTGATATTTACCATGAATATGCTCAAGAAAATCGTACGACTTGTGCATGGCAAAGTCGTACGATTTACATGAGTGTGTAGCGAAAGTCGGAGGTTGAGTTGAGACTGAATGGCATGGACAAAATTGGCCGAAAATATTGTGTCTTAATAAATTAAACTAGACAAAACCGGATGATAACTTTTGCTTCAACACGCAAGTCTTATGCAGTTCTTAGTTCAATTCTATAGCAATGTCGTAAGATTTGCTTGTAAGTAGATAAACTATGCCGGTACCGGACCACTTTTTTAAGCCTCCAAGATTTCGCCACAGATGGTGCCACCGTCGCTGGGTGGTTTGAGTCCATTCTAAAGGTAGGTGCATGCCTTGGTTGTATTGGTTTGCGTCTTGGATACACCGTTGCGCCTTGGATGCACCATTGTGTCTTGGGTGCACCATTGAGTCCCGACTGCGCCCTAGCGGGATTAATCGGTACCACCGGGATGTATCATTTGAAATTGACTGCACCCTAGCGGCATTAGCCGGTACTACCAGCATGCTCTCGTACTACGGTTTTCTTAAATAGATATGTGCTGCGCCTAAATATAGACTTTTGGTTTCATTGAGTCTCGACTGTGCCCTAGCGGGATTAATCGGTACTACCGGGATGTGTCATTTGGTCTTGACTGCGCCCTAGCGGCATTAGCAGGTACTACCAGCATGCTCCCGTACTACGGTTTCCTTAAATAAATATATGGTGCGCCTAAATGTAGGCTTTGGGTTTTGAACTAATATTAGTAATAATCAAAGCTAACGCTAGGAAATTTTTGTTCATGCCAATGGATTCTAGACGGTTGGGGTGGGGCTATTAGGGGGGACGAAATTTTCATCAGAAATCCTCTACGGGCTCTGGTTTTCGAGATATTAGCGATTTTACCTTTTCAGATATAGTTCATATTATTAATAATTCAAGCTACTGTTATATATCTAAAACCATACCTGGAAAAGGGTAACAAAAAAATTTTAATTAAAAGAATGCATTCATATAAATTTTCAACAAGCTATTCATGCTTAAAAACATGATTAGCTTATCTACTTGATCAGTGAAGAAAATTGCATCAGCAATTTTCTTCACATTCCATAGAGTTGAAACAAAATTATTCCCATGGCAAATTTTGCCTTCAGCAAAATTTGCCAGTAGAAATATTTAATTTGAAAAATAAAAAAAAGACAAATCGTACCTTCAGTACGATTTGTCGTGAAAATTGCAATATGTATGTACGAACGTACATACATATCACAGAAAAGCTTTCGCGATAAGAAGAGCGCGCCGCGAAAATACATTGTATGTATACGCGCGAGTTACATATATTCATTCCCACGATTTACCGGAAACATACCAAATTCCAAAGAAACCTAAGCCAATGGCTTGGTAAAATATAAATTCGTTAAAACATAAAGTTCCCACATTTTACGTTGCACCGACAGCATTAGTATCAAATTAATTTCACACAGTTTGCATAAAACGCTGATGACTGCAGAAAGCAGCGGTAAATTCAGAATACGAAATTTTAATAGAAAGAGAGTCAGTCTGCGGTAGCTTAAACTCGAAGTCGGTAAAAACAACTTATAATCAGAACGGCGATCAAATTAAGAGCGGCAGTGTTATTAATTATCTTGAATAAAGTTTGATAAAAGAAAGTGAGTTGTTGTTATTTAAAGGTTCATATATTTTTTCTCCAGGAGAATAACGAAATAGTAAACTGGCGCAGTCGGTAGGATCCTTTTCTGTAGAACAAGGATCCAGTGATTCGAACCTATCGAAAGTTTATAGTGAAAAATTTACGATATTATTTTGTTTTCATTGTGAAAGTGTGAAACGCAGTGATCTAAAGCTAAATTTACTAGATCTCGAAGAAACGACCACTAAACTAACACAATACTGGAGAGAAGAAATCATAGAAACCTAGTTATTGACCGCAACAGAGGAATGGCACAACCGGCTCAACCAAACATAATGGAGCAATGTTTAGTAGCATTGACGGAGATCCTAGGCAGGCAGGCTCAACCACCACCTTTTAGAAGCAGAATTGAGAAAGAACTCCGCTATCTACCTCCTTTTGAAGGAAAACCAGGAACTTTACCATCATTTATATCAGCAGTTGATAGAGCATTATTGGAATATCCACAGCAAGCATACCAAGTGTACACCGTCATCTATAATGAGAAGATATTGGGTTCAGCAAAGAATTACTTGGATACTTCACCACCAGATTCATGGGAAGAATGTAAGAGAAAACTGAAACTACATTACAAACCAATAAAAGATCAAGGTCAAATAATGCAAGACATAAGTATGTTAAAAGTAAGTACGATTTTAGATTTATTAGATAAAATTTCAGTATTTGTTAATGATATATCAGAATGTGCAATTTTTAGTGATTATCAAAGTGAAATAGTTAATCAATTAAGCAGTGTATTAGTACTCAAAATAAAAGAAATAACAGCTGGTGCTTTAGCTGCAGAATTAAATAATTTATTTAGTTTAGAAGAAATTAGAACAGTTCTGAATAAATATATCGGTCAAGATCAGTTTAATCTAAAACTTTGTAAACTCCATCAAATACCAATAGAAAGATATAACCATAGGCCTACACAAAGACATAATTATAGTAATTTTCAACAAAATTCCAATAATCACAGACAGGCAAGAAATTTTAATTTTAACAATGGTTCGGATCGATTTCATAATCGCAATGCTAATAATTCTGGTCAGTTTCGAAATAATAATTCTGGTCAGTTTCGAAATAATAATTCGGGTCAGTTTCAAAATAATTCTGGTCATCCTAGAAGAAACTTCTTTCCTAATAATAGTGCTCAGTGGAGAAACCCATATCAAAATAATCATAATTATAATAATAACAATTATAATAATAATGCAAACCATAATAATGCTAATATCCAACCGATGGATGTTGATGAAATTAGTGCTAGACAAAATATTAACCAAGCCGAACAAAACGAGTTTTTTATAAACTAGCCTCGGACATGAAGAAAATATTTATTACTTTAACAATCAATGATCAAGAGTTCATCGCTTTATTAGATACTGGCTCTACTATTAGTTTACTAAATTCAAAAAATGTCCCGAATGAAACTTATGAAGTGATGTTAGGTGAAAAGATAAGTATTAGCACTATAGTAGGAGAAATACAGAAAGACACAGAGTATGTGAAAACAAAATGTCCTATTGAATTCCAACAACCATATAACGCCAGAATGAAATGGGTTAAAATTAATTTAGAGAAAACATATAATTTTTTGATAGGAATGGATTGGGTTCAAAATAATGTAAAATTAATTGATATTGAAAATAAGGAAGTTATTTTAAAAAATGGGGTAAAGTTACCATTCTTAAATAAAACCGTAGAAGAAGTAAATGTATTAGAAGAGAGTAGATAGGGAAATATAACCTTAGATCATTTGAACAATGAAGAGAGGCAAGGGGTAAAACAATTACTAGAGAAATATAAAAGGTTGTTTTATAAAGAAGGGGATAAATTAACCAACACCACAAGTATTGTACATGAAATTAAAACCACTACTTCGGAGCAAATAAATGCTAAACTGTACAGATATCCACCACAACATGAAGAGGAAGTGAGAAAACAGATTAGCGAAATGGAAGCCCAAGGTATAATAAGAAAAAGTAAGAGTAAATATAGTTCACCCATTATAGTGATACCCAAGAAAAAAGACAATTCAGGGACTCAGAAATATAGAATTGTCGTAGATTATAGAAGATTAAATTCAATTACAATAGACGACAAATATCCCTTACCTAATATTGATAGCATACTAGATAAATTGGGTAAAGCTCAATATTTCAGTTCATTGGATCTTGCAAAAGGCTACCATCAGATTCTAGTAGCTAGAAATGACATTGAAAAGACCGCTTTTGTGACACCCTGTGGTCTATATGAGTATGTCAGGATGCCATTTGGTTTGAAAAATGCTCCTGCTACTTTTCAACGTTTTATCAATGAAATATTGCGAGATTATATCAACCAAATTTGTGTCGTTTATTTGGATGATATTTTAATATTTTCTACCACTTTGGCAGAACATCTTGTGTCATTAGAAAAAATCTTTAAAAAGCTAGCAGAGTACAATTTAAAAATTCAAGCCGATAAATGTAGTTTTGTAAAAAGGGAAACTCAATTTCTTGGACATGTTCTAACCAAAGAGGGTATTCTACCAAACCCTGATAAAATAGAGGATATAAAGAAAGTCAAATTGCCTAAAACCGAAAAACAGTTGAAGAGCTTTTTAGGAATGACAGGATTTTACAGAAAGTTTATGAAAGACTATGCCAAGGTAGCTCAACCTTTAATAAAGTACTTAAAGAAAAATGCCAAAATAAATACAAATGACCCCCAGTACGTTGAAGCATTTGAAAAGTTGAAGCTTTTAATTACTTCACATCCGATTCTGAAATTCCCTGATTATGAGAAAGAGATTACGGTAACTACTGATGCAAGTGAGTATGCAATCGGAGCAGTTCTCGCTCAAGACGGTCATCCGGTCTGCTATGTCTCTAGATCGCTAAATAATCATGAGAAAAATTATAGTGTAACAGATAAAGAATTTCTGGCTATAGTTTATTCTGTAACTTATTTCAGACCTTATTTGTACGGTAGGAAATTCAGAGTCATAACTGATCATGCTCCAATAAAATATTTAAATACGAAATATAAAGGCAAAGAATTTTCCCAAAGAAACCAAAGATGGATATTGAAATTGCAAGAGTATAATTTTGATATCGAATATCTACAAGGCAAAGAAAACAAAGTGGCTGATTTTCTTAGTAGAATTGAGAATAGTCCACAAATAAATGAGCAGAACAGTAGTGAATCTAATATGGACCTGTCTGGTACTGCACACTCAGTAAGTGAACAATTATTAGATCATATAGGCATTAAAGAAGAAATCATAAACAAGTCTAAAACACAACTAATACTAACTTATAATCCAAGTAAAGAGTTAGAAGTAGTATTTGGTAGAAGAATAATAGAAATTAACCCTCAGTATGAAGAAGAAAAAATTAACGAAATATTGAAGAAGTATCTTAAACCTGGACATATAGGAATATATTCTGAAGTTCAGGATAGCGATTATAATAAAGTACAGCAATGTATAATAAAGTTGTTCTCGGGAAATTCAAATATCAAGGTCATGAAAGCCACAAAGAGAGCTCAAGAAATGAAAGATGAAGAAGAATGTCACAAACAAATTTCATTATACCATACAAAGGAATCTTTACACAGTGGTATCAATGAAACCTATCGAACTCTTAAAGACAAAATCTATTTTCCCAAGTTACAAGAGCATATACAACTCGTAATAAATAATTGTGAAAAGTGTCAAGGTATCAAATACGATAGGAACCCAGTTAAACCAAAGTTAAGTATTACAGAAACACCTACAAACAAAAACGACGTCATTCATCTGGACACATTTCATTATAAAAAACAAGCATTCATAACTATTATTGATAAACTAACAAAATTCGCAGTAGCTTATCCAATTACTGATAGGAATTGGGTAAAGAAGATTGCTATTTTAGAGGGATATTTGGCTACATTTGGTAAACCTAAAACTATTGTAATGGATAACGAGTTTAAATCTGAACAGCTAAAAAGGTTTCTACAGGAACAAGGTATAGGAGTCCATTGGACGAAACCAAACAGTCACACCGGCAACGCTGATGTAGAAAGATTACATTCAACAATAATTGAGAAGGTACAAGCCATTGAGGAAGATATATCAGTTGAACAGAAAATTCAAAAAGCTATAGGTAATTATAATGATAGGTACCATACGACAATTGAAATGACTCCCAGAGAAGCCAGCAATTTAACAGACACAACTCCATTAATAGAAGTGATAAATAAAAAGAAAATAGGATATATAAATAAACTCAATAAAAGTAGAGAAGAGTACAACGAAAATAGGAAGGAAGGCTACATTAAGAACTATAAAAGACTTAGGCATAAAGATCAACCCTATTTTAGAAAATATCCTTTAGAAAATGTGCATCCGTCTAACATTAAAAGACCAAAAAAATTTTCAGGTAATCATAATACTTCTAATGATGACGACGCCAGTGCAAGGGCTATTGCAGGTTCATCCTATTAACGAAGAAAATGGGTATGTAAAAATCAAAATAAGGGAAGTAGAAATAGCGAACGATACTGACACAATTATGCATGTAATAGATCCAACTGAAATGCTCAAGATTTTAATTAAGTTAGAACGAAACACAGAATATCTTAAAGTCGAAGATAGGGAAGCACTTTGTACAGAAATAAATCTTATTAAGAGTAAACTCAAAACAATTCAAAACCCTAGTAGAAAAAAGAGAGGTTTAATAAATATTGCAGGTAATGCACAAAGATGGTTATTTGGCACTATGGATGATGATGATAGGAAAGAAATTACAGAACACCTTAAAGTTGTTGAGACAAATAATCATAATGCTATTCAAAATTTAAACAAACAGATTAAGATAAATGAACATTATAACAAAACACTAACAGATTTGAAAATGCTAATCGAAAACGACCGAACAAAAATTTTAGATTCTTTCAATACAACTGACCACAATATGCAGGAGTTAAGTTACAAAGTTTTATTTTTAAATCAAGAGACCAAACTTCGATTTTTCGAAAATAAAGTAAATCAAATATTAGATAACATAATGGCGACAAAAAATAACATAATACATCCTAGTATGTTAACGTTAGAGGAGTTAGATGCATATAAGGTTGATTTTCATAAGTTAAAACTTTTAAAGGCAGGTGTTATGAGATATAATGATCAGCTTTTGGTCTTTGCAATTAAAATTCCTACAAGCTATGTACTCCAAGAGCTTCAGTTAATTAAACCAATTCCAAATTCAGAATATTTAGAAATCGATGAATTTGATGAACCGATTGTGGAAATAAATAATAAAATATATCATTATGAAGAACAAAAATTATTAAAGGATTTAAAAGTTAGCAAGAATTGTATTGTGCAAAATAACTGTAAATTGAGATATAGTAATATAACTAGTATAGAGGAAATAGATGATGAAAATGTTTTAGTTAAGAATATGTGTAATGAGACTTCATGGCACAATTGTGATACGAGAAAAATAACACTCACAGGAAATTTTTTAATAAATTTTAACAATTGTTCCTTAGGCATTAAAGACAGAAAATTCTACAATAAGAAAATAACATTTTTAGATAAATACTATTATCCATCGAAAGAAATAAAGAAAATGTTTGTAAAGCCCATAAATTTTGAAAAAATTATGCTAGGAAATATACAAAACCTGGAAGAAATACAGGAATTAAAATATCATAAGAATATTATGTATGGAACAAGTGTAAGTTTGACCGTCGTGATGATTATAGGTTTATTGAGCCTGGCTTTGTTTATAACACTGAAGCTTAAGAGAAATAATATAAAAAATATTAAAAATGTGAAGTCGGAGACTTCTGACTTAAAGCGGGGAGGAGTTACATATATTCATTCCCACGATTTACCGGAAACATACCAAATTCCAAAGAAACCTAAGCCAATGGCTTGGTAAAATATAAATTCGTTAAAACATAAAGTTCCCACATTTTACGTTGCACCGACAGCATTAGTATCAAATTAATTTCACACAGTTTGCATAAAACGCTGATGACTGCAGAAAGCAGCGGTAAATTCAGAATACGAAATTTTAATAGAAAGAGAGTCAGTCTGCGGTAGCTTAAACTCGAAGTCGGTAAAAACAACTTATAATCAGAACGGCGATCAAATTAAGAGCGGCAGTGTTATTAATTATCTTGAATAAAGTTTGATAAAAGAAAGTGAGTTGTTGTTATTTAAAGGTTCATATATTTTTTCTCCAGGAGAATAACGAAATAGTAAACTCGCGCGGCAATTCTAATCGTCGTGGCAGTGGCTGATGTTTATCAAAGCATCAAATTTCAAGCCTCCGTCCAACGAAAAAATATTCTGGACTTGTTTAATCAAGTCCAGAATAAATGAAAATTTTCTCAGGGTAAAAATGCAACTATGCATTTTCTACCCTGAACGAGGGCTCTTGATCGCGACAAAAGTGATTAAAAGCCGAGTTGGATTTTTAACTGGAGTAACGGCGGTTGCAAAAGTAGAGTTGATTTTTTGGATTTTCGGTTCGGCGCGGTCTCGGTAAAGTGTAATAGGAAAAGTACATAGAATTAGTTTTACCGAATGAAAATAGTGAACTTGAAAAAAGAAATCAATATTGTTAGAGAAAGAAAAATTGTGAATAAAAAAAAAGAAATCAAGATTGTTAGATAAAAGAAGAATTGTGAATGTGAAAAAAGAAGACGAAATTTTCAGATAGAATAAAAGAATGAGATTTGAGAAAAGGGTGTTTTGTGTCTAAAGGAAAAGCCAAAGTGCTTTTAGTTTCGCAGCACTAAGGTGTGAGAGAGAACTGGATACGGCTCCTGCTTGCCCCACAAGCATTGAATTGCAATCATTCAATTTAGAAACATGCTCAAACCTTCTCAGATTTCAAGGTAAGGCGATCACAATCCACATACATATTATAATTCAGAAAAGTTACCATTTTCTTGGAATTTTATCAATCATTCGATGGCTGACACTTAGCAAAGTTTCGCAGATACAGCTCTGTTCGAATTAGACTCGAAAAATGAATATAAAGACGAAGCTGTCTTTCATATCATGGCCTTAACAATATATCTTCGTCCTTGTGGTAATAGTCAAGACCATTACGAGAGTAGCGTTTGGTGTTAGATTAATTTCTCCGTCTTGTCAGAATTTCTTATGTTTTCAAATTTATTTTTAGATTTGGTTTTCATCAATAAAATAAGATTAATATTTCTGTACATAAACTTAGCAAGGTAATAGAATCGAAATATTTTTATTACAAGTAGTTTCCGAAATTTTGGGATTTTAAGATTTCTGATAGGACGGCTGTGTAATTCTTTACTTGCAATTTATGTCAAAATATATGATTCAATTCTTGTTAGGTGCTGTGACTTTGTGATTCAATTACTGAGTTTGTTCGGAGCAGCACGTTATAGTGACGTCGAAAGCCTTTCGAAGTAACTCTGAATTTGAAAACCAACCACGAACCAATAAACCAAGCGAAACGCCGAAATTTTTATAATTTGTCTCAAAGTAGTGTGAAAGCACGGGCAGCAAGCAAATACTTTCGGAAATTTTGAGATTTTAAGAGTTCTGACAGGTCATCTTTCCGGTGAATATCATCGACTAGCAATCGGTAAGCTCGCATCATAAATGCAAGAAATACAACATGGAAATTTAGTTGAGCTTAGCGATATCATGGAAGCAATTAAAATGACAGTATGTAGGTAAAATTTGTAGTTATTGAAGACTTGTTTTTTTTTTCAATTTATCATTCAACTTATTTACAGGCTTGAATGCAACGATGACTACAAAGTTCTTGAAAGAAATCGTTGTTTAGGAATTGTTTACAAGCTCGTAACCCCGATGTGCCTTCATCAAAGATCTTAAAGATATATAATACTATGAGCAAAGAAGGATTTTTAATTTGTGAAAATGATCCACGATAATCTTACAAAACTCGTCATGTTAGCCAAAGAGAGTTAACAAAAATACCGAGGGAACTCATTTCCAGCAATGAATCGAAGAAAACGTAGATTGGTACATGAAATATGTAGCATGTTCGGTGTTGATTCGGTCGCTTATAATGCTGAGCCCAATCGAAACGTTGTGGCTACCGTATATAAGGAGAAGCTGAGTTACGGTAAAACTATGCATTCCTTTTTTTATGGTAGAAATTTCAAATTTTTTTTGGGGTACTGACAGCCTTCAAAATATGATAAGATATATGATAATATTTATTTAGTATGTTTCAATCAATTCCACATATCCCGGCTCCATAATTAATAATTCAATTTTACAAGGGTATTAACTTTTCTTTTAAATTCTTAATATTTTTTTACCTTAACATCTATTGGAAGATTGTTGAATATTTGTAATCCGTTGTACAGAAGTGATTTCTGGTCTCTAACTTTTCTATGCGAACTTAATCTAACATCCACAGTATTCCTTAAATTATATGGTTGAAAAAAATAAAATATAAAAAAAAGTAAGATAGCGAAACACAAAGCATGAACTATCTAATATTGCTACTGATGAACTGAAATTGGATATTCTTAAATATTATAACTGTTAGAAATAATTAATATACTCTGTTTAGATTTTGATGTACGACTAGAACTTAGTAGATAGTTTTTTATTGTTTTATTTTGTTTCTTTTCAATTTTATTGACTACTTTTGTTCTAACCACCTCTCGATCACTTGATTCTATTTTTATTGTAAACACAACTTCAATTAATGCCGCCCTTATTTTCAATAAAAATGCCCAGAATTCATTTACGTAAGCAGGGAAAAGTATATTTAGAGGAGGAGTAATCACAGGTAGTAAAATAGTTCAATAGTACATATATCTAATCTATTTAGCTAATGACTGTTGAAAAAAAGAAGAAAGATTGTTTTTTATTTTTGTATTTGGTTGAGTTGTTTTTTCATTAAAATTTTAAACATCTTATATATGTAGATATCATGAAAAAGAAATTTTCACACACAAACACTCACTACTTTTATGATCTTTTCAGTGTAATATCAATGCAGTTGCAACTTATCTTATTTAGTTTTATTTAATTGTGAGTTTTTAATATGAGTTATTCAAAAGAATGACAAACTTTTATATGTAAACTAATTATAAATGAAAAATATGAGAGAAAATTATACGGAAGTCCCCAAATAGTTTTTTGAGTTTTATATTATTTTTGGTATAGGTACTGCGTATCTAGGAGATATTTGTAAACACAAATTACAAGTATATAAATTAGCAGGAATACCACGCTCAAATCGATTAAGATTCAATGAGAAAGTCGGGAGCATGTTTAGCCGACAGGGCTCCAGTAGGCTGTCGTTTTGCTAGTTTGTGCGAATTCACTATCGTACTATTTGCATGAGCATGTGTAGCGAAAGTCGAAGCTTGAGTTTAGACGAAAATCTGACAAGAATTAAATCGGCTGAAAATACTGCGTACAAGCAAATCTTACGACATTGCTATAGAATTGAACTAAGAACTGCATAAGACTTGCGTGTTGAGGGAAAAGTTAACATCCGGTTTTGTCTTGTTCAATTTATTTAGACACAATATTTTCGCCCAATTTTGTCCATGCCATTCAGTCTCAACTCAACCTCCGACTTTCGTTACACACTCATGTAAATCGTACGACTTTGCCATGCACAAGTCGTACGATTTTCTTGAGCATATTCATGGTAAGAATCAGTCTTATACCAATTCTATCTTTTTTCCTTGTTGCATATTTACATTTGGGTCATTTATTTGAAGAAACGATTTTACTTTCAGTTTAAAATCAACTTTCTTACTGTCATGACACTTAGTAGAATCAAATAAAAGATTTTATTTGGGTAATTTCCATAAAGTTTAAGAAGGAATTTGTTTCTATCACTGACATATATAATACGGACTGACTACTTCCATAGAAATGCACAGCAAAAAGTGGGCTCACTTCTATATTGCTGAGACCCATTACCAACTGAAAGAAAACTGTAAGCAACAAATAAATAAGTGGCTTCGTCAAAATAACTGTTTTTAAATTAATTATTTAGGGTTATTATTGATAAAAATTGTTATACCAAAGATATATATGCCAGTGGTTTCTATTTATCAATAAAGAACATTTATTACGTTTGACAGTTCCGTATGTGTATACATATCCAAGGAATATGACAGCTATATGTTCGATGGGCTTGAATGCTTCCAGTGTTCCACTGCCAGGAAAAGTACAACACTGATTTGTCCCATCGAAATCGACATTACATAAGCTACTGTCGCCATGTAAATGCACCATAACTGCTCCTCCACATGTATTCCTGCTTTTCAAAATAGCATTCGTGCGAATACTAGCTTCACAGCTATAGCTCTCGGGAAAACACTTTTGGTAGCAATCCATTCTTTTTAATCAAATTAAATATCACGGGCCACACGTATTATATATACAGGACTAACGTAACAAGTCTCCTGTATTGATGTATAGAAAGAAATTCCTTATTAAACTTTCTACCAACAACCATTAGAACATATAGCAAACAGGAACTGTGATAAGCCATATTTTGCGTAATGAATTTCTGGTTGTGTTGGTTGTCCATTTTTACATGTATTTACACGCCATCCCTATTCTAAGCAATTTGTCAATTTGCAAAAAGTAAACAAAGGTTTTGAGCGGAGCATCTGTGGTAAAAAATGTTCTTTTTCGACTTTATTTTGAAACAATTCACATAATTAATTTATATAAATCTTTGCTTCTATTAACAAAAAAAATAATTTAGATAGTGGAGTTGCCTCAAACAGGATTCCCTAGCTTATCATCCAATTTATATTTGCAAGCACTGACCGAACACTTCATTTCTGTTTTTTAAATTGATATGAAGATTTTAACAGGCACTAAGTGGCACTATAAAAATTTTCATAAAATAAAGTTCAAAGATAAATAGTTTTGAAAAGTATTGCTTCGTACTTTTGTTAAATTTCGCAAAAGAACTTTAAATTGCATAAACTACACAAAACAAAATCACATTTGACAATCCTGCACTCAGCTTTGGCAAATCTTCCTTCCAGCATCTCACTTACTCCTATGTATAATCTTCTGCTCTTGACAAATTACGCTCATGTACACGAATTTAACGCGATTCATCGATTCGTGTTTGCTATATATTCTAAGCAACAACCCAAATAAAATCTTTTAATTACTGATATTATTTCACAAATAATATGACAGTCCATTTTGACAACGAGAAATGTCACAATCATTTGACAATTTATTTTTGACAGTAGGGTACGCGATAATAAAATCGATTAATTGATCAGTGCGATTAAATTTTCGACGTTTCCAAATTTTGTCGTAGAAAAGTCCAAAAATTTGAAACACCTTTCCAAAGCAAAAATTAGCACATAATTAGCACATAAATCTTTAGCGAATCAAAACTATTTTGATATACTTTTTACTAGGGCGGGGTGGAGGAGAGCGTCGTACTGCACCCCGCATTTTGTTTCTATTTTTAAAAATCCATTAGATTTTCGATTTCTGAATTTTTAGATTTGATAAACAATTAGCACATAATTATTTATAAATCCTGAATGAATCAAAACTTTTTTTGGCAGTATTTTTACTAAGGCGTGGTGGGAGATGGCGTCGTCCTGCACCCTGCATTTTGATTGGTTAAAAACCCCAGAAAACTTTGGATTACACAATTTTTAGATTTGACAAAGTATTAGCATATAATTAGCACATAAATCCTGCGTGAATCAAAATTTTGTTGGTAGCATTTTAAATAGGGAAACATGGTGGAAGACGTCGTCCTACATCCTCTTTTTGGTTTATTAAAAACCCTATTAAATACTCGAGTATACCATTTTCCAATTAAGCGGAGAATTAGCACATAATTAGCACATAAACCCTGTGTGAATTAAAACTTTGTTGGTAGAGTTAATACTAGGGCGGGGTAAAAAATTACGTCATCCTGCTCCCCCTTTTGATTTAAAAAAAACGCAATAAATTTTTGTGTAAAATTTTTTTAGATTTGACGAAGAATTAGCATATAATTAGCACAAAAATTATGTGTTAATCAAAACTTTGTTGGTAGATTTAAACTAGGGCGGGGTGCAGCTGACCATCGTGCTGCACTCCCCATTTTGAATATTTAAAAAATGTACTAAATATGCGAGCACAACATTTTAAAATTTGGCACATAATTAGCACATAATTGCCTCATACATCGTTTTCCCGGGTCACGATGGGCGGGGTCCAGCTAGGTGGACCCATATTTTCTTTCATGACTTTTTATTTTGTCAATATTTATTCTTGATTCATTTTTCCATTTGAGGGAACTTAGTAATAAACTTATTGCAGTGAAGGGCGTTTTAGAAAATTAATTTTTCCACTTTTGATTAATTTTTTAAAACGAAAACTTGCAACCGGAATTCCAATGTTTTTCTAAAGAAAAGTGGCGTGCAGGTATACTTTCTCTACTATGACATAGTCTACAATCGATTATCTTTCTAGCGAGCATAACTTAAGGGGTCATATAGTGTATGAAGTAAGTGTTCTTAAAATGCGATTTTGGAAGGAGAAGCATTTTTACAAATTACAAACAATATGAACTTTGTACCAAAGACATTTGAATTTTAAAATTATTTTCTTTTAATACCTTTTTTTTTATATAAATCTGCTGACGAAGATTTACGCGATTGCAGATTTATTTCAATCAAAAGCAGCTTAGTTTTTAGAATTGTTTTAATTTGAGCTAATTCCAAGAAAATTATTATTTGTCTACAAAATAGTAAAACACTGGAATCTAAGTAGTGAGTTTAAAGATCTACATTATAAATATGTTTTTTTCATTTATTTACATTTTTTAAGTAGTAGTCAAAGTTTCATTCTTCGCAATCGACTGACACCCATTATTCCGTATTTGCCGTAAACCCCAAGAACTTTGAAGAAATCTGTGGTATTGTAAATGACAAAATCAGATAATGTTGAACCGTTTTTATACAAATTCTCCCTTGTTTGTGCCTCGGTACATTGGTTCTTTAAATTACTTAGCATTTCGGATACTGTACTTTCCGTCAGCAATTGGTCGAAAAATGCTAAGCCAATGAAATCTTTTCCCAAATACTTCTATTTTTGTAATTGCACTAATTCAAGAATCTTAACGTCTTTTATTTTATTGTTAGATATATCAAATAATTTATTTAATCGTAGTTCTTATCTTCTTGAATTTGTTTTGTCATTTTCCTGTTTGTGTTCTTTTTTACTTTTACCAACTTTACGTACATATTATTAAGGCTTAAAATTATATACATATTGTCACGTGCGTGACCTTAGTTCGTTATTTAAAACACAATATTTCGGATATAATCCAAAAGTTCTTTCTTTATTTAACTTTAATGTTTACTCTCACAAATTCACAATGTAGAAGCCAAAACTTTATGCTTGGCGACGTCGCATCACAACACAACTCAATACATTTTCAGATACCAAGAACGGTATCATCTAAAAGTATAAAAGAGAATTCATCGCCAGTAGCAATTCATTCTTTTAATGCTTTGCACTAGACACGCACCCCAAGGGTCTTTACTTTTCTTAGCATTAAGGAAAAACTTGTAATAAAATATAGAGTTAAAATCCAAGGTAGTGATTTATTGAGCTAGTTCCGCCACATTGACGCACAACTCGTGGCTAATAACAAAAAAAAAACATCCGAATCCGATTCTGAGAAAAAAACTCGTGAAATCACATTTTTTCCGAGAAAAATTTCTGAAAATCACAAATTTTTCTGAGAATATTTGCACCATTCAGACGAAGAAGTTACCATTACGCCGAAGTCCACGACTACTCAAAGGCGAAATGGCTATCCAGATGTCAGAAGAACAATTCCGTCAGCTAATCGATACGCTGCGACCGGCTTCGGCTTCATCCGACAACACCACTCTCGCTCTTAAACAAGGAACATTTTCTTGTCGCACTACACGGTTCTGCGGTAATAAGAATCGAAATAAAGTCGAGGAGTTTATCGCAGCTGCCACCATCTTTAAGGACTGCGAGCACATTGATGACAAAAACGCTCTTCTAGGAATGCCATTACCAAAGAATAACTAAATAAAAGAAAGGACAAAGAAGAGTGTTCCGACTGTTTTCCATTTAAATGTAGACGGCGAGAAGAGGAAGGAAGGAAGAGAAAAAAAAATCAAACCCTCTTTGAGCATTTTACGAATAAGACAAAAAATGTGAAAGCGAAGATTACATGCAACGAAATGGAATGGCAAATGATTTATTTTCGTAAATAAGAGAGAATGGGCGGAGTTTTTTGATCTTACGCTCATAAAATGTTCCCTCGTTTTTATGAAAACACGATTTTCAGAAATTGTCCCAATGATTTCGCAGGAATTCTTATGTTTGTTAGTGTTATCCTATGATATGTGAACAGCACGTTTTTATACCCTAGATGAAATCTATAGGGGTATACTAAGTTTGTCATTCCGTTTGTAACACCTCGAAATAATGATGGTAGAGCAAAATGAATTGGACACCCACGCATAATATTAAAAGTTATTTTGATTATTGCATGTCCGTCCGTCTGTCTGTCTGCCTGTGCGCACGATAACTCGAGAACGCGTTCAACTAGAAAGCTGAAATTTTGTGTACGGAAATTTTTTAAAAAAAAGTAAAATTAAGTTCAAAAATGAGACAATTCGGGCAACTCCTTCGTGGGGTTGCCATTCAAAAATTTCATTTTCCACGATATATTTGGATACTACCTGAGAACACGTCGACATAGAAAGCTGAAATTTGGTACACTGTGTTTTCATACTAATAGCAAATAAAATGTCAAAAATCGGCTAAATCGAGCAACCCCTTCTTGGTGTTGCCATATAATAATTTTGGTTTTTTACATATACTTTGAAAACAATCACTCCTAGATATTTTTATTGTACTAAAAACTTCTTCAGAATAAGAAATCCTATAAAATTGGTTATAATCATTTTTTCTGTCCGACGAGCCGTTCTAGAAATATATGCGAGAAACCAATGCAAAAAATCAAAATTGCTGAAATGGGTGACCATAAGAAATTTCATACGTACATTCATCTAGGGTATCATAAGAATTATTCTTAGACCAAGTCTAGCTTTTTCACTTGTTTTGTTTACATTTGTGGGGGAAATCTCATGCTGGATTCGGGGAATTTTATTTAACAGAAATTTTACATCTCCTTTTAGTGCGTTGTTCATTGCGAAATTTATCTTTTTCTTGCCAAATGGAGTTACCTAATGTACATTATTATGAATAGTTCGAAATAATTTTGAAGATATTCAAGAAGATTTTATCATTCGGGTAATCCTATGTTTTCTCAATTTTTGTTTTGAACTCGTTGTCTTAGTCGCACTACAATAATGTATAGCCAAGTTCTTTTCCCCCATTAATGCAAAAGACAAAAGTATATGAGATTACCTCTTTCAGTCTAAAAAACATGGAGAATTTCCAATTTTGTTCGCCTCTGTCTCTACTTATATTTATTTATACTTTGCCTGCGTATCAAATACTATATGAGGCATTCAGAAAAAAGCAAGACAGCAATACACCCACAAATATTTTCGTTTGCCAACTGCTGTTAGCAGAATTGCCCGGCAAATATTACACAGAAGAACAGCAAGTCTACGTAGCTGACAGCTTACTACATATAAATATTCGCCAACATTTGAAGAGGGACAAAATAAAAACATTTTGTGTACTTTTGCAGTCATCTAGGACAATCATAGAAACAACTTTCGAACTTCAATCGACAAAACAGTGTTTGGAGATGAGTGCAAGACCTGGACAACGCATTAAATGTCAATACTGCCGCAGTTTTGGACATACTATAGACGAATGCAGGAAACGGAAAAATGCAAGTAACACCACTAGCTTTACAAAGAAGAATAACAGCGCTAAACCTAAGGAGAGTCAACTGGCCTGCTATGGATGTGGAACACCAGGCGTAGTACGCAGCAAATGTAGCAAATGCAACGGTAATTTAGCAGCAGGTGATATTAGCTTTTATTCTCTGGACATCAATTCAGAACAACCAACACTTCGAAGCAGCCCTTCAGTTCATATAGATAACGGAGCTAAAAGCGCATCAGCTTTAATAGATACTCGAGCTAGACTGAGTATCGCTTCTCAAGCTCTATATCAAGAACTGCTCAAGCAAAATTATACATTTAAATCATGGTGGTATTCGTCGTTCACAAATATTTAAACAAACCAAAGTGAACATAGTGCTCAAAGGAAGAACCGTCCCGGTGAATTTCATGGTACTGTCGGAATCCACCGATAATAGAACACTTCTAGGTGTCGACTTTATCGAAGACTCAATGATGGTCATCAACTTACCACAACGTATTTGGTCTTTTGCAGACAAACCCAGAGAACCATTTGAATTCAATTACAGTGAAAGCACGAGGCAACAAATTTTAAAAACTATTTTGAATGTTTCAGCGACATTATCGTCCTCTCAACCTATGATTCCTGAACATGATGAAGATACAACTCTTTCGGACTTACAATGCATATATATAGACAAAATAATCTATAAGAATGCCGATCTTTTCGCCAAATATGGACATCCCGTTAAACACGTCAAGCACCGAATCAATACAGGACAACATCCACCAATCTCATCTCCACCACATAGGATGTCAATTACACGAAGGAATGTCCTAGAGGAAGAATTGGAAAAAATGCTGAGCCTGGAAATCATTGAGCCATGTGAATCACCTTGGGCATCACCTGTTATGATGGTGCCCAAGAGAAAGAGTGGAATAGATCAATGCTGTCACCACTCCCGATAAATATCCATTGCTACGAATGGATGACCATCTTCATGCCGCAGGACAATCTACTTACATCACATGCTTGGATATGTTATCAGGCTATCGCAATGGCTGAAGAAGATATGGATGAAACGGCATTTATAACTCCAGTTGGAACGTTTCGATTTAAACGAATGCCATTCGGCCTACGAGATGCTTCATCCACATTTCAACGAACTATCGACCGAATAAAATCAAAACTAAGAGACGTCAGACTATTTGCTTACCTTGATTTTATATATTACTTATATCGCCTTCGTTCGAAAAGTTTATCGATGATCTGAAGTCAGTTTTTAAAGCTCTTCGCGAATATCAGTTCCGAATCAACAGTAGTAAGTGCAGGCTTTGTTGTACTGAAATGAAATTCCTGGGACATGTTTTAAATGAACAAGGAATCCAAGTTGATCCTGATAAGGTGTCTGCCATTTCAAAAATGCCCCTCCAAACCTAAAGCAATTGGTGACGTTTTTGCAAATGTCATTTTGGTATCGCATATCAGCATTTTCTTAAATAACTCAGCCACTGGCAAAGCTGAAAAAGTAGGAATGGCACAAGGAACAACAAGAAGCATTTGAAAATTTAAAAAGAGCACTTACAACAACACCAATACTTCGTCAAGCGAACGAAACTATGCCATTTGTTTTCAAAACTGATGCAAGCTCCTACGCTCTACGAGCAGCCCTACTCCAAGGAGAGGGCGCAGACGAACGTCCAGTAGAATACTCAAGCCGGTTATTATCAAAAGCTGAAAAGAATTATAGTACAACTGAACGAGAAGCACTGGCAGTAGTCTGGTCTATCAATAAGTTCCGTGGCTATATCGAAACAGTGAGGTCACTGTAGTCTCCAATCATCAGCCCCTGAAGCGGCTCATGTCACTTAAATCTCCGAGTGGCAGACTCGCAAGATGGGCACTACAGATACAACCTTTTAACTTGAAAATACAATATTCTCTGGGAAGAACAAATGTAATTGCTGACGGATTATCCAGACCATTTCTCAACAACGAAGATGAGAAGGAAATCTGTTATTTATACTTTGTAGCCATAGATATACCCCGTAGAGGGCCTCATGAAGTTAGAACTGAACAACTGAAAGATCCTGACATCAGTAAAATAATCGACGCTTTAGAGGATGTCAACAATAAAGAAGTAAATTCACGATGGACTTCTCGCGGATACATGATATCAGACGGAGTACTCTATAGATATTCACCAGACGTAGACTCAGATGAAGGACAGCTTGTAATTCCTGAACAAGAACGAACACAGTTATTAGTTTCCTTTCCTGATGCACCAACATCCGGCCATTACGGAAGTGCGCACACGATAAATCGAATAAAAACTCGCTATTTTTGGCCTAGTATGCGACGAGATATTACCAATTACATCAAGAAATGCATCGCTTGTCAGAGATAAAAAGCTGCTAATCAAAAACCTGCGGGATTTATCCAAACTCCATCATCATGTCAACGCTTTGAAGTCTTATCAATAGATTTATTTGGTCCATTACCAGAAACCAAAAATAAATTGAAATGGATACTTGTTGTCGAGGATATAGCAAGCAAATCGGTCGATCTTTTCGGACTAGAAAAAGCAACCGCTGTTAATTGTGCAAAAACTCTAATATCGGAAGTTTTCCTCCGATATGGTTTTCCCAGGCGCCTGATCAGCGACACCGGCACTCAGTGCACTTAGTGCCGTTATGCAACATGTTACATATTGTTTTAATATATCTCATTCACTGACCCCAGTTTAGCATCCTCAGGCAAATCTAGTAGAGCGTAAAAAGGGACATTAAGGCACAATTAGCTATTTTAGAAAAACTACCATCTATACGATTCGCAATTAACACCGCCTGCTGTCAGACGTGAACAGTGATCTTCGACAGATAATCCAAGGAGAGAATTTCATCCCAGAGATAACACCACATTTACTTAATATCACTCAAGTCCTTGAAAACGCTAGAGAGGTCCTGAAAAAGGAACAAGATAGACAAAAGCAGATCGCCGACAACAAGCAAAGATAATCTCCATTGCTTCAACCGGGAGACAATGTTTGGATCGCCTCACATATTCGTAGTAAAGCCTCGGACCATATAACATCGAAGTTAACCCCTAAATGAAATGGCCCGTATGTCATACTAAACCAAAAGGCACCAACATCTTTTGAGGTTGCAAGCCTTAAGGAACCTACCACTATACTAGGAATATATCACTCCTCAGCACTCACTAAGTGCACTTTGACCATGCAGATACCATTCAGCCTATAGAACCAGTCAGGCCTAAGAAGAAAAATTAGAATCTGTATCTTCATCGGGACTGTCATCTTATCCAGAAGGGGAGAATTGTAACAGCCAAAACTTTATGCTTAGCAACGCCGCATCACAACACAACTCAATAAATTTTCAGATACCAAGAACTGTATCATCTAAAAGTATAAAAGGGAATTCATCGCCAGTAGCAATTCATTCTTTCAATGTCTTGCACTGGATATGCACCCGAAGGGTCTTTACTCATCTTAGCATGAAGGAATATCTATGTAAACTTAAACTTATAATAAAGTATAGAGTTAAAATCCAAAGTAGTGATTTATTGAGCTAGTCCCGCCACAACAACCAATTATCAAATCAACTCTTTAGTTATCACTGGTACTGTACTTCTAATTATCACAATCCAAATAGCTTCCTTCGTTGACTTCACTGTCTGAAATAGGGCTCGCCTCCTGGACTCAAGGCAATTGCTTTAGTGCCTTTCAAATTTTCTTCATTGTCTTCCTTCATTGGATGTATTTTGATGATTTTTCACATCTTTAAGTTTGTTTTATTTAGGGCGTTGGGGCTTATCTTTGGCCCTCAGTTCGATTTGTTGTCCTCTCTTTTCTTCTTTTTAATCCTTGGTTCGGTTTTTTTTTGTACACTTCCCGTGTTGTTTTTTTTTCTTGTTTCCTACAGCTGTTGCGCCACATCGGCTGTAATAAATGAGTCGCCTCCTGGATGTGAGAAGCGCCATATGTATACCCTACAAATTATCCTAGAACCTTCCTGTAAAATCTATTCTCCGAACCCAAAGTTTACCAAGACGTCACTAACAGAAAGTTATTTCCATTTCTAACAGATGTCGCTTGTGTCTCTCTGTTGCGCGTAGCAACATATACACAACAGAGTATTTGCTTGGACTACTAGATCCTGTCGTAACCACGAAAAACTGTTGAGATATAAAATGAATAAATCATTCACTTTTTATCAAGATAGAAGTTTACAAATTGATTTTTATAAAATATGCTACTTACGGGATATATCCAGTTTTTGGGCTACGAATAAAATTAGCTAATGTTCCTTCTCGTGTCAAAATAAATGTGGAGCGTTAAATTTTATTTAAGTTACAGGGGTCTCAATTTTAATGTCATGAAATTATGATTATAACATGAAAAATATTATAAAATCTGGAAAAACATGATATGTTTCAAAAACCTACGAACGAAAAATAATACAAATTGGTGTGTACATGAAAAAGTTATCAGGATCGGGAGGAAAATATCACGGTTTTTTGAAGTTTTTGATTAAAAAAAAACTAACGTAACACCTTTTTTTTAAATTTATGTCGGGCTGAACTGAAGAGTTTCTAATATTTTTCCAAAAGTTTCAAATCAATATCATAAAAATTGTGCAAAATAGAAAGGCCGTACAAAACACTTGCAAATATATTCAGCCTGATGTTGTCTGCGACTATTACTAGTTTTTTGTTTTTTTGGACATTCAAAGTTTTCCACATTTTTTCACAGATACAGTTTAAACTATATAAATTTAAACATTTTAACACTTTTGTTTTTTGGCCTAATCAAACAAACATAAATCAAAGTCATTGACATTGTTTTTCTACAGATTTTTATGTCAAAAATCGAAGCGTAGTCTTTGGAACCTTTCTGGGCTACATTATTTTCAGCAACCACTCGAATTTGACCTTATTCTTCATTTTCTGTGAAAAACGCATCTGCTGACAAATTTTAATGGTGGATTAAATGGAACGCTCTCAGTTACTTGCTATGCCCACTTGATCGGGTCAACTGTCCTCTTTACAGATTCAGATTTAAACATTGCTGAAAGAAGTGATATTGATCACCTTGGTCACCATCAGAATTTCCAGTTACAGTAAATCCTACTTTGCTAATCTTGTTGAATTACGTTCCTTGAAACATCCAACATTTTATGCGAACACATTTGAGCAATTAGACATAGCTCAACCTAAAAATTCTGTTATTGGTAAATTTAAATCTATCTCTCTAATGTAGTTTTCTGATTATCTAGTTAATAAAATAGTAATAACTAACAAAATGTGAACATTGCAAGAATAATATAGTACATTACAACTCAGAGTTCTCGGAATAGTTTTATTTGATGACCGACTTCAATAAAATAAAATTTTCCCAAGCAATAAATGGTGCCAGACAAATTACAAGTGTAAACTAAATTATTGCTAAAATCTGCTTTTCTAAAACAACCCACTGATGTGCCTGCCTTCGTAAAATCACGATCAAGACTACTCACCCTGACCAAGATCATACCACACCAGTGGGCTGCTTATGTGAAGGAGGTGGAACAGTCATGCCTGCGGTAATGCAAGCAGGATTTCCTCGCAACGCCTTTATGACCCATTAAGTACCCTTCTTTTATTACCTTACCTTATTTATGCATCCGGTTGTTTACACAAGGAAAAATGTTTGACCAGCAGCACAGAGCGTATACATTTCGTTTGACCTTTGCCTGCTCCTCACGCAGAACATTTTATAAGTTCCAGAAAAATTCTGTCTGTCGGGTTTACAAATCAAAAATCTCGCCATGCCTATGCAACCCTACTGCTGTGCAGATGCCCGTATTCTATAAAGCTTAGGAGATCAATGCACTCGAATATCACAGGATTATATAGCTTTGCATTCTAGTGGTTTGTTTCAATTTTCAAATTGCATACTTTTATGCGCTTATGGTCTGTGTAGAGGACAGAAATCGTGAGCTTTTTTTTTGTGGTAGTCCCTCTTAAACTTTCACACCATAAATTGATTCTTATTGTAGGCTGCAATGACAAGCTAGCAATGCAGGCAATTATCGTAATTTTTTGTCAGATGTCTGGATACATTGCCAATTTGGATAGTGGTAAGTTCTGCTTATATCATTCTTCACTCCTTTTGGGAGAATAGGGCTTCCACATAGCCTCTACGAGGTCTTGCTCCCATTTCTTGCTCACTATGCTAGGTGACTTACTTGCATCCAATGATTAGGTTGTCATCTATCGCTTATTAGAAAAAGTGGTCAGTTTTCGAGGAAGGTGATTTGGTTCTTGCTTCTATACATGTTGTCTTGGGTTCCAGATTCTGCTCAATGGGTAAAACCTTACAAATGTTCGATTAAAATCGCGTAGATAATAAGAGAGAGGAGAAACTATGAAAGTTGAAACAACTAAACAGGGGAAGGGGCGGGGTTGGTAAGCTTAGGATCACATCGAGTTGGAATTATAATAAATGCAAATTTCTTCAAATCGATCAGATCTTAGAAAAGATTAAAAGAACTCTCACTTCTGTAAAACTTCTTATATGAGAGAAATTCAATTAGGCTAGAGGGGTGCTTCTAGAATAACTCCCCCAGCCTTACCGAGTGGATCTATTGCGCCCCATGGATTTGTGGAACTCGTGGACTCTCTTCAACATATACTATCCATATTTGCCTTGATATAGTATAACATGTAACCTTATATTTCCCCCTGCAACCTAGACTTCGCTAATGATATTCACCTACGACGTGATATAAGATCACGAATTTTTAGCAAAGTTAAAGCAGAGAACATAACTGCTCAATTATTGGATTAGTTACATATGACATATGGCTCGGAAGAATGGATCTCACAGAATAGTATTTTCCGGTTTCTAACAGAGAGTCCTACATTCTAATGGAAGATATCTGAAAGAATTTGATGGATAGGTATTAGGTATATCAAAGAAGTTCTTAAGGTATAATGCGAAATTTTCAGGAAGCATATATGTAAAGCCCAACATGAAATGGTTACAAATAGTGTAGAAACTGCTCCACCAGAAGTCGGCAGGAGAATTGTTAGGATGTCTAACATGTCTAGCATGTTAGCACATAACAACTTATGAATTTTCTTACATATTGCTCTACTTCCCAGCCTACTTCTTCTCCTAGCGATTTTATAGTAACTCAATAAGTTTTTTCTAAAACTATAAGTAGAGTGAAGAAAAGCCAACACCTTTTCATTACCCAATGGAAGCAATCGCACATAGTACAAAAACAGAAAAAAAAGAAGAAAAAGAAACAGAAACAGAAACCAAACAATCGCACCGCAGCAACCAGAGAATAGCCATGTGGATGAGGTTTTTGACATGAAATCGAAAGTTGTGTAGCACGGCTCAATCATTAAACTTAGATGGAATGAATACCGTTTGAGGCAACCGTATTAAACCAACAGCAGCCACGATCAGCAACGAACGTCGTTGTCTATACAGTTAATATCATGTGGAAAATCTCATATACTCTCTTAACACTTTGAGATTGGCAGCCACCATCCAGGTGAACCGAATTTTGAAGATTTTAGAATAATTCTCCGATTGCTTCAAAAATCTCATGAACGGCAGAGAATATTTTTTGCTTTACTTTGAAATTGCCTTCAATGCTGTAAAGAAAAATTTTTTTACATCACAGTTTATCGGACGAAAAACTTTCATTTTTGATTTAATAAACGCCAATTGATGAGAATTTGTCTCCTATTCACGACTATCTTCAGAATATCGCTTATTGGGAAAATTAGCGAATATCCTTGTTCTACAAAGGCTTTTCTGTTCACAAAGTAAAAAAACTGATTTTACAGCAACTTGTAATCAGCGACAATATGTAGGTGATAACATTTTGTGTTATTATTGCGCGGTTATTGGCATGTATGCAAATTAGTAACTACTTTCACTTGGCTAACATTAGCTGCGTTTTTTATTTGCAGACAGTTCAGTTTAGCTTGTAAAAATATTAATCGAGTTATTCTGATTCTATCAGTATGAAAATCTAAAAACACCCTTGTACGCAAAATTGATAGAGGCATATATATGTGACACATGAAATTATTCGGTTTTCTTGAATGTGAGCAGAATGGACATCACGTTTATGTGCTATATAAATTGAATTAAATCAGTTTAGGTAAATGAGTGAATAAAGAACGCGGCTGTTATGTCAGAACTATTTGCACTAATTTATCGATTTTTATCGTAAATTTGTCACGAAATTAAATAATAATAATAAATAAAATGAATGCCGGTAGGCAAGAATGACGGAGATGTATATGAGCATTACAAAGAAGTCTTTAAATATATCACGTATTACATCCATCATTCTATGATATCAAGCACGAAAGCTTGCTAAAGTACTAGTATAATACCATATGGTAACAAATAGGAATAATGGAGAAATAAGAATTTTAAGAACTTTTATTTTTAATGATTCTAAATCAAATTTATAAATACAAGAAGAAAAACCAACCGCCTCGTCCGGGATTTGAACCCGGGACCTTCAGCTTGCCGGGCGACTGCTCTTACTACTGACCTAACGAGACTGATGATTTTCCTTCTTGCATTTATCAAATTTGTAACTAGCCTACTAAGCCACGTTTTGCTTTCAGCTGGCATTAACCAGTAACGATGAAAGCGTACAAATAAATTGTAAATTCAATTTTATTTAAAATATGTATATTTATATATATGTATTATATATATATATGTATAATATATAAAATTTTTATTTTATTTAAAATATATATATTTATATTATTTATATATATATATACATATACAGGTTGATTCTGATCAAGATACCTTCCGGTATACCACGCGATTCCTTGAGGTAGTCTGATCAAAGAATTGTTCCACATACCCCCCCCCCCCCCCCCCCCCCCTTAGAAACCTTCCTTTAGGAGTGGTGGCCAGTTGAAGATTTCGCCAAACCCTGATGGGAATAAATGAGTATAACTTTTAAACCACACTATAGATTTTGGTTATTGTTGGCTTATTAAATAGCTAAGAATAGTAGCTGTCAAAAAGTGTATTACTCTGTATTTTTTAATTAAGCATCTTTAAATTATTCTCAAATATTTCGAAAATTTTTGATTTTTTTACACCCAAAAGTTTTTGAAATAAATAACGGTATTTATGAAATTTGCGTGTAAAAAAAATCAATGTCTTGGAACTATTTGAGAATAATTTAGAGATGCTTAATTAAAAAATACAGAGTAATACACTTTTTGACAGCTACTATTCTTAGCTATTTAATAAGTCAACAATAACCAAAATCTATAGTGTGGTTCAAAAGTTATACTCATTTATTCCCATCAGGGTTTGGCGAAATCTTCAACTGGCCACCACTCCTAAAGGAAAGTTCCTAGGGGGGGTATGTGGAACAATTTTTTGATCAGCTTACCTCAAGGAATCGCGTGGTATACAGGAATGTATCTTGATCAGAATCACCCGTATATTTAAAATATATAAAATTGAATTTACAATTTATTTGTACGCTTTCATTTACTGGTTAATGCCAGCTGAAAGCAAAACGTGGCTTAGTAGGCTAGTTGCAAATTTGATAAATGCAAGAAGGAAAATCATATGTCTCGTTAGCTCAGTGGTAAGAGCAGTCGCCCGGCAAGCGGAAGGTCCCGGTTTCAAATTCCGGACGAGGCGGTTGTTTTTTCTTCTTGTGTTTATAAATTTGATTTAGAATCATTAAAAATAAAAGTTCTTAAAATTCTTATTTCTCCATCATTGACCGATTCTAACAAGTGTAGGTTCGATTCCCGTCCGCGGGAAAAATAAATAAAATAGGAATAATTAGGGTTTTATACAGCTAACTTCAGGTGACGACCCAAGGAAGGCAAGCCGAAATTATCCAAAGTAGCCACAAAGAGTCATAGATTTTTCCTATTATATATTTAAAATGTTACTGAAATATTTGTGATAAAATATACATTAAAACAATACTCGAGAGCGGAGCTGTTTAATAAAATGAAAAGTAGCTCCAATTTATTCTCAATTCGACCCAAATGTATAGTCAGACAGTGTAACATATGTAGCTTGATTTGATGACAATTTATTCAACAGTTACCAGTCTATTTACGCTATAAAGGTCTTCGTTAATGCGACAAAAGTACAATCCTACATCAAATTAATTGAACATAACATACATATGTATGTAAAAGGTAGAGTGCCAAGCATTGATCCTTATGGAACATCATATAGC
Organism: Dioctria linearis; assembly: GCA_963930735.1. Lineage (NCBI taxonomy): Eukaryota > Metazoa > Arthropoda > Insecta > Diptera > Asilidae > Dioctria > Dioctria linearis. The sequence continues at coordinate 200,561,225 of OZ005742.1, forward strand.
AGAAATATGATTGGAACTATAATTCTTGCCATCTGTGTTAAGCTTAGTGAAGATGAAACGTTCAGCTGGAATTTGGAGTTTTGAAAGTGATATTATATGATTTACGAAGTCGAATGCTTTTTTAAATTCAATTGAAAGAGGTGATATCCTATATACATATACCCTATTAAAAGCTTTATAAATATCTATTCATACCCTTAAATGTGCAGTTTCGTAAATATGTCCGTCCCTCTTGAAATTTAAGCTACCGCATTGTCAAAGTTTACCCTCGCTCTCCAATATATTTTATAATTTTTTGTGACATCATTTTTTCCGATATATTTCCGAAAAAATAAAATCTGATAATAGGTCTGAAATTATTGCGAATAACATTTTCGAAATGTGCCCTGCAAGTTCTTTTTCCAGTAAGCTAGAAATTTGGAGGTAATTATGTTAAAATTATCAAAAATATGAACCAGTGAACCTGATCTCAATTGAGTCAGAGCTTCAATAAAATCAAGTGAAAATGTGTTTTTACCAGAACACGTGGATTTAATGGAGACTATTATTGAAAAACAACATATGTAATACCTAAAGGTAAAATAGCCTCCACTTCTCACAATAATTTTTTTTAAATGAACAAACTTTATGTAAAGCTAGCAGAATCACAAGCAACATTTAAAATAAATTGTCCATTTTTTACATATTTACGACAAAAAAGCGACGAGAAATTATGAATTAATGAAATTCCTTTGGCAATAATAGTCGTGGATGGTAAAAATGGACAAATGTATTAATTGTTGTCTTCAACCGTAAGATATGGGAGCTGGCGCTTGTAGTCTTGTGTTAGATTTCTCCGCCAACATAGGTACTTTATGCATATTAATATAGCTCCAGATAATTGATTTACCTTCTACGATACGGATGAGGGCATGGAAGAGGCTTGGAATCACCCCACCCACCCTCCATAGATTATAACCCTCCGTAACAGTTTAATAGTGAGTTCTGATACAGATCAAGTAGTGGGATGTATCCAATAAAATTCGAACCTAGGTATGACCGGAAGCAAACAACAACAAAACCTTGTTTAGATAATACAAGATGATCTTTTTTTCATTTAATGATGATTTAAAATGTGAATCACCTCAAATAATTAAAAAGTAAACATTTTCAAAAAAGATCCCAATTCAAAAATCATAAAAGTAGACTTCTTAAGTTTATACCTAGGCGGCTTGAAACCTATGTATTTGTTTCTGATAGACTCCCACATAGAAAACCAAAACAGTCCCACATCTCAGCTAGCAAAGCGCTCAAGATGCATATGGGGTGTGGTACAAATCAAAAAAATTTACTTTTGAGATTTTGTTCAACAAAAAAATAATGAGGCGAAATCGGAAAAGGAGCCGAATAAATTGCTGCCTTAGGGTTGAATGAATTCTCTTCAGTTTTCGTTTACGCTTTCGTTTTTGTATGCCTTGCTTTGCTTGGATTCGAGCATTTTCACAACTGATGACTACATAGCGGATTTTCATGCTTTAGGAAGATGATCGTAGTGGTGTTTGCGATGATTGTCGTCGCCTATGTATTCTCACTGACATAGTACCGATGTAATAGCAAATTTAAGTATGTACGTGGGTAGTCTCTTCTTATCCTTTACTCCTTTCTCTCCAAAAAGGATAGATTATGATGAAGATATGAATGTTGTTTATTTGTTGAAATATTATCCTGGCTTACGGCATCTGAAATTGACTTTCAAGTGGTTTTTGCTTCGACATCATCGTTTATTTCCGTCTTATGCGTGAGTTTTGTTGGGAGGGAAATCTGTTTTTACAGCCATATTAAAGCAAAAGATACATATGCCTACTCACAAATTATTCAAATATGAAACAGATTGCAGGATTCCATTTGAGTGCGGTGAGAAAGTATGGTGAAGTGGAATCTATGGAAATAAATGTATGTGGTAGGTAAAATATGAAAAAGAAAATTTTTTCCAACTCTCACTAATTTCAAATTTAGATGAAATTGTCCTAAGCAGTGTTGTTAACATGTATATAATATTAGTAGATTATGAGATATTCGTCACTGAAAGAGGTGCTATCAATTTTGTAAAGATAAGTGGAACTTTTGTGTCTTCGCTTGATATAGATACAGGGTACACACCAAGATGACGAAATATGTATTAGCAAAAAAAATTTGCATCGTAAATGGGATAACAGAATTTTTCCAATAGTGTTATGCTACATGCACGACGCTGACAGATGTAGTAGTGCGGACACACGGCGAATGTGCTACCACGTTTGGTACAGAGGCATTGAACTTTTTTTTGGTTTTTTTTTTAAATACCTAGTCTAGGCAAAATTATATTAATACATATCATATCATAATTTGCGAATGTTCACCTCTTAGTTTAAGCAATACAATTTTTTTATTAGCGTCTCTGCAAAATTTCATATTAAAATTATAGAATTTACTCCAAAAAAATTAATTTTTTCAGTTCCGTTTTATTATTACATAAATTTTATTATTATTAGAAAGCGAGTATTCTTTAACAGTACCTCTTATTGCCTTGACACGATTATATCTATTTTTAATTTTCCTGTCAATACGTTGTAATCTTGTGTTAAAAAAATTTACTTTTAATATTTTTGTGAAATAGCTGAATCGTACAGATGTTTCGATGTTTGAATTTCACTATTTTTCAAGCTAGTGTCTGCCTCAGTTTTTTAGAACTCTACCTAAAGCAAGCTCCTTTCTGCCTCCAGATTGAACTCTGTCTTCATTTGACATACATATATTGTACCAGGTAATCATATTTTTGTATTGACCTCCAGAGCCATCCGAAAAATAAATAATTTTTATGACAAGCTGTAACTTGTAACGTAACGTAAAGATAATTTATACAATTTTTATTCACTTCACACCACAAACAACATTTACAAAACATTTTTCTATTTATGTATTCACTTCAATTTTAAAACTAGAAATGAAACTTTATTTTATAATATTGTGCCCTTATGTAGTTGTGTATGTACTCATTTTCTTAATGACAAGAACATTAGTTCAAGTAACAATTAAAAGTCTGCATAATTCATAGATAAAATTCAAAGAAAACATATTGTATTCAAACTATCTTAATCTCGATTTTATATTTACCGACCAGCATTTACATATATTGCACGTAATTTGTACTTAAAACTGAAGAAAATGTGATGGGAGTCATTAATATAGATAATAAAGGTATTTTGGTGGTTCGCTAGAGAGGTAAAATTTATATTTCTGCGAGAATAATACTTTCTGATAGGTCAATACAAAAAATGGATGCCCTATCATATGCATAAGTTGAATTGGAATCCACTGATTAATTTCGGATCCAAGAAATTAATCTTGATCGATTATTTGATTATTGTGTTGGACAGGCTCTGCAAGATTTTTACTTATTCTAGTTTGATGCTTTTTTCTGTACAATATTTCCACAAAAGTCAAAAGTACGGCAGCTTTATACCTGTAAATAACAATAGTGTTATTGTTAAAGAATACTCGTTTTGTAATAAATATCAAATTATAAAATTTATAAAATAATAAAACAGAACTATTATTCTAATAGTTTAACACATAATTCATTAAGTATCTAAAAACAATAAAAAAATCATTTTTTTGGAATAGTTTCTAAAATTTAATATGAAATTTTGCAGAGACGCTAATAAAAAAATGTTGTATCACCTAAACAAAGAGCTTCACATCCGGAAATTTTTGATATGATATGTATTAATGTTAGGGCATTTAAAAAAATATTTTTTTATTTTTTAGGGAGAGGTACTCTTCCGGAGAGGGTAAAAAATCCAAAATTCTTAGACATTGTGTTTTCTTTTCGATATTTTGTTTTTGTTTTTTGGAAATCCCCATTTAGTAGCATTAATTTGAAATATTGCCCAAAAGAATCGAGTAATCCGATCCCAAGTAATCAGAAAATTAAAAAAACACGTCCACAATGAAAACAGTAAAATTTGAGTCACCGTGTATCCAAGACCTGAGGTTGGCTGGTGAAACAAAAAATACGTGCCCAATAATTTTTCATACTTAACTAATTCTGAAAGTTTCATCGACATGGGGCGGGGGGGGGGGGGTCATATTGTTCATCGTTTTGGTGTGGAATTGCTGCATAGTAGCAAGATGAAAGGTTCAGCAAAATGAAATTGTATAACATAACAATTCTAAGGCTTATCCAAACCAGATAACATGATTTATGAAGACACATTTTTCCATAATTTAGCGGAAACCGAACCGAAAAGCATAGAAGTAGAACTGGTGTAAATCTGACCAATAAAGACTTGGCATAAAAATGTTGACATCGCACTCTGGTATTCTGGATACTTGTGATGGCACTCACCTGAAGATGTAGTATAAAAAGAAAAATACGTAATAGGATAGGATGCGTTCATGGTAGCAACGATATATTAACCACATATGAAGATCACCCTCCCGAGGTCGCCAACACGAGACAAAATCATTCGTAGGTAAAGTGTCATTTTTAGTTTCAGGAGTTTTTGTATGGGTATTGAAAGCGATACTCAACACAGCAGGTGTTATCTGATTAAATATGCCGAATCTAGAAATAGCCTAATAAGATACGGATTTTCAGGTATAAATAATTGGGGTTATGGAATGAATATTACTGCGTTAGTGTGTTTTTACAACGATTGACTTGAGATAACAACAAGTCATTGATCTTCAATTTCCTTTTAACCTTGCCTTTATAAATCGAAAGTTGAGAAACCAAAGGAATCTCGAATCGTAGACTATAATTGAAGTTTTTTGAAAATTTTCGAGGGTGGAGAACCCTAAATGTACCAATAACTCTTTTAGAGGACACTATTTTTCAGAATAACCCAAGTCCTCTAATGCAGTTAAAAGGAAATTGATATCAATCCAACGAGTAGGATCTTAGCAAATCAATATAACACCGAAAATTTTGAAGCTGCCGAGTAAAGGACTTCAGGTCCGATTGATGGCATATTCAAATGCCTAAGTGGAAGCAAATGAGGCAGCATCTAACGTATGCTAAGACGAATATCAGGGGATTAGTTAGCCTTTGTCACCTCATCACTACTGGCGTTGTCATTGTTTATACCTGTAGACATTGTGCAGAATTATGATGCCTAACTAGGCAGAGAATGGCAACCCCTCATGAAGCACGTTTTGACCCTTGTAGACTTCTAAATCGATTCAAGTTCACCAGCTTGCTGTAAGCAGATGGAAATCTCCTACGAGCACAAGACATCCCCTAAGTGGCCCCTTTATTGCCTATCATCCTCATCTCTTAAATGAAATAACCACCCATGCCAGAAACGACCGTATACCAAACCAACACACGTACACACGTATGGTTACCACATAAGTTGTTTCTCAAAAAATCTCCACCATATCAAATCCCTTTTAAATCTATACTTTGGGAAGAGTATTTATCGTGGAAAAGTGTGTCGGTCTAGCCCTTACTACATCAGCTACTGCAGAAGAAGATAAAAAACATAGCCGAATATCTAAACTTACCCACTATCTGGTGTTTTTAACATCTATTGTAAAAACTGCCAATTGGCGAAATTTATTGTTCGGAATGCAAAAAATACCTATCAAATTAAACTATTATCACATTTAACGTTTTGCCGAACTATTTTAAAGAGGAAATGCTTTTAAAACTCCCACCTTATGCATATATATTTTCCTTCACCTCCTTCAAGCAAATAGCTACAATTTATTTCCACCTAAACTCCCTTACCACTTTGGTTGACATTTTCAGCAGTAGTTTTTCTTTCGTATAAAACGGAACCAATTAATTTCAGAATTAAATAAATATCAGTCTTTGTAACAGGTTCATTTCGTCCTTACATCCATGAAAGAAACATGGTACTTATGTACATATATATGGATATGTTGCCTCATGCTGTGATACTAATGAAATCGAGCTGTGCTACGCCAATAACAAGGCTGACGTAAATTTGGCTCGTAGTTCACAAAGGCAAGCAGGAAGGCGGAGTGTTTGCACCCTCTATTAAACACCTCATCTATCATTCGCATGACGAAAATGTTCCCTTCTCTTTGCGAAACCATCAATCCCAAGGTACATTTCGAAATCAAATATCACCTAGATCTACTCTAGCAATAGGGAGAGTATCTCTTCGTCCTTTCGAAAGTTTCTCTTGATTTTCGTTAGATCAGAATTAGTTTTATATATTGCAAGCATTGTATGTGTATGTGTGTGCGTGTTTTACCGAAGCTTTTTTCTGACAACAGCACTTGGTCCAGGATGTGAGGTAGAGATTTATAAATCCAACAAATCTTGAGATTAATGGTAAACGCTGTAACTTTGCGTAACTGAAAATATCTATTTTCCACAAATATAGAAGCTTCAAGACTCCTAGATAAAAAGGTAAAGAGCTTTCAGAAAGTGATCGGGGTTCATATGGAGATTTTCATATCTAGTTGTAAGTTGTCTCAGGCTGAAGTATGTTGGCAAATTGTGCGGTATGCTCATTTATACGTCACAGAAGCTTACTTTTCGGACAATTAAGTTCGGGAAACATCAAACGTAGTAGATTATATCTGTAGTGACCGCTTTATATAATTACAATTGTTCATATCTATATAACCCTCCCTTCCCTCTACCCCTTATATGTGTAATGTAACTAACGACCACCCCGAAAATGGAGATTATATTGTTTGCTATCGACCCAGTTGTCTGCCACCTCTACGTTAATATCTACAGAGGGTAACCACCCATACCTAACATAGTCCCTGATTTAGAAATTCTTAACGTGTCTTTTCAACTTGTTTCAGTTCGGAGGGTTGCACATAGCATTGGGAATCACCACAGAAAACTAGAAGAACATTGAATACAGGAAAATCGTGTATCTTTGTGTCGCACTTTATGAAATTGAATTTGAATAGGGAGGTAGGGAGGGAGATTGCGATTGCAAGCAGATGTACTTAAGACTGGATCGGGTAGCACAAATTACAGTCTTTCTTTTATAAAGGGGAGGAGGAATATGGTATGTATGATGACACATTAATTAAGAATTTGCGGCTTAGATGCGTGGGGTTATTCGCTCAAGTGTTAATAATTTTGTGAAATGCTAACAAGTCTTGCATTTAATTCGATCGTTTCATTAGAAGATAATTTTTATTGATTTAGAGCAACCTCTGAGAACTTCTTTTTGAAGGTTTACTAAATTCAAATTTTTCAATTGATTACGAATCTCTTACCAAAACATTAAAGTTTTTGGCAAGAAAGTCCTGCGCATTCGCAGAGTACGTGCTCTACAGATTCTACCTCCTCGTTACAGAATTACTAGTTATGATCTGTAGTCTTGCCCATTTTATTATGCTTGTACATAATTAATTGGGCAATGGCCAGTCATTTTAGGCCGAATCTGGTGCTTACCACAGTTGATGACTTTTTAAAATCTTTGTATGGGAAGTTAATTAACTTGTTCGAGTTTCTTGAGCCTTTTCTGTTATAGACATTATTTCTTCTGTTAGGTGGTATTTCGTAATGCTGTTAGGTATATTCCGTAAATGGAGATTCGGCTTCTTTCCTGGCTAAGTAGTCAGCAGACTCATTACCATCATGCCTCCGTATCCTGATACCCATCATAAGGATTATTTTATATGCATTTCATAGTAGATCTAGAATATGCCTACAATTCCAAACACTAGCTTTGAAGTGTTTGAATTTATTGCTTTAATCCCGACTTGGCTGTCGGAGCTTACATATTATGTTTGCATACCTATATCTTCTTTGTAGATTAATTCCGATGCACGTTTCTATGGGGTGGATTTCTGCCCGAAAAACAGTTAAGTAGGATACCAGGGCCTTGTGTAACTTATACGTCGGCCCATAGACGCCAAGAACCCCGTGGGAATTACATTCCACTGTTTATCCACATTTGGTAGTTCTCTAATACTACCTACTACTCTGTTATGGTCGCAGCGTGCTGCAGGAGACAGTAGAATACAGTTGTATTACTGGCAGCTAGTAGCAGTGCTCACATTGTGCCAATTGTACCATGTCATATGAGTAATACCTGGCGGACGGGAGGAGCTCTGAGAAAAAAAAGAAGAAGCATCGAAGAGGCCGGAAAATGTAGCAAGTTAGAGTCGCGATAGTGAATAGTTCTGTTTTTGTTGTTCCAATCGATGATAGTCCTATAATTCGGGAAATGACACCGGCAGACAGTTAAACACCCAGTGCGTGCCCATACACAAGTCAAGGAAAATTCTTACTGTGTTTTCTGTGACCTAATTGACAACGGCAGAAAGCGGAGCACCCAGTGCGGTTCATGCACAGTTTATAGCAGATTTTCTGTTATTTTTGTGTCCTAATTGACACCGGCTGACACCGGCTGACACCGGAATAACTAGTACTGTCCATAAATAAATCGAAGCAGATTTTTACCAATTTTTGTGACCGATTGACACTGGCGTACATCAAATCACTTAACGGCGCACGCTGCACGTATCCATATCTATGTCGAAGCAAATTTTATTAATTTTTGTGTCTATAATTGACACCGACCGACAACGCCTACAATATGGTGACAACGACGCGTCTTATAAGATGCCCGATGACGCTTAATACGTTTTTTTTGCACTAAGTCTTAGCCAAGCAATAATACAGTAAGTGTGAGTGCTAGTCTGGGCATAAAAGGCGGCTTATTGATTATATTGTTACGTGCAATAGAAAGAGACAACTGGTGACATTTACTGGCAATGGAGAGTAAACAACTTCAGGTTCGCAGAGTAAACGACTTCAGGTTCGGAGAATCGATTATGAAATCTACAGGAAAGTTCAGGAATAGAACAATTAGAATAGTCAAGAAGCTTTTGGAATAGAACCCTCCAGAATAATCCGGAGAGTTTCTAGGGTATAAATATAACAGTTGTCATCGCCAGGAAAAGAGTCTTGTCTTAGACGTTGCAGTGTTAACAAGTGAAAGTAATAAGTAGCGAAAGAGTGTATAATTAGAGTGCGATAATTGAAAGCACAGTGTTAGCGGTAATTAGAGTTGAGCTGATTAATGGAGGAATTGTGAACTTTATATGATTTAAGTGTAATAAAGAACTTATATATTAATTATTTAATATTGTGTTTTAAATAACGAACCAAAGGCAACGCTCGCAACTGGTGTCAGAAGTGAAATAAATTCGCGAAATAAAGTGGTGGCAATTGACTTAAAAGTTCAAATTGTGATTAATTTTGAGAAATTGTGTTAAATTGTGAAAGTTCTGGAAAATAGTTTATATTCTTCTGTAAGAGAATTATTAAAGTAATGGGGCGCAAACTGGAGGAGCTTCGGATACAGGATTTGAAAGTGGAGTTAGGGAACCGGTCGTTACAAACGACAGGTCCAAAGAATGTTCTCGTCGAGCGACTGAGACAAGCTTTGATAGAAGAAGGGCAGAATCCTGAGACATTTGTTTTCGAAGATAACTTGGAAGAAACTGAAGCGGAAGAAAAGTCTGTGATGAACATGGAACAAGTTTTGGGCACTTTAATGAGTAAATTGGAGCGTTCATTAGCTCTGCAGATGAAAAATGCTTTTGAGGAAACAAGCAATTCTTTAGAGAAACAAAAGAGATCTCTGGAGTCCCGATTAGATGAGCAGAAAAAATCTATGGACGAACAAAAGAATTCTCTTGAGGAACAAAAGAAATCTATGGAAGCCCGTTTTGATGAACAAAAGAATTCTCTCGAGGAACAAAAGAATTCTCTGGAATCACGTTTAGATGAACAGAAGAGATCTATGGTCGAACAAAAGAATTCTCTCGACGAACAAAAGAATTCTCTCGAGGAACAAAAGAAATCTATGGAAGCCCGTTTTGATGAACAAAAGATTGATTTTGAGGAACAAAAGAAATCTCTGGAAACCCGTTTGGACGAACAAAAGATCTCTCTGGAGAATTGTCTAGAAAGTCGTTTAGAGGAACAGAAGACTTTCCTGAAAAACTCATTAGACGAACAAAATTTGAAAATTGAAGGAATCGAGCAGGAAGTGGCGGAAGCTCAACAAAAAGTCACCGAGCAGCTTGACAGTTTTAAATCAGATTTGGAAAGAATAAAGCATCTTCAGCCTCTAAGCGTAGCAACTGAAGTATACGGTGCAGGTAGAATGAAACCTCCAATATTTGATGGACAAAATTCCTGGCATATCTTCAAGAGACAATTTCAGTTTCAATGAAGTGGCGACGGAGGCATTTGTTAACGCTATTGCAGATCAAAATTTACAACAAGCGTTAAAGCTAGCAGCAAAAAAATCAACAGCAGAAGCACTAGCCTATGCATTAGCGTATGAATCCGCCAGACAAGCTTCACGGAGTGCAGTACGAGTGAGAGAAAATTCAGTGGAAGAATGTACTTGCAACAGAGTGCAATCATCACAGAGCCCGCCTTCACGTGGTGTCCTTCGATGCTGGAATTGTAATATACCAGGGCACCTTCAAAGAGACTGCAGAAAACGTCGACGAGTGGAATCATCAGAAGAGGGGAAAGAAGAATGCCAAAGATGTCGAGCCAGGGAACAAGCTATTCGTGGAGAGACTAGATATCAAGCAGCGACTAGTCGCATCGTCTCTCCTCTTGAGCAGTCGGAAAACTAGTAAAAAACCAACTTCGTGGGGCAGAAGTTGGTTGGTGGAATCGACGGACCCGAAGTCATCATCCAAGTAGGTCAGTTACAGAGAAATAATGGCAGTCTTGTTATATATGGAAGTGTAGGAAAAAATGACTGCGCAGTTACTATCGATACTGGAGCCTCGAGATCAATTATTAGATCAGATTTTGTCAAGAACAAATGGCTTCACAACACCACCAAATATCTACTAAGAACAGCAACTGGAGCAGCAGCACAGGTGTTTGGAGAAATAACCTTAGATGTTGAACTAGGCAAACTACTATTTCCTCACACTTTCCTGGTTTCAGACATAATGGATGATTGCATTCTTGGAATAGACTTCATGACCACATACAAAATAAATCTGGATGTCGGAGAGCGCATTCTCAAATATGGGAATATGGAAATTCCTATGAGATTAGGAGAAGGAGCAGATTATCCTGCGAAAGTAGGGACGATGATCTGCGAAAATATTACTCTTTCGCCATGCTCCGAGGCACTAATATGTACAAAGCTTACTGATGACATCGGGACCTGCGATTCTATCTGGTGGAGCCTTACCCCACAAAAGTTACATCTAGCATCATTGTTGGCAAAACTTTAGTGAAGGCAGAAGGTGCAACATTAATACCAGTCAGAGTGCTCAACACATCCGAAAATGAGGTACAACTAAAAGAAGGTGCTATAATTGGAAATTGTGAACCCATTTATCAAATCGTCAATTTGGATCATGGTAGTAATGTTAAGTAGACAAAAACTATACCAGCTACTACTCAACAGGCTCAGAAACTTCTTTCGTCCAGTGCCTTAAGTGAACAACAACACAAAGATGCCAAAGAGGTGATCGATGAATTTTCGGAATTATTTGCAATGAATGATGATGACTACGGTAAAACAAATCTTGTCCAGCATCGAATCGATACAGGAGATTCCAGACCCATTCGACAGACACCACGAAGATTGCCATTAGCCAAACATCCACAAGTTGCAGACATGATGAACTCCATGAAGAGACAAGGCATCATAGAGGAATCTAACAGCCCTTGGACATCGCCGGTTGTTCTGGTTAGGAAAAAGGATGGCAACACCCGATTCTGTGTAGACTACCGCCAACTAAATCACGTGACGAGAAAAGATAGCTATCCATTACCACGGATTGATGACACATTGGATACCCTTTCCGGAGCGCAATGGTTTTCCACGCTGGATTTGAAGAGTGGTTACTGGCAAGTGGAAATACATCCCGAGGACCGAGAGAAAACGGCTTTCTCAGTTGGCAGTGGCTTATGGCAATTCAAAGTAATGCCATTTGGGGTTATGTAATGCTCCAGCCACATTCGAACGACTAATGGAATCTGTTCTACGTGGTTTAACCTGGAAAACATGTCTTGTCTATTTGGATGACATAAAAGAAATCGGAAGGACTTTCATGGAACATAAAAACAACTTACGGGACGTACTTCAAAGACTGAAAGATGCAAAATTGAAGCTCAGTGCGAGTAAATGTGCTCTATTCAAAAATGAAGTTAAATATTTAGGGTACATAGTTTCATCACAAGGTGTGAGAACCGATCCAGAGAAGATAGAAGCCGTCAAAAATTGGCCAGTTCCAAAGGATAAACATCAATTACGGAGTTTTCTTGGTTTAGCTATCTACTACAGGCGATTCTTGAAAGGTTTTGCAGATATAGCAAGAAGCCTACATCAACTTACCGAAAAGGGAAAGCCGTTCATATGGTCGGATAAATGCAACGAAAGTTTTGAAAAATTTGAAGCAAACAGCTCTGTGAGGCTCCAGTACTTCACTATCCAAAGCTGGGATAAACATTTCCATTAGACACGGATGCCAGCAATGAAGGTATTGGTGCAGTGCTTTCTCAGGAGGAGAATAGTCAAGAAGTTCCAGTAGCTTACTATAGCAAAACACTTTCAAAGTCAGAGAAAAAATTATTGTGCTACAAGAAAGGAGCTACTTGCCATTGTAAGTTCAACGAAGCATTTTCATAAATATCTCTACGGACAGAAATTCATCCTTCGCACCGACCATGCAGCGCTTAAATGGCTTCTGCAGTTTAAGAATCCTGAGGGATAAGTGGCGAGATGGATAGAGCGACTCCAGGCTTATGATTTTGAAATACAACACCGAAGAGGTTATATCCATGGAAATGCAGACGCCCTTTTCACGACGTCCATGCAAACTTGAATGCAAAACATTGCGCCCGGATGGAAGAAAAAAGAAACCACAGCAACTATACAGTTGGTAACCGTGGAACGATCTACAGACTGGAAGGATATTTCGGAACGGAGTGAAAAAACTGAAAAAGTTACTGGGCTCAATGGAACTCTCTTCATGTTGAATGTGGTATATTAAAAACGCCAGTGGGAAGCACCTAATGGCGAAACTTTCCGAATGCAGATAGTCGTGCCGGCAACAAACGTCATAGATGTTCTAGAAGAAATGCACGGTGGAACCTCTGGAGGACATTTGGGAGTGAACAAAACCATTTCCAAAATACGAGAAAGGTTTTATTGGTTACATATGCGAGAAGATGTGGAGGAGTGGTGTCGCTGATGCACTGTCTGCGCTGCTTGCAAAAAGCCGCAGCACAGAAGCAGAGGAGAAATGCATAAGTATAATGTCGGAGCCCCCTTTGAAAGGATAGCTATAGACATCGCTGGAGCTTTTCCAGAAACGGATGGCGGTAATCGTTATATATTAGTTGCCATTGACTGTTTCAGTAAATGGCCTGAAGCTTATGAAATCCCTAATCAAGAGGCAACCACAGTTGCGGAACAAATAATAACGAATTTGGGTCAGTAGGTTTGGAGTGCTTCACGAACTTCATTCGGACCAAGGACGGAACTTCGAATCGCGGACTTTCCAGGAGATGTGTAAAATGTTGGGGATAAGAAAAACTAGAACAACTCTTCTACACCCACAATCTGATGGCATGGTAGAGCGCTTCAACAGAATATTGATCGAGCATCTAAAGAAAGTAGTTGACTATCATCAACGCGATTGGGATCGACATATTCCTATATTCCTAATGGCCTATAGATCAGCCGTTCATAGTACTACCGGACAACCCCAGCTAAAGTCATATTCAGAAGAGAGATGCGTATACCTAGCGACCTCAAATTCGGTACCCCCCGAGGTGAGCAAAAGTTACCAGAAGACTACGTATCGGAGCTCAAACAACAATTAGCTGATGTACACGAGGCCACGAGGACGAAATTAGCAACAAATACTGATCGTATGAAGACCCGCTATGACTTACGTGCTAATTCCGCAGGATTTAACGAAGGTGATCTTGTTTGGCTGTACAACCCGAAACGGACGTAAGGGACGTTCGCCAAAATTGCAGCAACACTGGGAAGGACCGTAACTAGAATTAATGACGTGGGTATATAGGATTCAGCGTGGCACAAGAGGCAAGCATAAAATTGTTCATTTGGACTGCTTGTGTCAATACTACGAGCATCAAGACCGTGGACCACCTGTTGTTCGAGACGAAAAAAATTTAAGAAGGGGGAAGTGTTACGTGCAATAGAAAGAGACAACTGGTGACATTTACTGGCAATGGAGAGTAAACAACTTCAGGTTCGGAGAGTAAACGACTTCAGGTTCGGAGAATCGATTATGAAATCTACAGGAAAGTTCAGGAATAGAACAAATAGCATAGTCCAAGAAGCTTTTGGAATAGAACACTCCAGAATAATCCGGAGAGTTTTCTAGGGTATAAATATAACAGTTGTCATCGCCAGGAAAAGAGTCTTGTCTTAGACGTTGCAGTGTTAACAAGTGAAAGTAATAAGAAGCGAAAGAGTGTATAATTAGATTGCGATAATTGAAAGTATAGTGTTAGCGATAATTAGAGTTGAGTTGATTAATGGAGAATTGTGAACTTTATATGATTTAAGTGTAATAAAGAAACTTATATATTAATTATTTAATATTGTGTTTTTAAATAACGAAACAAAGGCCACGCTCGCAACAATATGTTTGTATTGTTTCTGCATCTAGGGCACAGCGGACAATCCAGGTTAGGGTTTCCAATCCGGATATACGGATATCAAATTATCCGGATTATCCGACCCATTTTGACTATTCGGTAATCCGGATATTTTTCCTTAATTATCCGATAATCCAGATATTTTTTGACATTTTATTTTTTCAGGACAATAGTGTTTTCTTTCTAACTGTTCAGCTATTTTGAAAAAAGTATGCAATTACTTTCTCAAGTGGCAGTTGTATTTATTATTATTATTTATTTATTAAAGTTTCGTTGAATAAACAAATAAGTTGTCTTGTGGATGTTTTTTATCCAAGTTTTAAATAAAACAAGTAAGAAAGCTTGAATTGGTGCAAGAGTAATTCTTATGATACCCTAGATAAATGCCCTTATGACGCTGTTTAGATGGGTCAATAAGCTGCCTCTGCCCACGAAAACTTCTCGGTAATATGATGGTTGGGGGCAGGAATGAAGCATCACCCAACCTACAGATTTCGTGCGGCAGAGGCAGCATACTAAGCCTTACCTGTCTAAACTGTGTCTATGTAATTTTGTATGGTCACCCATCTGTGTAAGTTTGATTTTCTAAGTGGTTTTTCGCGTATACATATTTCTAGAACGGTTCATCGGACAGAAAAAATTATTATAACTATTTTCATAGCATTTCATATTCTGAAGAACTTTTCTGTACACAAAAAACGTCTAGAACTGATTGTTTTCACAGAATACCTACATAAAAGATCAACATTTTTATGTGGCCCAATTTAGCTCATTTATGAAATAATTTTTACTATTTTTATGAAAACGTCGCGTAGAAAATTTCAGCTCTCTACGCTGATGCCTTCTAAAACAATGTCCAAATATGTAGTGAAAAATGAAAGTTTTGTATGGCAACTCCTTGAAGGAGTTATCCGATTTGTCCTATTTTCGAACTTGAATTAATTTTTGTTTTTTTTAAAAGCTCATGTGTAAAATTTCAGTTATCTAAGTACATGCGTTCTCGAGTTATCGTGCGAAAACATAGACAGATAGACAGACGGACATGCAAAAATCAAAATAACTCTTAATATTATACATGGGTGTTCAACCCGTTTGGCGCTACTATAATTATTTCTATGCATTACAAAAGGAAGGACCAACTTAGTGTACCCTATAGATTTCATCTAGGGTATAACAAAACCTACTAAGCACTGAAATTACATGATAACAGTGTGGTTAAAAATTAAATGAATTTATAAATAAAATATTGAATTAATCGCACAAAACGGTAGTATATGCATTGACTATGGAGTAAATAAATGTCTCCAGATTCCGGTGTAGGAGTTTTCTGTTATCCGTATGGCGTTATCCATATATGAAGTGATTATGTATATAAAATCTGTTGACGTAACCAACAGGTAAGCCAGCAGTCAACGATGCGGCATTTAATTTTTAACCATTTAAGGGCAATCAAGTTTAAAAGAATTGTTAGATGTCCTCTTACCACCAGAGCAGCAAAGGAATTAAATAAAAATTAAGCGAGACTTTTGACTGCTGAATGTGCTTATAGATTTCTATTTGAAAGCTTAGAGGAGTTTAGAATGAACTTAGGTTACAATTTATCGAAACAGAATAAAAACCGAATGTATGAACGTCGAGATGAAAGTAAACGTTCTTAGAAGCAGGCAATATATCACATTCCATAAATATTTTGATTATAATTTGAAAGGTACTCCCATTACATTGTCAGTCTGCAGCGATAACTGGAAGTGGCAATTTGTTCTGTTGATGAGCAGAGCAATGCAAAAAAACATATTATTCAATGCATTTCTTACAATAAAGCAAGCATTTACAGTTTCAATCGTAGTCCTGACTAAGACAAAATGTAGAACTCATCTGAATTTTGAAATTCTCAATGCAATAACTTTTTAAAATATTCTTTTTTAAAAACAAAATAAATTTAAATCATACATTGTTTTTTTACTATTTATTAATAATTAATGTACATAATTTAATAATATTTGAATAGAAAAAAATTATAAAACACCATGAAATATTGGATTCAAGCTATTTATTTATTTTGTTTTTTGTTATCCGGATATCCGGATTAACCGGATATTTTGAGTTTTCAATATTCGATATCCGGATAATCATTAATGTCGGATAATTGGAAACCCTAATCAAGGTGGCCTCTGCGGTGGACCACTAACAACAAATTACGTAAGTGACGCTCTAGTATCATGGTGTTTTAGAAACAGAATTAAATATATATTTTGCCTTAGTTCAATTTTTAAAATAGTAATTTTAATAACCGTAATAAATTGCCGATACATACCTTAAGTATGTTTGGGGCTTTGAACTAACGGACGTACCCACCGAATGGTGAAGAATTTACAAAATTTGTTAGTACCTGGCTTACGTACACCACAGACCGCAGAACGTATGGCCCATAATGAGATAGATTTTGATATTTTTTAAAAAATTTAGTGTTGTCAGAATTAAATGGCGCACTTATGCGAGTTATTTTTCACTTATAAAAATACGTTAGCCCTTTCTGTAAGAGTAAGTATATCATATAAGAAAATTATTTGAATTTTTATGAGAGTATTTAAGTACTCTGATAAGGGTATCATAATAATTAGTATTGTTTTTTGTATAGCGATAAAGTATTTTATTTACCGCTTGCTTCTTACCTAGGTCCAATACCTATGCAAGTGTACTTGAATGTTGTTGCCTAGGTGCAATACCTACACAATTTATCGCTGATTATTTGTTGCCTAAGTGCAATACCTATGCAACAGTGTGTTTTGGGAAATTGCCTAGGTGCAAAACCTATGCAATCGAATAAACGCAACAAAATAAAAACCTCGATTGAATGATCGTAACTAACTGAGTTATTTTTCAACAATTTGTATTTATTTATTTAGAGTAAAAATGATTAGTCAACTGAAATAAATAATTTTCTAAGCTGAGAAAAATAATAATTCTCACGACATTTTTCACACATTAAATTTTATTTTCGCGGGCGTCTAGTTTCATTAGCAGACGTAATGTGATATGATACGATTTAAACGGAATGCGACTTTTGCTTGTGCATATACTTTTCTGTGAGAAAATTTACGAAAATGAATTTATAACAAAATAAATTGAAATTTAGATAAAGAATTTTAAGGAAACTAAATATAATTATAGTAATTGATGTCTCGGATTCAACATCCTCCGCCGCGTTGAACGTATAGTTCAACTATATCTCCAGATCAGCGCTTATGTTGATCTCTGATGTTGATCTTCTTGGGGCAGGCACTGGGACATGCAACGTCTTCGACTTTCGTTTTTCATAAAAAACTCTCCATAGTAGGTACAATAGGACACAGATCGCAATAACCAAGCTGATGTATCCTATGCTGAACTGGTGAATTTCCTGATCATAAGTCCTGGCGGGCATCACTTCCGCGTCTTGTAGCTGTTTTATTCCTATCTTCAACTTCAAGATGTCCTCTGTGATGTTTTTATGTGAGATTGGTTGATACACTAGATCGGTAATTTCTGCTGGTGACAACAGATCGGTAAGGTTCGCTGTTGGCAGTAAAGACGTCCTGAGTGAGCTAGGATACAGATCGTGAGCGTGAATAGTGGTTGACGCATCCTTTATGGTGCAGCCGCTGGTGATGTTGATTATTCCAGACCCCATAAGCGTTCTTTGAGAGACTGAACTACCGCATATAATGTAAATGGTAGCTTCTTCCTTCATTACATAGATCCAGTGGTTCGGATTGAAGAGTTGTATCCATCGAGGTATGTCATTAGTTCTCGAAATTCTACAAGAGGATGGCGAGGGTGTCTGAGCTAAGAAGCTTAGCTCACAGAAACTGACGTTAGACCCCTTTCGGTAGAGGGGGTGACGTTGCTTGCACATGTGGATTGAATGTCCAATTGTAGAACACATTGCCATATCTTGATCCGAGATTGGGTAATATTGGTCCTTGTGGAGATCCATGATGATGAACTTTGATGATGGTTGAACTACCAGGAATGTATCATTTACTGGAACTGGAACCGGTATGACTCGCAGCATTTCGAACGAGTCAGAAGAAAACAAGGGCATCTTTAGGCGAACGATAATTTGTGCTTCTCCTACTCGACCCTCAATCGTCATGAGATTGTAGAGTTCTAGCAAGTTTTTTTTATCTGCTGGTAATCGTAAGGTTGGCCCTAAGTTTTCTTTAATGAGAATGAGCTGGGCCTTAAACTGCTTCGGTGTCAACAATAGTGGGTTGATCTTACCGTGGTGAGTATCGATAATTACATCTAGTAGCATTGCTTGCGTCTTCTGATAGGTTGTGATTGCCAAAATTAGACGTATTGCTAAAAAATTGAACATTTCCGCTGCCCTTTGGTCCTGTAGTTCTTGAGCTACACCATTGACCTTCATCATGGATTGGTTGATATATTTCTCGAATTCTTCTAATTGTCCATTTACAGCCTCACTGGATTTTTTCATGATGTTTGTAGTTGAATCGATGAGGGATGTTTGGTTTTTAAGTAGTGCAAATAGATGGTGCTCGTTACCTTCTAAACTGTTTATAACCTTTGACATTTTTTCAGCATAATTAGAATCCAATACTCCGAACAATGAGTTGGCTAGATTCCCAATTATATCAAGGGGGGCTCTTCTAGATCGAGATGTAGTGTGATCTGACAGCAACTTAT
The DNA here is from genome assembly GCA_963930735.1 of Dioctria linearis. Taxonomy (NCBI): domain Eukaryota; kingdom Metazoa; phylum Arthropoda; class Insecta; order Diptera; family Asilidae; genus Dioctria; species Dioctria linearis. The sequence continues at coordinate 200,580,570 of OZ005742.1, forward strand.
TGTTGTTTCTAATTTCTTCGATTATGGCGAGCAACTGTGAGACAGTTTGCGTGCATAGATGTTGTTCTTGCTGCCTGTCCTTTCGAGTGTTGCATACTTTAGTTAGACTGTCTATTCCAGCTCGTATGTTCCCGAATTCCTTCCAATAAGGCTTCATGTCATAATAGATGACTAAACTCCATTCGGTTGAAACTAGATGGGTAGCACCCATTCCCTCGAAGTAAATTCCGGGTTGAGTTTTGAATGGCATAATATCTATTTGGTTATTACCCAGTATCGGCAGCACCAAACAAGTCAACAAGAAAAGACTGACGGCTGAATTTGTGCAACGTCGCCTTTTTGTACTTGAAGGGCCCTGATTATGGTCAACGTTTCCGCTTTCCTCGTCGTTCTTGGTTATTGGGCAGCTGGTAGCAGAGGCCTTCCTTGTTTTAGGCTTATATTGCTGATCAGTGATCAGTGCAAGCAACGTCACCCCCCCCCCCCCTACCGAAAGGAGTCTAACGTCATTTCTGTGAGCTAATCTTCTTAGCTCAGACACCCTCGCCATCCTCTTGTAGAATTTCGATAACTAATGACATACCTCGATGGATACAACTCTTCAATCCGAACCCCTGGATCTATGTAATGAAGGAAGAAGCTACCATTTACATTATATGCGGTAGTTCAGTCTCTCAAAGAACGCTTATGGGGTCTGGAATAATCAACATCACCAGCGGCTGCACCATAAAGGATGCGTCAACCACTATTCACGCTCACGATCTGTATCCTAGCTGCCAACAGCGAACCTTTCCGATCTGTTGTCACCAGCAGAAATTACCGATCTAGTGTATCAACCAATCTCACATAAAAACATAATGTTTTTTGTATAGCGATAAATTATTTTATTTACCGCTTGCTTCTTACCTAGGTCCAATACCTATGCAAGTGTACTTGAATGTTGTTGCCTAGGTGCAATACCTACACAATTTATCGCTGATTATTTGTTGCCTAAGTGCAATACCTATGCAACAGTGTGTTTTGGGAAATTGCCTAGGTGCAAAACCTATGCAATCGAATAAACGCAACGAAATAAAAACCTCGATTGAATGATCGTAACTAACTGATTTATTTTTCAACAATTTGTATTTATTTATTTAGAGTAAAAATGATTAGTCAACTGAAATAAATAATTTTCTAAGCTGAGAAAAATAATAATTCTCGCGACATTTTTCACACATTAAATTTTATTTTCGCGGGCGTCTAGTTTCATTAGCAGACGTAATGTGATATGATACGATTTAAACGGAATGCGACTTTTGCTTGTGCATATACTTTTCTGTGAGAAAATTTACGAAACTGAATTTATAACAAAGTAAATTGAAATTTAGATAAAGAATGTTAAGGAAACTAAATATAATTATTGTAATTGATGTCTCGGATTCAACAAGTATAATCTTATTATAAGAGCTAAACTTACCTTATCAGTAGGTACTTTTAGAAAGTGTAAACCAAGAGGATACGGGAGTTCCTGGTTTGCATTACTGATGCTGAAAATTGAAGGGTTTGAAGTTATTTAAAGAATAAGGCTTGCTTGCACTTCAACAGAATTGTTACTGAGATTCATTTTTCTCCAAATCCCTGCACGCAATTGTTACACTGAAATTATATATCAGACCTTACTGCCGTCCTTCGAGACATTTCTATCTAAACTTGTAATATTCATTTTTCTAGGTTGTTTTATGTTTTCTTTTATATTATGGTTAAATTGTTTTTATATTTTATGTTTTTCCCATCTTAAATAATTTTATTTATTTTGGACTTAGCTGCAAGTTATAACGATGAGATCCTTTTGTGGCGGCAGTACTTTCCCCCGCGAATTATGATAAAATGTTGGATGAAATGCGCTAGGTTCTCCTTGCTGACCTTGTTGAGCTCCTTGTGGCCTTTTTATTTTTAAAATGAAAATGATTCTGGATATTTTTCCGATTTATGACTTTTTCTTTGGAGTGGAATCATCAGAAGAGGGGAAAGAAGAATGCCAAAGATGTCGAGCCAGGGAACAAGCTATTCGTGGAGAGACTAGATATCAAGCAGCGACTAGCCGCATCGTCTCTCCTCTTGAGCAGTCGGAAAACTAGTAAAAACCAACTTCGTGGGGCAGAAGTTGGTTGGTGGAATCGACGGACCCGAAGTCATCATCCAAGTAGGTCAGTTACAGAGAAATAATGGCAGTCTTGTTATATATGGAAGTGTAGGAAAAAATGACTGCGCAGTTACTATCGATACTGGAGCCTCGAGATCAATTATTAGATCAGATTTTGTCAAGAACAAATGGCTTCACAACACCACCAAATATCTACTAAGAACAGCAACTGGAGCAGCAGCACAGGTGTTTGGAGAAATAACCTTAGATGTTGAACTAGGCAAACTACTATTTCCTCACACTTTCCTGGTTTCAGACATAATGGATGATTGCATTCTTGGAATAGACTTCATGACCACATACAAAATAAATCTGGATGTCGGAGAGCGCATTCTCAAATATGGGAATATAGAAATTCCTACGAGATTAGGAGAAGGAGCAGATTATCCTGCGAAAGTAAGGACGATGGTCTGCGAAAATATTACTCTTTCCCCATGCTCCGAGACACTAATATGGACAAAGCTTACTGATGACATCGGGACCTGCGATTCTATCTGGTGGAGCCTTACCCCACAAAAGTTACATCTAGCATCATTGTTGGCAAAACTTTAGTGAAGGCAGAAGGTGCAACATTAATACCAGTCAGAGTGCTCAACACATCCGAAAATGAGGTACAACTAAAAGAAGGTGCTATAATTGGAAATTGTGAACCCATTTACCATATCGTCAATTTGGATCATGGTAGTAATGTTAAGGAGACAAAAACTATACCAGCTACTACTAAACAGATTCAGAAACTTCTTTCGTCCAGTGCCTTAAGTGAACAACAACACAACGATGCCAAAGAGGTGATCGATGAATTTTCGGAATTATTTGCAATGAATGATGATGACTACGGTAAAACAAATCTTGTCCAGCATCGAATCGATACAGGAGATTCCAGGCCCATTCGACAGACACCACGAAGATTGCCATTAGCCAAACATCCACAAGTTGCAGACATGATGAACTCCATGAAGGGACAAGGCATCATAGAGGAATCTAACAGCCCTTGGACATCGCCGGTTGTTCTGGTTAGGAAAAAGGATGGCAGCACCCAATTCTGTGTAGACTACCGCCAACTAAATCACGTGACGAGAAAAGATAGCTATCCATTACCACGGATTGATGACACATTGGATACCCTTTCCGGAGCGCAATGGTTTTCCACGCTGGATTTGAAGAGTGGTTACTGGCAAGTGGAAATACATCCCGAGGACCGAGAGAAAACGGCTTTCTCAGTTGGCAGTGGCTTATGGCAATTCAAAGTAATGCCATTTGGGTTATGTAATGCTCCAGCCACATTCGAACGACTAATGGAATGTGTTCTACGTGGTTTAACCTGGAAAACATGTCTTGTCTATTTGGATGACATAATAGAAATCGGAAGGACTTTCATGGAACATAAAAACAACTTACGGGACGTACTTCAAAGACTGAAAGATGCAAAATTGAAGCTCAGTGCGAGTAAATGTGCTCTATTCAAAAATGAAGTTAAATATTTAGGGCACATAGTTTCATCACAAGGTGTGAGAACCGATCCAGAGAAGATAGAAGCCGTCAAAAATTGGCCAGTTCTAAAGGATAAACATCAATAACGGAGTTTTCTTGGTTTAGCTATCTACTACAGGCGATTCTTGAAAGGTTTTGCAGATATAGCAAGAAGCCTACATCAACTTACCGAAAAGGGAAAGCCGTTCATATGGTCGGATAAATGCAACGAAAGTTTTGAAAATTTGAAGCAACAGCTCTGTGAGGCTCCAATACTTCACTATCCAAAGCTGGGAAAAACATTTCCATTAGACACGGATGCCAGCAATGAAGGTATTGGTGCAGTGCTTTCTCAGGAGGAGAATGGTCAGGAAGTTCCAGTAGCTTACTATAGCAAAGCACTTTCAAAGTAAGAGAAAAATTATTGTGCTACAAGAAAGGAGCTACTTGCCATTGTAAGATCAACGAAGCATTTTCATAAATATCTCTACGGACAGAAATTCATCCTTCGCACCGACCATGCAGCGCTTAAATGGCTTCTGCAGTTTAAGAATCCTGAGGGATAAGTGGCGAGATGGATAGAGCGACTCCAGGCTTATGATTTTGAAATACAACACCGAAGAGGTTATATCCATGGAAATGCAGACGCCCTTTCACGACGTCCATGCAAACTTGAATGCAAACATTGCGCCCGGATGGAAGAAAAAGAAACCACAGCAACTATACAGTTGGTAACCGTGGAACGATCTACAGACTGGAAGGATATTTCGGAACGGAGTGAAAAACTGAAAAGTTACTGGGCTCAATTGAACTCTCTTCATGTTGAATGTGGTATATTAAAACGCCAGTGGGAAGCACATAATGGCGAAACTTTCCGAATGCAGATAGTCGTGCCGGCAACAAACGTCAAAGATGTTCTAGAAGAAATGCACGGTGGAACCTCTGGAGGACATTTGGGAGTGAACAAAACCATTTCCAAAATACGAGAAAGGTTTTATTGGTTACATATGCGAGAAGGGCCGCAGCACAGAAGCAGAGGAGAAATGCATAAGTATAATGTCGGTTCCCCTTTGAAAGGATAGCTATAGACATCGCTGGAGCTTTTCCAGAAACGGATGGCGGTAATCGTTATATATTAGTTGCCATTGACTATTTCAGTAAATGGCCTGAAGCTTATGCAATCCCTAATCAAGAGGCAACCACAGTTGCGGAACAAATAAAACGAATTGGGTCAGTAGGTTTGGAGTGCCTCACGAACTTCATTCGGACCAAGGACGGAACTTCGAATCGCGGACTTTCCAGGAGATGTGTAAAATCCTGGGAATAAGAAAAACTAGAACAACTCCTCTACACCCACAATCTGATGGCATGGTAGAGCGCTTCAACAGAATATTGATCGAGCATCTAAAGAAAGTAGTTGACTATCACCAACGCGATTGGGATCGACATATTCCTATATTCCTAATGGCCAATAGATCAGCCGTTCATAGTACTACCGGACAAACCCCAGCTAAAGTCATATTCGGAAAAGAGATGCATTTACCTAGCGACCTCAAATTCGGTACCCGCCGAGGTGAGCAAAAGTTACCAGAAGACTACGTATCGGAGCTCAAACAACAATTAGCTGATGTACACGAGGCCACGAGGACGAAATTAGCAACAAATACTGATCGTATGAAGACCCGCTATGACTTACGTGCTAATTCCGCAGGATTTAACGAAGGTGATCTTGTTTGGCTGTACAACCCGAAACGACGTAAGGGACGTTCGCCAAAATGGCAACAACACTGGGAAGGACCGTATTCAGTAGTAACTAGAATTAATGACGTGGTATATAGGATTCAGCGTGGCACAAGAGGCAAGCATAAAATTGTTCATTTGGACCGCTTGTGTCAATACTACGAGCATCAAGACCGTGGACCACCTGTTGTTCGAGACGAAAAAATTTAAGAAGGGGGAAGTGTTACGTGCAATAGAAAGAGACAACTGGTGACATTTACTGGCAATGGAGAGTAAACAACTTCAGGTTCGGAGAGTAAACGACTTCAGGTTCGGAGAATCGATTATGAAATCTACAGGAAAGTTCAGGAATAGAACAAATAGCATAGTCAAGAAGCTTTTGGAATAGAACACTCCAGAATAATCCGGAGAGTTTCTAGGGTATAAATATAACAGTTGTCATCGCCAGGAAAAGAGTCTTGTCTTAGACGTTGCAGTGTTAACAAGTGAAAGTAATAAGAAGCGAAAGAGTGTATAATTAGATTGCGATAATTGAAAGTATAGTGTTAGCGATAATTAGAGTTGAGTTGATTAATGGAGGAATTGTGAACTTTATATGATTTAAGTGTAATAAAGAACTTACATATTAATTATTTAATATAGTGTTTTAAATAACGAAACAAAGGCCACGCTCGCAACAATATGTTTGTATTGTTTCTGCATCTAGGGCACAGCGGACAATCCAGGTTAGGGTTTCCAATCCGGATATACGGATATCAAATTATCCGGATTATCCGACCCATTTTGACTATTCGGTAATCCGGATATTTTTCCTTAATTATCCGATAATCCAGATATTTTTTGACATTTTTTTTTTCAGGACAATAGTGTTTTCTTTCTAACTGTTCAGCTATTTTGAAAAAAGTATGCAATTACTTTCTCAAGTGGCAGTTGTATTTATTATTATTATTTATTTATTAAAGTTTCGTTGAATAAACAAATAAGTTGTCTTGTGGATGTTTTTTATACAAGTTTTAAATAAAACAAGTAAGAAAGCTAGAATTGGTGCAAGAGTAATTCTTATGATACCCTAGATAAATGCCCTTATGACGCTGTTTAGACAGGTCAATAAGCTGCCTCTGCCCACGAAAACTTCTCGGTAATATGATGGTTGGGGGCAGGAAAGAAGCATCACCCAACCTACAGATTTCGTGCGGCAGAGGCAGCATACTAAGCCTTACCTGTCTAAACTGTGTCTATGTAATTTTGTATGGTCACCCATCTGTGTAAGTTTGATTTTCTAAGTGGTTTTTCACGTATACATATTTCTAGAACGGTTCGTCGGACAGAAAAAATTATTATAACTAGTTTCATAGCATTTCATATTTTGAAGAACTTTTGAGTACACAAAAAACGTCTAGAACTGATTGTTTTCACAGAATACCTACATAAAAGATCAACATTTTTATGTGGCCCAATTTAGCTCATTTATGAAATAATTTTTACTATTTTTATGAAAACGTCGCGTAGAAAATTTCAGCTCTCTACGCTGATGCCTTCTAAAACAATGTCCAAATATGTAGTGAAAAATGAAAGTTTTGTATGGCAACTCCTTGAAGGAGTTATCCGATTTGTCCTATTTTCGAACTTGAATTAATTTTTGTTTTTTTTAAAAGCTCATGTGTAAAATTTCAGTTATCTAAGTACATGCGTTCTCGAGTTATCGTGCGAAAACATAGACAGATAGACAGACGGACATGCAAAAATCAAAATAACTCTTAATATTATACATGGGTGTTCAACCCGTTTGGCGCTACTATAATTATTTCTATGCATTACAAAAAGAAGGACCAACTTAGTGTACCCTATAGATTTCATCTAGGGTATAACAAAACCTACTAAGCACTGAAATTACATGATAACAGTGTAGTTAAAAATTAAATGAATTTATAAATAAAATATTGAATTAATCGCACAAAACGGTAGTATATGCATTGACTATGGAGTAAATAAATGTCTCCAGATTCCGGTGTAGGAGTTTTCTGTTATCCGTATGGCGTTATCCATATATGAAGTGATTATGTATATAAAATCTGTTGACGTAACCAACCATTTAAGGGCAATCAAGTTTAAAAAAATTGTTAGATGTCGTCTTACCACCAGAGCAGCAAAGGAATTAAATAAAAATTAAGCGAGACTTTTGACTGCTGAATGAGCTTATAGATTTCTATTTGAAAGCTTAGAGGAGTTTAGAATGAACTTAGGTTACAATTTATCGAAACAGAATAAAAACCGAATGGATGAACGTCGAGATGAAAGTAAACGTTCTTAGAAGCAGGCAATATATCACATTCCATAAATATTTTGATTATACTTCGAAAGGTACTCCCATTACATTGTCAGTCTGCAGCGATAACTGGAAGTGGCAATTTGTTCTGTTGATGAGCAAAGCAATGCAAAAAAACATATTATTCAATGCATTTCTTACAATAAAGCAAGCATTTACAGTTTCAATCGTAGTCCTGACTAAGACAAAATGTAGAACTCATCTGAATTTTGAAATTTTCAATGCAATAACTTTTTAAAATACTCTTTTTTAAAAACAAAATAAATTTAAATCATACAATGTTTTTTTTACTATTTATTAATAATTAATGTACATAATTTAATAATATTTGAATAGAAAAAATTATAAAACACCATGAAATATTGGATTCAAGCTATTTATTTATTTTGTTTTTTGTTATCCGGATATCCGGATTAACCGGATATTTTGAGTTTTCAATATTCGATATCCGGATAATCATTAATGTCGGATAATTGGAAACCCTAATCAAGGTGGCCTCTGCGGTGGACCACTAACAACAAATTACGTAAGTGACGCTCTAATATCATGGTGTTTTAGAAACAGAATTAAATATATATTTGGCCTTAGTTCAATTTTTAAAGTAGTAATTTTAATAACCGTAATAAATTGCCGATACATACCTTAAGTATGTTTGGGGCTTTGAACTAATAGACGTACCCACCGAATGGTGAAGAATTTACAAAATTTGTTAGTACCTGGCTTACGTACACCACAGACCGCAGAACGTATGGCCCATAATGAGATAGATTTTGATATTTTATAAAAAATTTAGTGTTGTCAGAATTAAATGGCGCACTTATGCGAGTTATTTTTCACTTATAAAAATACGTTAGCCCTTTCTGTAAGAGTAAGTATATCATATAAGAAAATTATTTGAATTTTTATGAGAGTATTTAAGTACTCTGATAAGGGTATCCTAATAATTAGTATAATCTTATTATAAGAGCTAAACTTACCTTATCAGTAGGTACTTTTAGAAAGTGTAAACCAAGAGGATACGGGAGTTCCTGGTTTGCATTACTGATGCTGAAAACTGAAGGGTTTGAAGTTATTTAAAGAAAATAAGGCTTGCTTGCACTTCAACAGAATTTTTACTGAGATTCATTTTTCTCCAAATCCCTGTACGCAATTTTTACACTGAAATTATATATCAGACCTTACTGCCGTCCTTCGAGACATTTCTATCTAAACTTGTAATATTCATTTTTCTAGGTTGTTTTATGTTTTCTTTTATATTATGGTTAAATTGTTTTCATATTTGATGTTTTTCCCATCTTAAATAACTTTATTTATTTTGGACTTAGCTGCAAGTTATAACGATGAGATCCTTTTGTGGCGGCAGTACTTTCCCCCGCGAATTATGATAAAATGTTGGATGAAATGCGCTAGGTTCTCCTTGCTGACCTTGTTGAGCTCCTTGTGGTCTTTTTATTTTTAAAATGAAAATGATTCTGGATATTTTTCCGATTTATGACTTTTTCTTTCGCACGTTCTCGGATCAAGAGGCCGGAAACTCCTCGTCCATCTCCCTCTGTTTTTCTTTTTCATGCGCAGAAGCCTCAACAACTTTTCCCCGTATTTTAAACGTAGGCATATTTTTCAGTTTGGGCTATGTTTACGCTACCAGTGAGTTTTAATTGGAAATTCTATGACGTTTTATTTTTTTTCACTTCTTATTATTTTATATTATTATTTTTATTTTTTATTTATTACTTATACTTATATCTCGTTAGTTTATTGAGAATCTTGTCACCTACATCTCTAAGTGATCTTTAGGAAATTAGATTTGTAATTAAATCTTTGGAATTTAAGCATTACAGTACGCGAAATTGTATACTATTAATAAATATTTTCGCTAATTTAGCCGAAAACCTTTGTGCCGCATTAGATAAAACGTAGTTCCATTTATACCACTGACATGTATAACATAGACCCCTGACAACACTGAAATCGCTTACATTATCATGGGATCACCTTTCTATAGTTGTCTCTTTTTGGTTTAACGACTGGATTACACTGAACTTGAAATAAGTTTTACCGGATACCACCAATGGTTGTTTAAAATAGCTAACTGAACCGACTTGAAAAATGACAAATTGTTTGCCAGTGACAGTAACAGATTTGAAGTAGCATTATACACGCGCGGGATGATGATTGAATAAAAAGCGATTTATATTTCTTGAAAGCAACGTAGGAACTGATGTTGATATTACATAGATATAAAGCTGGATTTATCGTATTTTGCTGGTATTTTATAGTTTCCGTTCGAGCAGGGAAATATTATTTTATTGAAATAAAAGTGCTTATATTCTCATAATGTAATAATTTTTTCTCCACCTAGCCCAAGATAACTGTTGAACATAGCTGGAAATAAATAGAAAAGATTAATAATAAAAAAAAACAGTACTCAATACTTCCATGTAAATCCTCCAGTCCAATGTCCGCAAAGGCTTCTCCGAACTTCAGGCAATGATCTGGAAAGAAAAGATAAAGATACATTAATTACAAATAACTCACAACAAAGCAAAATTATAAGAAAAGTACAAATTGAAGAAAATTACTTGCAGACTGCCAAGAAAACGAATTTCTTGGCAGTACAACAGCAATAACATGTAAAGGTAAACATGCTAATTTCTTCGCGAAATTCATACCTTCTGCATAATAAACATTTGCAAAATAAGCAAATATGTATGTTTAAATACGCAAAATACATGAGCTCGCAGCATGTACATGCACTAGTATTAACAAATTTAAAATTTTTTTGTCAATATTGACATGTCAAAAATCACTTACAACATGAATAATTTCGCATAATTTGCATACATTATGCTAATTATTCATGCTGTATACATTATTAAACATATAAACAGGAATAAAATATCCTTACCTTGGTAATTAATCCATCGAACACTTTCGCACTCGAAAACCGCGATTACTTGTGTCAAATTGACGGCGTTAAAAGTCAGTTTACCTAATTCGACGACGCCCAACCTGTTGGTGAGGCCTAAAAGGTGTGAAATTCACCAGGTAAGCCAATATTCGCGAAAAAAAAATAAAACTAATTCCAATAATGAGGGGGAAAGAGAAAGATGTCGAAACGAAACAGACGAAATTAGAGAGAAAATTTACGTTCCATATTGGAAATCGACTTAACTTGGTATGGAGCCGCCGTATTGATATTTTTTAGAAAAATTAGCATATTTGTTTAAATCAATAAGGAAAATTCATATATAATGAAAAATGAATTAGTTGACACAATTTAGCATATTTTGACAGTACTGCACAAGCCAGTCAAGCTTGAAAATATGATAAATTTACATTTTTTGTGTGGAACTTATGATAAAATGGCAGCTCCGCCACTATAAAAAGGAGGTGCATATTTAACATTTTATGTGGAGAAAGTAGTTTTAATTATTCTTAAGTGTGATTAACAAGACGTTGAACTTAGTGATAATTATTAAACGTAAATAAAGGGAATTTACTTAAACGTCAAAGCAATTTAAGTCTGAGCTATAATAATGAGTACGTGTAACACTACGCCACCTCAAGGACACATACCAGCAGATAAAATAAATAATAAAATATGCGTAGTGAGATTATAAAATAAGGCAGAATTAAGAGTATATTTATCATTGAGTGTACTGAAGAATTTGTTCATTAAAGTAACAGTAAACACAAGCACACATGTCTTGTAATTTTAACATACCGCTAGGCTAACCCACCCACTTACAGCTACATTACAAAACAATAACTGACAGGAGATATGAAATTGGTAGTTGTGGAAAAATTATGAAAAAATTTCTCATTAATATATAAATCTGACAATCATCTTGCCAGCAGGAGGGCTCAATTAAAAGGCATTATTTTTATTATAGTTGAATTGAGCTGAAAAATAAAACAGGCGTCATTGAAGGCCACATCCTCGTACTGTAAATTAGAATACCATAACTTTGTTTGCTTTGCTATAAATAAAATTCAATAATAATATATATAAAGTGTTGCCAACGTATTTTCGTCGCCTAGAAAGCATGGGTTACCTAAAATAAATAGCTTTGTATTACATTTTTTGTATAAGTGAAATGCGGTAGCAGAAGAGTTTTTATCAGCTTCATTTTGGTGTTCTTGATTAGGACATCAGCAGAAAACTATAGCAACCGAAATCTACTAGATTTGTCATAATTGGGCACCAGTATGTTAGTAGAATCTATAGTGAGAGATATCGTCACGTAGTGAGAAGCTCTAAAGGCAGATCTCTTTCAGAGGAAGCTTTATAGAAAGCAGATCCCCCGTTTGACTCTAGGCAAGCTAGAATTAGCAGATGCCCTGTTTGACTCTGGGCAAGCTAAAATTAGCAGATCCGCTGTTAAATAAAGGATGTAGCTTCGTTGATAGTCAGAATACTAATTCGTTGTTTTATTCAATTGTTTTAGCTTATTTATACAAAATGTCAATATGCTAATCAACCGTTAATTATTACATAGGCACATTAATACATGTTAAAGCTGAATCGCTTACTTGTACTTATGTGCTTAACTGCGGCAGAAAGATGTGACGCAATGTACTTGACCCTTATTACACTGGTTTCAAAAAGGTAAACAAACGCATGTAAACAATTACAGTCACTTCTTTAGGTTGTGACACATATTTGGTTTAGCGTATGTTTTTGCTTAATTGCAATAATGCAATCGATCGCATTTATTGTGATTGATTAATTTTGGGTCAATTGAATATTGAAGAATGCAGAATGTGTATTCTTGTATTTTTAATTGATTTGGAAATTGTTGTGCAAATTCACATCACAGTAAAAACCTATTGTTTTTAAGAACAGTCGTATCAGAGAGTACATTATACATATATATGTTAACCTTTTGTTAATGGTAATTAAGCAAGCTACCAATTAATTGACAAACGGATTGTGTAAATTCAAAATCAATTCTTAGAGTAATATTGATGACTAATGTTGTCGAAGGGCTTTACAAAATCCAAGAATATATCAGTTCTAACTTTAATTAAGGCACTCTCGCTGGTATGACCACAACGGAACCCCAACTGTCGATCAGGGGCGGATCCAGCTAAAGACCTCGGGCCCCGCCACCCTGAACACCACTGAAAAAAATTGCAGTAGATCTCCTGAATTTTTCCTAACAAAATGATTCACTCAGCAGTAAATCTATTCTACTGCACCTTTGTAAAAAATACGTAACAATTTCTGGAAGAGTTTAATTTGATACATTTAGGAACACAGGCCCTAGCTCGCACCTTGGCCAGCGCTCCAATTTAAGTCGTGGTTGTTGAAGCCTATAGAGAAAACAGGAAGCGCGCATACGTATATCTGAGCCGTGCTTTGCTCGGGGTGTTTGAAGCAGGACAGAGTCTATTTACGTAAACGAGACGGAAGGTTTATTTTCATTGAAAACAGCTGCAAAGGGTCTTTGATAAGCCTTCGATGTAAAGACGGCTTCTTATAATATTATCGCCATGGCGTGGCAAAACAAAAATTTAGAGAAACAATTATAACTCGTAATTTGAGAAATTGAGCGAAATTACAAGTGTAAAATGTAAATGTAAAGCAAGGGAATAATTTTTAAATAATTTTTTAGTTTTTTTCACGTTTAGCCTATTCCCAAGAAAGGAAAGGGTAGCGATCCCTCAAATTATCGATCAATTGCAATCACTTCGACTTTTTCAAAGGTTTGCGGATCTATAATTAGCTCTAAATTAATGCAGTATCTCGAAACTAATCAAACCCACAACGATCGCCAATATGGCTTTTAATTTTCTGACTTTTCTTATGGAACGTTGCAACCGTAGTATTCACAATTTTGATGAGTCCAAAATCGTTGCCCTAAATATTTCAAAGGCCTTTGATAGTGTCTGGCACTCAGCCCATTTAGCCAAACGTAAAGCACTTGGCCTCCCCCGTCCTCTTCTCTTATGCATGCATTAGATGGCGTTAAATCTGAATATTCTCTCCATTGCTCTTCTCAATTTTCATTAATGATATCCCTGATTTCCCTTCATCCATTTTTTTCCATGACAGTACCCATGATTTCGCTTACTCCTTTGACACTGCGGAAAAATTGAATTTCTTATTAATTCACCGTTTGATCATTGATCAATCCGACAATATTTGAAGTTTTAATGTGAAAAGTATGAATTATACATAAAACTTTGTAATTAAAAATTGCTTCGGCAAGAAAGGACTTGTCATAGATAGAAGGCCCGTGATTATGTTAAGATAATATAGATAAATTTTCATGCTTTATGTCGAGTTCGGAGCGCGGTTGTGAAAAATAAAAAATAAACTTTCAAATTCATAATTAATATTCCCGCGGAATAATAACGATTTAAAGAAATGGTGCGATTGTGTACAGATCGTAGTAAGACTTAAAGCTCCAATTTTGTGTAGCAGGCATTTCGATGAAGACTACATAGACGATACCGTACAGGACTTTGTAGAGATACAGTTCCTATGGCACTTGATTGTGTCAATTTTAATATTGAAGTACATATATTAAAGGAAATTTACTATGGTGGTGGGAAAAGCTTATTTGTAGAGAAGGAGGAGAGAAGGGGGCAAATATTTCCCCCTCTTCTAAATTAGTATTACAGTAGCATAATCAATTAAATATGTGTTTTTCCTCTATGTGTTTAGAATATCGTTTGCAGAGGGCTAACAAATTAAACAAAAATTGTCTACTAATTTAAATTATTTTAAATTTTAATCGATATGATGCTCATAGCGAAGAATCAATCGGCAACCAAATAGCAGAGAATGTAGTAATGTCGGATTCTGTTACTAATCAGATCAGATCAGCAGTTATCTCTGAATCTGCTTGTACAAACTATGCTCTGGATGAAGAAATCGATACAACCCAAATATAATCCGTCCATAAATGAAAATATAAGTCTCTTTGATAGTTTTGCAGTGGCTGGTGCCAACGGCCATGATCTTATAAAGGTACAACAATATGAAAAAATTATCTTAGCGTTTCATATAGCAAATATAAGAAAGCTATGAAAAAAAAGTTAATGTCATTAAAAATCTTAAAAGAAAACTGTTAAGAAATGAAAGTAAAATAAGCTGTTTAACCGATATGTTAAATATTTTAAAGAACCAACATATAATTAATGTTGATATATCTAATCGTACAGCAGTAGCAGGGATGGATATACCAAAGGAGTTCTTCAGAAGATTTCTTTCAAAGAGTTCAACCGCTTATTCGGAGGAGTTAAAAATATTTTCCACGACGCTGCACTTTTATTCCCCTAAAGCCTAAAAATACTCGTATGTGCGTAACACATTTTATAAGGCGTTACCTCATGCTTCTACAATTCGAAGGTGATACACAAGCGTCGATTGTGATCCCAGACTTTGCCTCGAGGCTTTTAATATATTTAAGGCGAAAGTAAATACCATGAAATCTGAAGATGAGTACATTGGTTGTTGATGAAATGTCAATCAAAACTGCATTGAGTTAGTTCACAATAAAATCAGATGCTAAGTAGATTTTGGACCGCCCGGTACGTTTATTGATGGAGATGAGGCTACTGAAGCCTACGTGTTCATAGTAGTCTCTGTAAATAATCATTGGAAGCTTCCAATCGCATATTTCTTCATACTGCCGAAGAGCGGAAAAATTTAGTGTTGGAAGCAATAAAACGTCTACAAATGGTAGGCGTTCAAGTTATTTGTTTAACTTGTGATGGGCACAGCTATTGTGAGATCTGTGCTCAAGCGAAGGGCTGTGCCGGTTTAAAGGATAACTCAACTTTATAAATTCAAATATAAAGTTTTTTATTCAATTATGTATCCCTTAAAACTAATATCACAAATTCATTTTTAACGTGATCCGTGATCTTAACCTATGTAAAATAATTCAACACTTAAAATTAACCTAGCCTACTACGATAATTCAAGTTGATTGCGTGAGTTAAAAAAAAGGAGAAATGTCGCCACAGTGGTTTGTTCCCCTTATTTCTGAAAAAGAAAGTGAAAAGAATCCAAAATTAACTTCATGTATGATTAAAATAAAATAGAAGTTCTTGTGCTGTACATCTAAGCACTATAGTAGTAATAAATAGTTGATGTGGCAGAAGTATGTTTCTGCAACAGGAGCAAATTCCTGCTTAAAATAAACGAAAAAAATAAAGCACAAGTAAATTTCTGCAGCAGGAGTAGATTCCAGCCTAGACCTAGGACAAAATTAAAGCAAAAGTAGATTTCTGCAGTAGGAGTTGATTCCTACTCAGGTGGGAGATGAAAAATAAGCAGAAGTAGATTTCTGCAGTAGGAGTAAATTCCTACTCAGGTGTGGGATAGAAATTAATGCAGAAGTAAATTATTGCAGTAGGAGTAAATTCCTACTTAGGTGTGGGATGGAATTAATGTAGAAGTAAATTTCTGCAGTAGGATTAAATTCCTACTTGGATGGAAGCAAAATTGGATTTGGATAATTAGGCAAAAATCAGATTAAATTCTGATGTGTTCAGATCAAATTCTGAATTGCAAACCGTTACGTTTCGGCTTCACGATGAGTTGCCTTGGCAGCGATCGTTCTTAAAGTTGTTAACTTTGATGGCGGCGTCCCGCAGTGACGTCATAGTGGACCATTAAAGTTGCACCAAATCTGACTGCGGCGAAGGCGAGAACATCTGATGTAATGTGTTTACATTTTGACATGTCAATTTGTAAATATACTGCGGTACGTATGTTTTGGTAAATTTGTTATATTTATGTATTTTAATATGATATCAATAGGTTTTTCTTTCGTTTTTTCAGGTGGAAATGTAATGGAAGGGGTTTAGGACGGCATTGGATCGAAGGGAGGAATCTCCCTGATATTAGATAGGTGCCTTTTGTTTAAATTATTTTAAGATAAAATTCTTTGTGTTCCCTTTTTGTATCTTTTTAGAAAATACACCATTTGACGGGAGAATCATCGGAATCGTGGTACTTCGTGGGAAACTACATTATGTCAACCGAACAGCTATAATAAAACTATGCTTCGCTTGCTGGGTAGTGTGATTGAGTTGCCGTGTCCGGTACCATAATTTTGTACGAAGGAAAAATCAGACGAAAAGATTTGCATTATGTTTGATGTATGCAACTGCTTCAAGCTTGTACGGAATCACTTCGTTACATGTGATAAATTGATATCCAGAAAAGGCGAAATATCTTGGAGTTATATCAGGGCATTGCGCTCTCTACAAGAAAAAGAATGGTTAAAATTGGGCAATAAACTTTCAAAATTGCATCTTTAATGGGAAAGCAATAAAATGAAGGTGAGATTTTCCACGCAAACCTTGAATGAAAGTGTTGCAATCGCAGTTGAGTTTTGCAACAATGATTTACATCTCGCACAATTTATTGGAAGCCAGGCCACAGTAAAGTTCATCAATTTATTTAACAAGGCATTCGATTTTCTAAACTCTAGGAATCCTTTTGCATAGGTATGAAAAGCAGCCCTACGTCCCCAAAATTGGCAACATATTTCACAGACAATTGAAGATATTCAAGAATATATTCTGCAACTAAAGAATAATGAAAATAGACCAATATATAGGACCAAAATTGGAACTGGATTTCAAGGTATATTTATTGGGCTTGAGGTAATTAAAATTTTGTATAAAGAGTTATGAGCCAAGCAGTATTTCAAATAAATATATTTTAACATACCAGTTAAGCCAAGATCATCAGGAATTTTTTTCTGCGCAATAAGAAGAAAATCTGGGTGGAATAATAATTCCACAGGCAGATAATTTATTGCAGTATTCAAGAGTTTGTTAACCCATGCTCAAATAAAAAGCTCCAATAGTAATGTTCAAGAGTTAGAGGCTTGCAGCATATTGAAATTATCGTCAAGTACTATACATATCCGTAAAAGTACATTGCAATCTTATTATGTACTTCTAATTTGGTAGATTATGGTAGGAAAATTTAAAATTAGGCCTGGATACGTAGACAAATTAAAAAGAATAACCAAATAATTAAGGAAACCTGAATAAAATAATAATGAAGAAATAAATCATTGTAAGGTAAAAAGAGAGTGATCAAAATAATAATGCTAAAATAAATATAAAAGGGGATATAAATAAATAAATATGTAAGTACGAATAAAAAAAAAGTTAATAAAAATATAATGTTCTATTATAAGAAGAGAGTTACACACAAAAAAAGTAAAGGATTAAGTATACAAGAAATTTAGACTAACAAAAATCAAAGAGAAGAAAACACATTAAACGAAAAAAAAAATGGGAAAAAGGAAATATTAATTAGTTAAAGAAAAAAGGAGAAGTAATAGCAAAATATCAGAGTTAGGTATATACATAAAGTTTTAATTAAATACAATAAATTGATTAATTGCTACATAGTTTGCATCATTCATAACTAAGGGCTAGGTAATAAAAAATAATGTTAGAAAATGCTCTGCCAGAAATCGCACTCCGAGCACCACCAGGAAGAGAGTTTTAATTAAATACAATAAATTGATTAATTGCTACATAGTTTGCATCATTCAAAACTAAGGGCTAGGTAATAAAAAATAATGTTAGAAAATGCTCTGCCAGAAATCGCACTCCGAGCACTACCAGGAAGAGAGTTCCTTCTTCGAATTGCTTGAATCAGGTAAGAGCGGTCGCCAAAACGTGAAGAATATCTTGGAGCAAGAAGTTTAAATGTCGTGTTGAATTTAGAAAATGTAGTTTTTCATAAATCAACGTATGCAAAAATGTTAAATCTCGACAAACTTGCATACGCCGACACATGAGAATGCCTACGCAATTTATAGACATAACGAATTACATCGTTAAATGCCACAGTTAATTTTCTTTGACACTGTGAGTCAGGTTACAAAAGTTTGAAGACACTCGCCACCACTCGCAAATGTCAAACGCACAAAATTTATCATTTAAATGGTACGAGTCGACCAGATTAGCAAGTGGCTACCACTCGAAACGAAGAAAGTTGCTCAACGTTCTTTTCCACTCCCGAAAGTCAAAGGGTATGTTACATTACTCATTTTGTTTTGGCCTGTAAATAGTGGAAGTGTAAAACTGCCCAATCATCCATTTTAGTTAGAAAAACTGGGGAAATGTATTTTATTCAAATTCACGAATCATAATAAATTTTATCTTAGTAAAATACGGGAATTAAAAATTTACATTTATTTCACATAGCAGTCACAAGCTCAGGAGATATCCTATGAACTATGATGCAAAGCATGGCATGAAGGTGATAAAGAAAGGAAATAGGGAACGAGAGGAGGGTGGGGGAGGTGATGATGAAAACTTTCGCAGATTGCATGCCCGGGGAAAGACAGAAGGTTGGAGACTGTTCCACGTTCGAACACGAACGAAAGTATTTTGAAGGGCAAAAGGATGTGGGCGGACTGCAGCGCGAGTACTACATGCAGGAGTCCGGGATCAGACTAGACATTTCATCATAACATTGATTATGCATGTAGTATTATAGGAGTGAAAGGTAACGTACATTGCAGCGGTGCTCATGTGAGTCCATATGACAAATTTTTGTCACATCGTCAATGAGCTGAAGGCTCTCTTTTTGACAATATCAAATGAAGCTAAGGCTCTGCGACCAGCCCCGGCCTACATATGGCAATTGTATTCCATTCTCGGTCTACGTAGGACTTGGAGAGGAGCGCTAGAATCGATGGGGTGAAATATTTCTCACAGCTTTTCAGAAATCCAAGATATTTCGATGCTTATTTGGCTACAGAGAAGATGTTATCTGTTCAGCCTAACTTACTGCAAATATTAATGTCAAGAATGCATAAAGACGGTGAATCGTCAAGCAGTGCTTCATCAAAAGAAACGGGAGTGGAAAAATTATGATCTTGTTTTAAAGAGATGGGACAGCTTTGGAGCTTAAATGTATTGAATTCGATGCGTTTGCTCCAAACTAGGGTATTATCAAGGTGGTTGATAGAATCCAATTCTATCCTACACATACATACATGCAAGTATTAATCTACAATCAACATTAACTAGCCAAAATAAAGAACATTTAAAAACATACTTCCAAAATTACATTCATACTAGTAATTCTCATTATACAAACATGTAAATTGTTATCTAACTTGCATTCCATCAGTTCTTTGCATAATCAATTTTGTAAGAAAAGAATAACAGCTAACCAATTTCCTGATTTGGTTGAGTAATTTACTTGCAACTGTGTAACTCACTTCTGTTCCAACCGGCGTGCAATAAAGATTACATTTCTAAACGACTTCGAGTGTTTTAATTAAATCTTCTATCTAAAGTTTTTTTTATATATTTGGGGGGACAAATCCGGCTACGCGGAAACATATTTTTGGTGGCGAAACCCAGGACGGACGCATCGGTTTACTTGTAATAATTAAAAAATTAAAAAATTAATTCAATACAAAGCGGGAAAGCTGTGCATATTTCCCATTGGGAGCAACAGTTTTGTACTTAACATACATATCATGCTATAGTAGTGAAGTACATTGTGTGGTGCTGTGATATCTAGTTCAACAATTAGAATTAAATGTAAAATATCTTGTGCAATAATAGTTAATACAATTTTGAATTTTCATGTATGGTGACTTATCATAGCTCTTTGTTTTAATCAGCTTTATTAATCGGGACATATTATGACATATTAATCGGGTTTTTTGAAAGTGCAAATTTCATCCAACTTGAGCTAATTACATATTGTAATACTTGTTGCTAATTTCATTAAAAATTCGGTACATAATTTGGATTACGACAAAAAAGGGAGCATAAGGCGATCAGCGAAATCAATCAAGCGATCAACTGGTACCTACAACACACATACAAGTAAGTCCGTTCCATTTATCTACTCATACGTAATACTAACATGGAGATGGAGAAGCTTGTTAAAGAGCAGAGCACGCTCATGACGTATATTAGCAATTTCTTAGACAATACAAATCGTGTGGGAAAAGACAAGCAGACTCATGGTTATTTACAAGCGCAAATATATCTCCTCAAGAAGTATTGGGATAAATTCCAATTATTAAATGAACAACTTCTTCAAAAATGACTGGTGATGAGCTGGTTCACGAATACTTTGAAAAGGATTTTTACGCTACTACAGAGGTAGCATATACTGAAGCTCTTGGTACCTTAACCGATATTTTGAGAGAGTATGAACCTCTTAATAATACTAATTATCATTAAACAATCACACCTTACATGAATATTGCCAATCACATATAAATTCCTGCAGTTTTTTGGAAAAATTAAAATTCCTCGTTTTGGAAGTGATTTGCGAGAATGGCCGATATTTCGTGACTTATTTCAAAGCCTAGTACATTCTAATACGGATCTCAGTGCGTCAGCAAAATTTTATCACCTAAAAAGTAGTCTTTACGGTCACGCTGAACAGCTTCTTCGGAATACACCTATCTCTAACGTCAATTATACTTTCGCTTGGAAGATTTTATGCGATCGCTATCAAAACAAGCGCTTGCTTGTTAACGCAAACCTTAACTTACTACACTCATTACCTACTATGAAGACAGTATCAGCCGAAGAATTGAAAAGGCTACACGATGGGACTATTGAAGCTATAGAGACACTAGAGGGACTTGAACGACCAGTCAATCAATGGGATGATTGGCTAGTGTTTATCACCGTTCAAAAGTTGGATACCATAACGCGAAAAGACTGGGAATCTTCTATTACCAAGTATATTGAACTCACAAATTTCGAAACTCGGTCATTATTGCTACAGAACTGCATGAACACGTTGGAAGCGGTTGGTGCACGAAATCAAAAACAGAAAGATTCAATTAAAAATTCTTTCAGTAAATTGCAAAATAAGCCCATACTCTAACAGCCGGAAGATGTGTAGGTTGCTCAGGAAACACCTTCTCTTGTTCTGCCTTGATTTTAAACAAAAAACTGTTTTGCATCGAAGAGAATTTATTTCGAAACATTCGCTTTGTTTTAATTGTTTGCGCTCTTATCACACACAAAGTATTTGTCCGTCATCTAACCGTTGCAAACACTGCAACAAAGCACATCATTCGACCCTACATCTCTTCTCTAACAGCGGTGTGCAATAAAGGAACAGGCCAATCACAAAAGGGACAGAGAGCTCGACATCTACTTGTGCTGAATTTTCTTGTAATCAAACAACCACATCTACTGCATGCACATCTTGGAATTCGAACTTGTTGGCTACAGTTTTAGTGAGACTGAACTCACTTTCTGGCAGAAACATAAAGGTTCGAGCACTCCTCGATTAAGGCTCCTAGGCCACTTTTATATCATCTTCTATTGCAGCCTGCCTGCAACTACCAAAAACAGGGGTGAATGTAGACTGTAAAGTTTCTAATACCGACGCTGCTGCAAAATTGGATTAATTGATCCAAAAGTTTTGGGTAAGTTGAGGAAAACTTTCAGCCTGCCCCCCAGTTCCCCTAAGAAGACTTTCTCAAATATACACCGACTAATAAAGAAGTCCGTCTTTCCGATGCCATTATGGACAAAGTTCGTAAATGGGCGGTGAAATTTGACCAAGGTCAAGACCCCTCGCCTTCCCCGAACGAATTGAGGAATTGCCCGACTGCTACGAAATACCCATCAACCGACTCTTTAAAACGCTCCCAGAGTTACTAACTAAGAATGCCTTAGCTTGGAATAGGAACAACCGAGAGAGATGTTCAGAATGGACAGGGTTCGTTGACGAATTTAAAGCGTTCTTCCTCCCACCTCGTTTTCACGATAGACTAGCCGAGAATATCCGAAGCCGCGTACAAAAGGCTGGAGAAAAGGCAAAAGATTTTATTATAGCCATCCAATCGTTAATGCGATGGCAGAGCAATTTATCACCTAATCAGAAATTAGAGAGGGTATATGAAAATTTACGACCAGAGTACAAGCTGTACATCCGCAGAAGAGACTTCTCTGATCTATTAGAACTCTGTCAGCTCACCGAAGAGTTCGAACAGGTCAAACTAGAGGAGCAGAAAGCCCAAAAACCCACCACTGGCCGCATAATGCCAGCCCCACGCATCTTGTCAATTAGGCAAGCATACTCTCGAGAAGAGTGTTGCTGGCGATGTGGCGAGAGAGGGCACCGCTCTTGGGAATGTCGCAATTACGGCCGATTATTCTGCTCACGTTGCGGCCGAGAAAATATTATGTCTCGAGACTGTACGTGTCCACAAGAGGTCAGGAAGAAGGTCAGGAAACACCGCAGGGGTACCAGTAACAACGGGGAATCGAACACCCCAGCAAAGATACCAGAGACCGCCAACACCAGTTCAAAAGCTACTAGCAACAGTAGAGAATCACGATACTTTCTCAACGTCGAGATTTTAGGCAAACCTATCTTCGCTTTAATAGACACCGGCTCAAGGAAATCTTTTATAGGAGATGAACTGAGGAGCATGATAGAGAGTCTCAAAATCCCCAGCCATACATGCAACTTTAAAACCTCCATTGCCAATGGTTCTGAAGTGCCGATCACTACCGGCTATGAACTGAACATGCGATTGAGAGAACACGTCACGCCACATTTGTTCTAATACATACCCGGTCTACATGAAGTCGCTATTCTGGGCATAGATCTACTACAGAAATACGACATTAGACTACAACTCCTGGGAAAAGAAATTCACCCAAATCAGTAGAACCTCAGTTACAGTGCCGAGAGCAGTAGTATAGCCATAGACAACCTCAGAGGATTACCGTCAGAAGATAAACAACTTGTCTCTGAGTCTCTCCCCGAACAGCTATCCCGATCTGAAAGTGTTGCGAAATTAATCCAGATAACCGAACACCGAATCCCTATGAAACCCGACCGTCCGATTAAAGAACAGAAGTGTCAAATACTCAGAGAGACTTTTGAAATGGTTGGAACTAATTTAGGGAAAGCGTTTTCAAAAGAGAGACATCATAATAACCTGAGACGGAGACCCTGGTGTCCCAACCTTGGAGACTGTGTGTCACGGAAGGAGCAACGACTCCCTTCTGCCATAAAACACTACTGCACTAAGCTAGGAGCCAAATACGAAGGCCCTTTTACCGTTACAAAAATTATCTCTCCTGTAATTTTCGAAATCAACGACGAGCGAGGCCGTATGACCAGAAAAGTACACGTTAAAGACTTGAAAGCGTATTACCACCGAAACGACACAGTTCAGCCAGTATATAAAAGGCTGAGCACTGCAAAATGAGAAGTCATTCCAAGTACAACTGTTCCCGAGACCAGTCAACCCACAGCCAGTACCAGTGATCCTACGATCAGGAAACCAAACCATACTGCCAAGATGACACCAACAGCAGCTATCACGACACTGACACTATGCCAATCAACCACCACAAAGAAGATAAATCCAGAAATCGATGCCATTCCTGCAGATATGACCAAAGAAGACCGATGCCGAACAAAACATTCAGCCGACTAATAAGCTGAAACAGCTCGCAACCAAAATGAAGGAAACGCACCGGAACACCCTCACGTCAACTATGAGCTCAGCGATTCCAAGGAGACAGAAGAGCCACAGAACTACACCCTATCCCAGCCGGCAAAAGTTTTCGCAGCCGCCCGCCGCCGACTCCAGATCAGTCCGGGTCCGACGTCTAGCGGTCGGGAAATGGATCCTCCGATTGCGAGGACTTGTACGAGACGCCTAAATCAAGATACCCGGAGCCAGAGTCCAGCCATGAAGTATCCGATGCAATTAAGTAGTTTTTTGTAAGTTTTATGTTCTTGATTTTTGAAATCTAGTATTAATGTAGGCATACGCAGAAACTTATAGTGTAGAATTTACATTTATTTTGTTTAATTGTTCCAATTTTGAATTAATATTGAAGTGGTAGAATCGACACATTGTGATTTTTCTAAAAGTGTTAGATTTATCTTTACCTATTTGAATTGTCGAATCCACGCTGAACTCCCGAGTCTGCCAGACTGAATTTCTCAGAGGGATGATTTCTTAGTTATATAAAGCGCCATTCGCCCACAGAAATCAGTCTGGTCAGCGCGCTCGACGAGCTAGGTGATCAGACATTTTACTGGGTGACTAGTGTAGCGCGAAATTCCCACACTAGTAAACCCTTGCACGCCACGTGAATAATCCCCGTGCATTTTCTTAACATCCGTCCTCATCCGTTTTGTTAAAGTTATCCTGAACCATCCCGCCTTAACATTTCCTTGGTACGTCGTGTGATTTTTCCCCGTACCATCCGTCCTCATCCGTTGTGTTAAGGTTAGCGTGAACCATCCCGCCTTAACATTTCCTTGGTACGCCGTGTGATTTTCCCCATACCATCCGTCCTCATCCGTTGTGTTAAGGTTAGCGTGAACCATCCCGCCTCAACACTTAATTGGTACGCCGTGTGATTATTCCCCGTACCATCTGTCCTCATCAAATATTCTCTTGACACGTCACCGTCTCCCTCTCAGGTTATTATATTGTTGAATTCAGAATTATTAGCATAGTGGTAAACCGTGTGAAGCTCCCCTCACCACTACCTAGTTTTCAGTATAGGATACATGGATCTAGGATTTATATTGAATTTGTAAGAAGTAGTCTCTTTAATATTAAGTTCAGAATTATTAGAATAGTGGTAAGCCGTGTGAAGTTTCCCTTACCACTACATAGTCCCTATTATAGGTGATAAATAGAACTAGATTAAGTTAACTGTGTAACTGGTAGGCTATTTTTTCTAAATAAAGAAATATTTTATTTATATTGTAACTGAAGCAGTTTCATTTTTAAGAAACCCTGGTCCGACAAGCTATCCGCAGCCATCCCACCGAAACTCCGTTACAACTTTTTTTTATTCGTACTTACATATTTATTTATTTATATTCCCTTTTATATTTATTTTAGCATTATTATTTTGGTCACTCTCTTTTTACTTTACAATGATTTATTTCTTCATTATTATTTTATTCATGTTTCCATAATTATTTGGTTAATCTTTTTAATTTGTCTACGTATCCAGGCCTAATTTTAAATTTTCCTACCATAATCTACCAAATTAGAAGTACATAATAAGATTGCAATGTACGTTTACGGACATGTATAGTACTTGACGATAACTCTAACTCTTGAACATTACTATTGGAGCTTTTTATTTGAGCATAGGTTAACAAACTCTTGAATACTGCAATAAATTATCTGGCTGTGGAATTATTATTCCACCCAGATTTTCTTCTTATTGCGCAGAAAAAAATTCCTGATGATCTTGGCTTAACTTGTACGTTAAAATATATTTATTTGAAATACTGCTTGGCTCATAAATCTTTATACAAAATTTTAATTACCTCAAGCCCAATAAATATACCTTGAAATCCAGTTCCAATTTTGGTCCTATGTATTGGTCTATTTTCATTATTCTTTAGTTGCAGAATGTATTCTTGAATATCTTCAATTGTCTGTGAAATATGTTGCCAATTTTGGGGACGTAGGGCTGCTTTTCATACCTATGCAAAAGGATTCCTAGAGTTTAGAAAATCGAATGCCTTGTTAAATACATTGATGAACTTTACTGTGGCATGGCTTCCAATAAATTGTGGGAGATGTAAATCATTGTTGCAAAACTCAACTGCGGTTGCAACACTTTCATTCAAGGTTTGCGTGGAAAATCTCACCTTCATTTTATTGCTTTCCCATTAAAGATGTAATTTTGAAAGTTTATTGCCCAATTTTAAACATTCTTTTTCTTGCAGAGAGCGCAATGCCCTGATATAACTCCAAGATATTTCGCCCTTTTTGGATATCAATTTATCACATGTAACGAAGTGATTCCGTACAAGCTTGAAGCAGTTGCATACATCAAACATAGTGCAAATCTTTTCGTCTGATTTTTCCTTCGTATAAAAGTATGGTGCCGGACTCGGCAACTCAATCACACTACCCAGCAAGCGAAGCATAGTTTTATTATAGCTGTTCAGTTCAAAAGTACCGCGATTCCGACGATTATCCCGTCAACTATTGTATTTTCTAAAAAGATACAAAAAGGGAACACAAAGAATTTTATCTTAAAATAATTTAAACAAAAGGCACCTATCTAATATCAGGGAGATTCCTCCTTTCGATCCAACGCCGTCCTAAACCCCTTCCATTACATTTCCACCTGAAAAAATGAAAGAAAACATATTGATATCATATTAAATGCATAAATATAACAAACGTACCAAAACATACGTACCGCAGTATATTTACAAATTGACATGTCAAAATGTAAACACATTACATCAGATGTTCTCGCCTTCGCCGCAGTCAGATTTGGTGCAACTTTAATGGTCCACTATGACGTCACTGCGGGACGCCGGCATCAAAGTTAACAACTTTAACAACGATGGTTACCAAGGCAACTCATCGTGAAACGTAGCGATTTGCGGCGCCTATCAAAAGGCGACGAGCTCTAGCAGAAGCACCCATTTGCAATTCAGAATTTGATCTGAACACATCAGAATTTAATCTGATTTTTGCCTAATTATCCAAATCCAATTTTGCTTCCATCCAAGTAGGAATTTAATCCTACTGCAGAAATTTACTTCTGCATTAATTCCATCCCACACCTAAGTAGGAATTTACTCCTACTGCAGTAATTTATTTCTGCATTAATTTCTATCCCACACCTGAGTAGGAATTTAGTCCTACTGCAGAAATTTATTTCTGCTTATTTTTCATCTCCCACCTGAGTAGGAATTTACTCCTACTGCAGAAATCTACTTCTGCTTATTTTTCATCTCCCACCTGAATAGGAATCAACTCCTACTGCAGAAATCTACTAGGCTGGAATCTACTCCTGCTGCAGAAATTTACTTGTGCTTTATTTTTTCGTTTATTTTAAGCAGGAATTTGCTCCTGTTGCAGAAACATACTTCTGCCACATCAACTATTTATTACTACTATAGTGCTTAGATGTACAGCACAAGAACTTCTATTTTATTTTAATCATACATGAAGTTAATTTTGGATTCTTTTCACTTTCTTTTTCAGAAATAAGGGGAACAAACCACTGTGGCGACATTTCTCCTTTTTTTTAACTCACGCAATCAACTTGAATTATCGTAGTAGGCTAGGTTAATTTTAAGTGTTGAATTATTTTACATAGGTTAAGATCACGGATCACGTTAAAAATGAATTTGTGATATTAGTTTTAAGGGATACATAATTGAATAAAAAACTTTATATTTGAATTTATAAAGTTGAGTTATCCTTTAAACCGGCACAGCCCTTCGCTTGAGCACAGATCTCACAATAGCTGTGCCCATCACAAGTTAAACAAATAACTTGAACGCCTACCATTTGTAGACGTTTTATTGCTTCCAACACTAAATTTTTCCGCTCTTCGGCAGTATGAAGAAATATGCGATTGGAAGCTTCCAATGATTATTTACAGAGACTACTATGAACACGTAGGCTTCAGTAGCCTCATCTCCATCAATAAACGTACCGGGCGGTCCAAAATCTACTTAGCATCTGATTTTATTGTGAACTAACTCAATGCAGTTTTGATTGACATTTCATCAACAACCAATGTACTCATCTTCAGATTTCATGGTATTTACTTTCGCCTTAAATATATTAAAAGCCTCGAGGCAAAGTCCGGGATCACAATCGACGCTTGTGTATCACCTTCGAATTGTAGAAGCATGAGGTAACGCCTTATAAAATGTGTTACGCACATACGAGTATTTTTAGGCTTTAGGGGAATAAAAGTGCAGCGTCGTGGAAAATATTTTTAACTCCTCCGAATAAGCGGTTGAACTCTTTGAAAGAAATCTTCTGAAGAACTCCTTTGGTATATCCATCCCTGCTACTGCTGTACGATTAGATATATCAACATTAATTATATGTTGGTTCTTTAAAATATTTAACATATCGGTTAAACAGCTTATTTTACTTTCATTTCTTAACAGTTTTCTTTTAAGATTTTTAATGACATTAACTTTTTTTTCATAGCTTTCTAATATTTGCTATATGAAACGCTAAGATATTTTTTTCATATTGTTGTACCTTTATAAGATCATGGCCGTTGGCACCAGCCACTGCAAAACTATCAAAGAGACTTATATTTTCATTTATGGACGGATTATATTTGGGTTGTATCGATTTCTTCATCCAGAGCATAGTTTGTACAAGCAGAATCAGAGATAACTGCTGATCTGATCTGATTAGTAACAGAATCCGACATTACTACATTCTCTGCTATTTGGTTGCCGATTGATTCTTCGCTATGAGCATCATATCGATTAAAATTTAAAATAATTTAAATTAGTAGACAATTTTTGTTTAATTTGTTAGCCCTCTGCAAACGATATTCTAAACACATAGAGGAAAAACACATATTTAATTGATTATGCTACTGTAATACTAATTTAGAAGAGGGGAAAATATTTGCCCCCTTCTCTCCTCCTTCTCTACAAATAAGCTTTTCCCACCACCATAGTAAATTTCATTTAATATATGTACTTCAATATTAAAATTGACACAATCAAGTGCCATAGGAACTGTATCTCTACAAAGTCTTGTACGGTATCGTCTATGTAGTCTTCATCGAAATGTCTGCTACACAAAAGTGGAGCTTTAAGTCTTACTACGATATGTGCACAATCACACCATTTCTTTAAATCGTTATTATTCCGCGGGAATCTAAATTATTATTGAAAGTTTATTTTTTATTTTTCACAATCGCGCTCCGAACTCGACATAAAGCATGAAAATTTATCTATATTATCTTAACATAATCGCGGGCCTTCTATCTATGACAAGTCCTTTCTTGCCGAAGCTATTTTTAATTACAAAGTTTTTTGTATAATTCATACTTTTCACATTAAAACTTCAAATATTGTCGCATTGATCAATGATCAAACGGTGAATTAATAAGAAATTCAATTTTTCCGGGGAACTACTTATTATATTATTTTTGCCTGTTGGTACCCCGATTGCAATACATGACATCCGGGAAAATCGGAACTCAAGACAATAGAAATAGATGGAAATATAACATTTGTAATCTTTTCTCTGTCCCCCATAGCTACTTTTAGGGATAAGCAGATAAAAATTGCTTAATTTTATTTCCTTAAAAATGGAGTTTAAGGAATATTTGATGTTATAAGTGATAAGCTTCCAGCTAATAATTTTGAATATAATGGGAACTTGCTGAGCTTGCAATATGAATGTTAAAGCGAAAATGAAACTTGAAGCTAAGATAGTTTTCACAGCCCTGCCAACATGAGTGGACCCATATGAAATAGAAGGTCAAGCATTCTATGTTATACATGTCAGTGGTTTATACACGATATCTCCAATATTAAATTGAAAATGCACCTTATCAAAATAGCTTTTGTTTGTCTCATGAAAATCCGTTTATAAATTTCGGCGTATTGTAGTTCTAGGTTATTCAGAAAGTTAGTCCGGTGCTTTAAGGGATCTGTCTGATCATAGAGGACATAGTCTGATGCTGCAAACGTAAATTCCCTACCAAAATTCAGGAAGAATGGAGAATACCCTATGATGCTATGCTGTGCGAAGTGCGACAGTAATTGTACCTACTTCTGGATCCCATGCCTTGTGGTTGCTTGTAATTTAGGATCGGAGGGCCGAACCAATTACTTTATTCCACCGCTATGAGAAATTATTTTGCGGGTGGTACCTACAATTCAACCAAAACTTCCGGATGCCATAATTATTAAGTATGTAGGTTCCTATATTGTTCTGAGTCAAATTGACGGCCATTATTAGTTATGGAAATCTCGGGTACTACGTTTTCTATGGCTTGGAAACAAACACATTTTGGTTAGCCAATCGCAAACAACTAAGAGGAAGGTATTGCCCTTTGACGATCGAGGGAAGGGACCTAATAAATGAAGACCAATCATCCGCCAAGGCCTAGGCGCTACTTTAAATTTTCCCAAGAGACCATACGGACATTTAGTTGTTGGTTTGGATCGCAAAAAAAACTCGCAATCCTTTACATAATTCGTAACACCGCTGGCGACTCTAGGCCAGTAATACCGAGCTTGTAGGCGTAGTATGGTCCCCAGTGAGCTGCTCAAGGTGAATCGTGACATTCTTTAAGTCGGCGAGATTCAGGAACAACTAGTTTCCATTTGTCCTCTTACATCTTTCTTATGTGATATCTAGATTTAGTGAACAATTTCCCATTTTCAACCTTCCAATTGGACATTGCCTGTTAGTCACTCTTTATTCTTTCCATCATCTGGTGGTACCATCAATTTTGTTTATTAGGAAAATATTCGATTAAATGAATTTCTGGGATTCTGGTTAAGGCATCAGGTCCCAAATTGTTTTTACTTTTACATAATTCATCTCCAATTCCTGTATTTTTCAAAGTTACATTTTATTATTAATTGGTCAATTTGAACAAAATATGTTTCCCTATTTTTACTAACTAAAATGGATGACTTGGAAGTTTTACACTTCCATTATTTACAACCCAAAGCAAAATAAATAATTTATCGCCTCGTTTGACTTTCGCGAGTGGCAAAAGTTGAACGTTGAGCAACTTTCTTCGTTCCGAGTGGTAGCCTCTCACTTATCTGTTCGACAGGTATCTTTTAATTGATAAAGTTAGTGCATTTGACATTTGCGTGTGGTAGCGAACGTTTGATCTGTTTCCAGCTTATTCCGTTTTTAAACCAAAGTTGCCCCCCCCCCCGCCACCCCTCGCAAGAATCCTGGATGCACCCCTGCTGCATATTCCAAGTCTGCTTTGAAATGATAATTTTATAAAAATTATTACAAAGAACTAGCGATTAACATAAAATATTTTTATTTTATTTATTTTTTATAAAAAAATCAAACATTATTTTTCCTTTTTGTAAGTTCTACCCTCTGCCTATACTAGTCACATACAAGTGCGTTATAATTCAGTCTTATGTATAAGATATAGGTATTTTACATATTTGTTTTCTTAGTACGAAAGCTGAAAATAATATACATTGTTCAGAACAAAAAACAATAAAAATAAGTTTTTTTCTAAAATGAAAGACATTTCTTTAAAAAAAAAACAAGCTTACTCTTGTTACATCTTGATTAAGTGATATCGAGTGGCAATTTAGGATGATATCGACTGCTCAATTCAGTGATCTTCTTGTAATGTACTCCATGTGAACTCCTGAATACATTGAATGAAACGCAAAACTTTTGATTGTGCATTTATTTTTTTTGCTACTCACGTTATATCGGTTTGGATATTGAAAAAAAAAGCTTTGGGTGAAATCGAGAGATTGAGATACTTCGTTGGGATATTTCACATTAAAAATGAAATAAAGCGCAAATGTTTGCGAAAAAGCCTCTTTGAAATTGACCAATAACGAGTTTATCATTGATCCATAAAAATGTAGAAAATGTAATGTCTGCCTGTATCTGAAATTAATTCATATAAGTATACATATACATATATTATACATTATTATATTATATATTAATATATTATAATATAAATCATATGGTGAGTTACGTTAAATATACAACTGTATACTATTGGAATTTTCTACTTACCAACATAACCAAACCTGAAATTGAAATTTCACCTCAAATTTGTCGTACTTTGATATTCACCATATTCATTTTTATTTATCCTTTTCATCAACCACAAAGTAAACTAAAATGAATTTGCAATGAATTAATGTCAGAATACACGCCTCCCGAGGCTGTGACAAAAATTGTATACTATGGTAAATGGATTTTCTACACCAACTTAAAACAATACAAGTGTTTAAAATCGAAAAATATTTTTGAATTTGATATGTGAAGTGTCAGTTTCAGTTCATTCAACGCAATCCAAAGCTTTCTGAACTGAATAAACACATGAAAAAATCAGTAGAAAAGTTCATTTATTTAGGCGTATATTTTGATATTAAAGTACGACAAAAGATCAGAATCACCCTTCTGGGGGCTGGTATTGGGCTTGGACCTCAGTTAATTCTGTCCCAATCTAAATTAAAAAAAAATTGTGTAAACTAACAACAATTGAATAAGAGTAATGTTTACCGGATAAAACTTAAAAATATACTCAATATTCTCCTTGAAATATTTTGATATGAAATGGAAAGCAATTTTGTTGTCATCATTGTTCGAACCAAATCGATTCGAATATATTTTGTTAACAGACAAATTCTGAAAAGAAAATATCCTGAAAACAAAGCATCAAAATTTTTAGTGAAATTAAATCTAATTTGAATACGCTTAATCAAAAGA
This sequence comes from Dioctria linearis, assembly GCA_963930735.1. Classification (NCBI taxonomy): domain Eukaryota; kingdom Metazoa; phylum Arthropoda; class Insecta; order Diptera; family Asilidae; genus Dioctria; species Dioctria linearis. The sequence goes on from OZ005742.1 coordinate 200,613,517, forward strand.
CGAGTACACAACCCAACAAAGCCATGTATTTGTCATCTACGTAACATATTGCACAAATACAATACAAAAGTATAGCCTCATCCAGCAGATCAAATTAAAATCATTATCATATGTTTAAACCGTTAGGTTCGTGCTAAAAACAATTCATGAAAAGGGTACATGTCCAAAAATACCATGCTATAATTGAGTTCTGAAAAGAAAATCTAATTACGATTTTCCAACAAAATAGGTAAAATATCCAACAAGGGCATGTGTTATCATGTAGCATACAATGCAATGCATAAAAACAATCAGATCAAGCAGATCAATTTGCAACTCTATCATTATCATCATTACATGTACCATCGAACGGCAATTTCTTCTCTACGTGAGAGAGATAACAATTTTTGCAAATACAGTGAAAACTCTCTCTAACGAAACCAAAGGGACCAAGCAATTTTTTCGTTATAGAGAATTTTCGTTATAAGGAATGTGTAAAAAAATGACAACAAAATAAATCACAATAAACAGGTATCAGACATCGGGTTACCACTGATTGACTCGGTGGTACCTTAAGTCTGAATTACATGCAGGACAGCGACAACAAATCGTTTCCATTGGATGAAAATGATAAGCGAATTTGTAATCTAAAGCATCCCCGACGCACCGAGTCACCCAGTGCTCAATAAAGGTAATCACAATAAACAAAAGTAGAAGTACTATACAAAACCGACATACTTGGAACTTTAGGCACTTACTCCCGAAAATATCGGTACTTTTGTGAGCATATGACAGCTCATCACAAATATTGTTTTGAGGAATTTTTCACTATAAAAAGTGAGTCACTTCATTACAGAGAGTGAATAAATATATTCATTCGTAGGTGAACCAAACAAGTACAACTAGCGTTTACTTTATAGAGAGTTTTCCGTTATAGAGAGTTTCGTTATATAGAGTTTTCACTGTATAATTCATGCATTTTGGTTCGTAAGATCACAGCTGCCCTGCCAATTCTTGTAATCATGCGCCTCTACCAAACCATCAGTGTTGCTTCGGGCCTCGACTGAAGTTAAGACATTTACTAACATTTACTTTAAGTGGGGTCTCGACTGGCTTAAAGAATATAATCGCGGGTCTCGACTGAGAGAATATTTTACTAACCAAACACTTTATTTCTGGTCTCGACGGAAATAAGAATCTTGCTTCGGGTCACGACTGAAGTTAAGATATTTTCTAACATTCACTTTATGTTGCGTCTTGACTGAGATAATATTTTACTAACCAAACACTTTATTTCTGGTCTCGACGGAAATAAAGAATCTTGCTTCGGGTCTCGACTTATGTTAAGATAATATTACTAACATTAACACTTTATTTCTGGTTTCGACGGGAATAAAGAATTGTTCTAACGAAATATTAGAACAAAGGGTCTTACCATTAGCTTAAAGCCAATTCCTCAAGTGACAAGGCTTAGATCGGTGAGTACCAGTCACTTGCAACATTTTTATTCATATATCTATTTGATTGCATTTCGACATATATCTACATATTATGCACTTCGTGTACATATCTATCAAACATTATAATTTATTTCATTTTATATTTATTTTGCACATATATATGTATTTATATCATTTTCTTGACGTTTTTACATATAGTGCAATCGTTTGCTAATTAGTATATTTTCCAGTATGATTCAAAAATTTCTGACCCAAACTTATATACTAGTGGTATTCACTCTTTAATGTATCAGTGTAACCGATGTAAAAATACAACAAAAATTTACAACAAAGAGTGAACACACCTTTAGCCTTTAGCTTATTTCGAAATGTAATTATGGGAACAGGGTGATAAAATGGGCCCGTAGGAGCTCTCCCCGGCCCCGGAAAAAATTGAAAAATCCTTAAAATTTCAAGAATTCATAGTTATGCTAGAAAAAAAGAATTGTGAAGATCCGGTTAAAAGAAGCTCAGATAAAAACTGAAGTATGTATATCAACGATTTATGAAAAGAACGGCTTAAATTAAGGAAATGCCGGTTTTTCATAGCATTTTTTGACCGTTTTGGTTGTTTCCCACGTTGATATTTCTACTATTACTACTTAATCATACACTATTTCAGTATAATGTCAGCGGATAAAATGAAGCCTGTTTTGTTGGGAACGTTTATTTCCAATTAGTTTTCCGGTCGGGTTAATAGTTTAGGAGAAATGTCAATAATAGTAGAACAACCTCCTTTTACGGCAATCTTTGCCGCTTTTTGCTGTGACAAAATGTAAAAATTTACAATTTAACTTTATGGAATACCGGTGGTGGAGGAATTTTTTTGTAAAAATAAAAAAGTTTCGTAATCGAACAAGTATGCCTATGATCGAAAAAAATTGGAAAAATACCTCATATGTAGTAATGGGTTATATGGAACCCGGATGAGGAAAAACTTTGAATTTCGGGAGTAAAAGCTCAGTGTGGAAATATCTCGAATTGAAAATAAAAACCTTGTGATAAATAGAGAATTTTGTTACCTTTAATTTAAATGAAAACTTATTTTTATAGGGTCATTGGTTATGAGGCACGGTCCGGCAAAGTGAAAATGTGGTTTTCAGTTAAAACCTAATCAAGTTTTAGAGGGTGGAAAAAATATACTATGAAGTATATCGGATTGAAAATTAAACAACGCCATTCGGTACAGATCAGCGGGGGCTTTATTAGACATCCCACATATTATATTTGTGGTCACAGGGGGTGGGGTACCAAACCTGCACTCCAAAATCCCCCACCCCACCCTAAACGTTTTTTTTCGATAAATTTAATCGCCTTGTCGAACTAAAGACGAATCAAAAGTTCGTTTTTTGATCCACTCCCCCTTCCCTCCCCCGCAAGAGAGGTTCGAATTTTTAAAATAATTAAAGCTAATTTCTGAACTTCAAATAGGTACTATTATTAAGAAATTTAGGGCCGAAAAAGAGAATCGATCACACCAAGTTTTAAAGAAAGTTTCATGCTCTTTGATATGCTATTATTTATGTTTTGGGTTCACAAATTTGCAATACCTTTTTTTGTGGGGAAAAACCGTGATGCGGGTAGATTTAAATTGAACACCCTGCTAAATCAACCCAGTACCACAAAAAAAAAAGTGCACCAGTCGATAGTCCTCAAAAGGATCTTTCAGTTGGCACACTGGTAATTTTAATACGACTGTTCGTCCCATGAACAATTAAAAAGAATTGCTTACCGTCATAATTAGAATCAATGCAATCATGACCTAAAAATAGCTTTCACAACATAAAGCGCTTGCATTGATTCACAGTATAAAAAAATCTTTACGTTTCTACATACACTACATACATATGTACGAGCGGATTTTCTTTGTTTTACCAGGTCAGTCAAAAAGCTGACCAGACATTTTTCTTTATTTTTAATCTATATTGAAATAATTCAACATAGCTCTGCTATGTAGAAATTATTTCTTTTTACAAAACAAAAGCTGACCATACATTTTTTTATTATACCCTAAATGAAATCTATAGGGGTATACTAAGTTTGTCATTCCGTTTGTAACACCTCGAAATAATGATGGTAGAGCAAAATGGATTGGACACCCCCGCATAAAATTAAAAGTTATTTTGATTTTTGCATGTCCGTCCGTCCGTCCGTCTGTGCGCACGATAACTCGAGAACGCGTATACCTAGAGAGCTGAAATTTTGTACACGGACTTTAAAAAAAAAGTAAAATTAATTTCGAAAATGGGACAAATCGGGCAACTCCTTCGAGGGGTTGCCATATCAAAATTTCGTTTTCCGCTATATATTTGGACACTGCCTGAGAACGCGTCGACGTAGAGAGCTGAAATTTCGTACATGATGTTTTCACTGCATTAGCAAATAAAATGTTAAAAATGGACTAAATCGGGAAACTCCTTCTTGGTGTTGCCATATTAAAATTTAGGTTTTTTACGTATACTTTGAAAACGATCAGTCCAAGACATTTTTGTTGTATCAAAAACTTCTGCAAAATACGAAATCCTATAAAATTGGTTATAATCATTTTTTCTGTACGACAAACCGTTCTAGAAATATATGCGAAAACACAACTTCAAAAATCAAACTTGAATAAATCGGTGACCATACGAAATTTAATACGGGCATTCATCTAGGGTATCATAAGAAATGGTCTTAGACCAATTCTAGCTTTTTTACTTGTTTTTGATCTATGTTGAAATAATTCAACATAGCTCTGCTATGTAGAAATTATTTCTTTTTAAATATTTTTGTTATTATTGGCTTGTTAGCATTTTTTCTTTATTATAAATAGCCTAAAGCTTTAAATAAATGAATCGAGTATTGTCAAGTACGTTGAGTGTTTCTTTACCAACTTCCCAAGCAACCCAGCGCTTATCCATCCCCTGCCAGTGGTAAGAGGATAAGCCAAGCCAAGTAAATTTAACTCAGCACACTGTTGAGTTTCGGTACGTCGTTATAATAAACTTAATTCAACACACCGTTGAATTCTGTTCATGGTCCTTCGAGCCGAGAAAAAGAGAACAACTAAAGATTTAACACACTGTTGAATCTAGCTCTTTTTTTACAATCATCCAGCTGAATCATATCATCGCTACAGCAGATTTAACACACTGTTGAATCTTGCTCTACTTCGCACTCAACCAGAGTGTTAAATCCAAAGCCAAAAGACCGGCCCTCTCATTTCTGAGAATTCACAGAGCATCATCTTATAAAAATATATAAAAAAAAAACCGGCAGTATCAACACTAAGATTTGACACACTGTTAAATCTAGCTGTTATCTACGTCTGCAGGGTTTTGAACACACAGAGAAGTCTTTTGGATCCAAAGCATTTCTGCGAAAGTTCTCAGGCAAATAGAAATATCGTATCAGCTTCATACAAGAATCCCTACCAAGTAACAAAATAATGACGAAGGTAGAAGAATACACCAAATCTCAAAAAGCAATAGCAAAAAATATATCGGATTTAATCAGAAACTTTACGAAAGACCCCATAGAAAGAAAAACAGATCAATACTTCATAAAAAAAACAAAAGACTTGCACGACTACTGGTCTAAGTTCACATCTCTTCACCAAGAGATCGAGAATATCATACCAAAAGAGCATCCGTACCATACTGAGGACTTGTTCGGAAGGACGTTTGAATTATACAAGGGTGGTATTGAAATGTACGCAAACTATTAAGATGATACATGGAAAACACAAAATCCAGTAGATGAACAACCAGCTAAAACGACACCAGCAACTTCCTCAGTTACTCTAACGGTACCAATTCCTCCAGCAGTATCTTCTATAGAAATAGCTACAAAAACTACTGCGACAATGGTTAATGATTACTCAAGCATAACCACACCCATACCGCCCGTACAGAGTTACGAGTTTCCGATTCAAACCTCAACTCTACCTGCCACATCCGTTCCGTTTTGGGAGCCTCAACAGCAACTTACATCAGCCTTTTCACATCCAGAGCTTCCAAGGATAAATAACTTCCCCAAGTTACCACCAGTGAAAATTCCTAGGTTCAACGGAGATTATAGAGATTGGAAATCTTTCATCGATATCTTTTCGAATGTCATCCACAATAACCCTCACCTTAGTAACGTTGAGAAGATGTAATATCTCATCTATCACTTAGAAGGAGATGCCAAAAGAGTAATTTCTCATCTGCAATTAAGTAGTAACATCTACAACACTGCCTTACAATTAATTAAGGCGAGGTTTAATAACACAAGGAAAATAATCACAACCTATGTGAACACGATAATAGACGCCAAAAAGACTGAGCATAGATGTCAGGAAGACATTATAATGTTATTTGACCTATTAAGGGAATGCTTAGAGGCATTAAAAAACCTGAACTGCAATACGGACGAATGGGGCCCTATAATTGTGTGCATAGCAATGAGGAAGCTAGATTCAGAAAGCCTTCGATTATTTGAGGAAAGCCTCTCACATCCTCGTGAAATGCCATCTGTTCAAGAGTTGCTAGAATTCCTAGAAAAAAGGTATCAAGTTTTGGACTGCATTAAAAGTTCAAAACAACCGAAATCAGATGTTTACACCAGAAATTTAAAGAAAACATTCCACACTACATTCAAGAACGCATGTGTCGTATGCAGGAAAGCTCACAATATCTATCAATGCGGAGAATTCAAGCTAATGGGAAATGACCAACGACACGCAGTGGTCAAACAAAACAATCTTTGTCTTAATTGTCTAGCACACAACAAGACAGAAAGGTGCAAATCAACCAAAACCTGCCTTTTTTGCAAAAAGAAGCACCATAGCTTATTACATCGAAACAGCGAAAAAGGGTTCAATTCCACTCAACCACCTCCTACCACGGATTAGAACAATCTAGCAGCTCACTTGACGACAAATACATGTCAACATGGAAATGAATCGATATCCACAGCAAAGGATATCATGACCTCTCACACTAGTAACACCAGAATTATACACGTATTATTACCCACTGCTGTAGTAAGGTTAAGAAATGCATTTGGACAAATAGAGTCTTTTAGAGCACTGATAGATCCTGGTTTGCAGGTCTCTCTAATAACAGAAGAGGCTATTCAAATCATGAAGCTCCAAAAGCATCCAATCAAAGCAACAATACTAGGAGTTGGGGAATCTGAGTCTGCCAAAATTTCCAGCAAGGTAAGTATCAAGCTCCAACTCCGAAACAAACAAGACACTTACCTCTCAGTGGAAGCACTCGTCTTGTCCAAAGTAAACTCCTACCTTCCTGAAACTCACTTAACTGGAATCAACATTAAGAGATACGAAAACATGGTATTGGCTGATCCAAATTTCAACAAACCAGGTTCCATTGATTTGCTTCTCGGAGCTGACGTGTATGCTAACATTCTAATTGAAGGTGTCAAAACAGGACAACCAGCAGCCCAATATACAAAATTAGGATGGATTGTTTTTGGCAGTATCCCAAATACCTGGCAGGAAACAACCAAACACACAAGTCTTCTATCACTCGCAGAAATTCAAGAACAACTTGAAAAATTCTGGCAAATTGAAGACAGTACTCCAGTAACTCAAACCAATGACATATGCGAAGAACACTTCTGAAAAACGCGTAAACGAGAAGAGGAAGGAAGATACGTGGTACGATTGCCTTTTAAAGATGATAAGGGACAGTTAGGCCAAACTAAAAATGTAGCCACTGCTCGCCTAATCCAAATGGAGAAGAAATTAAGCAAAAATCCAGACTTGCACATAGAATACAACAACTTTTTGAAGGAATATCTGGCTTTGGGGCATATGAGCCCAGCACAACCATATAAGGGAGATGTATCTATGGTATATTACTTGCCACATCATGCCGTGTTTAAAAGGACAGCAGTACTACCAAAACACGCGTTGTATTTGATGCATCCTGCAAAACTGAATCTGGATATAGCCTTAACGACTTACTACACAGTGGGCCAAAGATTCAGCAGGATCTTACAGAAATACTTTTAAGATGGAGAAAACATCGGTACGTTTATACAGCCAAAATTGATAGACGACATGTTAACAGGCGCAAACACAAAACAAGAAGCCCGTGAGTTACAAAGGCAAATAAATTTGTTACTAAAGAAAGGAGGATTCAATCTTAGAAAATGGACGTCGAATGATGAGGGACTTTTGTGTGATATCCCCGAAGATATAATAGAAAAGGGGATTCTTGAAATAAAGAAAGCTGACACAATAAAGTCTTTACGAATTCATTGGAATCCCAAACGAGATGAACTGCAATTTAAATTGAAACTTGAAGGTTCCAATGCAACTCTGACAAAAAGAGCTATGCTATCTAAAATTGCCACCATATTCGATCCCTTAGGATGGCTGTCTCCTGTGACATTAACCGCAAGGTTAATAATGCAGGCTCTTTGGAGAACTGGCACAGATTGGGACGAACAGCCACCCTTTGAAATTGTTAAGGCTTGGAAGAACTTGGAAAGTGAACTGCATGAAATACAATCGCTTATAATACCGCGCTGGATAAATTACCGTGTGGGTCAGCAATTGCAACTTCACGGATTTTGTGATGCCTCGGAAAAGGGTTACGCAGCAGTCATATATGCTCGCACAACGGACTCATTCGGAAAAATCCATACGACCCTATTAACAGCCAAAACTAAGGTAGCACCGCTAAAACAAAAAATATTATTACCACGCATGGAACTTTGCGGTGCTTTGATGTTAGCATGACTACTCAAATCCACCATCACTACCTTAGGAATAAATTCGCCTACGGTACTTGCATGGTGCGACTCTGAAATAGTCTTGGCATGGATCGCAAAGGACCCAAATACTCTTCACACTTTCGTTGCGAATAGGACATCGGAAATTCAAAGACTTTTCTTGACAAACATTTGGAGGCATGTCTCATCTCAAGAAAATCCAGCAGACGTGGCTTCGAGGGGTACTAATCCAAGTAAGCTCATTGCACACAGTACATGGTGGAAAGGCACGCTTTGGCTTGCAAAATCACCTTCAAGGAAATTTAACATCCTATCGAACGAAGAAGTCAAAAGGACGATAAAGGTTCTACATACAGCAGTACAATTCGCAGACATATCTAACTGCTCTACCTTAACTCATCAAGTAAGAGTAATAGCATACTGTCAACGTTTCATCAACAACTGCAGGCTACCAAAGGCCCAAAAAAGGATTCAGCATCTGTCCACAGAAGAATTAAGAATCTCTAAAACCTGCATAGTCAAAATTGTGCAGCAAGAATCGTTCGTTGAAAAAATAAACACCCTAAAACAGGGAAACCGGTTGAAGAATTCAAGCAAGCTACTTTCACTTCATCCAAATGTTGACCAAGACGGAGTTCTAAGAGTAGGAGGTAGGATACAGAATGCCAACCTCTCAGCCGATGCAAAGCATCAAGTTCTACTTCCTCAGAACCACAATGTAACTAACATCATCATTGACCATGCGCATCTCCAGACTCTACATGGCGGCACACAGCTTACTCTAAACTACCTAAGAATGCAATACTGGATAATAAATTCCAAAAGTAGGGTACAAGCCAGAATACATAGATGCATAACATGCTTGAGACATCGGCAGAACTCTACCCAGCAACTCACCTACCAGCTGTAAGAATAATTCCTTCCCCACCATTCTCCCACTGTGGGGTTGATTATGCTGGACCCTTCCTAACAAAATTGTCAAAAGGAAGAGGCACTAAAACTATAAAGGGATATATCTCCCTATTTATATGTATGGTGACCAAGGCAGTTCACCTCGAATTAGTCAGTGAGCTTACTACAGATGGCTTTCTGGCGGCATATAAAAGATTTGTTGCACGTCGGGGAAATTGCAGGGAAATATACAGTGACAATGGAACGAATTTTGTTGGCGCACGAAACAAAATGAACAAGGAGCTGAAGCTTGCAATTGATCACTCCACTAGACAAGCTGCGGAGGTTCTAGCAAAGACGGGACAGAGTGGAAGTTCATCCCACCTGGCAGCCCACATTTCGGGGGTCTGTGGGAGGCTGGTGTTAAATCAGTCAAAGGCCATCTCAAGTGGGCTCTAGGCGAAACACTGCTAACATACGAAGAATTTAGCACGATATTGTACCAAGTTGAGGCCTGTCTAAACTCAAGACCAATTTGCCAACAGTCGAGTATTCCCACAGACTTAGAACCATTAACACCAGGCCACTTTTTGATTGGTCGACCGATAATAGCACCACCAGAGCCCGATATAAGCAACACGCAGGTTCATCAGAGGTGGAAGTTAGTTACCAAACTACAGCAAGCTATTTGGAATAGATGTTCGCAAGAATATTTGTCCTTGCTACAACAAAGGAGCAAGTGGAAAACCGAAGGCAATAATCCCGATATCGGCGAGCTGGTACTAGTAAAAGACGACAATTTACCACCACAAAGATGGTCACTAGGTCGAATTGTGCAACTTCATCCAGGAGAAGATGGTATCGTCCGGGTTGTGTCAGTCAAATACAAAAATGACAAAAAGAAGCGTCCCCTCAACAAGCTTTGTCAGCTACCCATCGATACATACACATCGTCAAGAGCACCTGAGCTCAAAATTCTTGCCACATTGACAACCCTTTCTAACGCTAGGCATAAGCCAGGCACCACTCGCAGGAGATCACATATCAGCAATATTCAGCCTGAACCAGAACTTTGGTCTAGATCAGAGCATTTTGATCAGCCATCAACATGTGCAATAAAAACAAAGCAGACGATTCACCACACTCACCAAAAAGAAGGAAAATCAAGATTACACCCTGCACGTGGGCTACTAAGCTACTACACTCGGTTTTATAGTACTATACTGGATAGCTACAGTTTTTGGCCAGAGTTATGAGATTTTTCATCCCAAAACTGGTTTGTATATCGAGAACTTGGGTTCTGCACAAATCAAACGAGGAAACCTTAGGCTTCAGATTACCTTTCCAACAAGCGAGGTAATTGAAGATCGAAAATGATAGACACAACCTGGACCCAAATAAGAGATATGTGCGAGAAAATTAAGACTCTTACTGACATCACTCACTGTGGTATACTTTTTGAACATATGTCAGCAAGAAAACAAAACCTGATGAAGGCCACTGATGAAATCGTTCAACTATCCCAGCGTAAGTCTAGAGGAAGGAGAGGTTTACTCGGAGATGTACTAACAAGCAATTTTGGGGTCAATGACAAGGTTTATACAGACTTAGAATTACTGCAGCATAATCAGAAAGGCCTTCTACAAACAACTAACCAACAGGTATTGCTCATTAACTCCAAGATTAACCAATCTAACTACATCATTGGCGAGAAGCTGAAACAGCTCGACTCACGATTGTCTCAAGTCATTGCCTCAATTAATGAAATGGCTACATGGTTCATATACATACATATATACGAGCGGATTTTCTTTGTTTTACCAGGTCAGTCAAAAAGCAGACCAGACATTTTTCTTTATTTTTAATCTATATTGAAATAATTCAACATAGCTCTGCTATGTAGAAATTATTTCTTTTTACAAAACAAAAGCTGACCCTAAATTTTTTTATTTTTGATCTATGTTGAAATAATTCAACATAGCTCTGCTATGTAGAAATTATTTCTTTTTAAATATTTTTGTTATTATTGGCATGTTAGGATTTTTTCTTTATTATAAATAGCCTATAGCTTTAAATAAATGAAGCGAGTATTATCAAGTACGTTGAGTGTTTCTTTACCAACTTCCCAAGCAACCCAGCGCTTATCCATTCCCTGCCAGTGGTAAGAGGATAAGCCAAGCCAAGTAAATTTAACTCAGCACACCGTTGAGTTTCGGTACGTCGTTATAATAAACTTAATTCAACACATCGTTGAGTTCTGTTCAACGACACTCCCCTTACCCTCTGCACACCGTGACATTTGACGTATCAATCTGACCTCCTAAGTATAACCATACAAGCCGGTTTACACTGCCAATTTGTGTATGTAAAACTACAAGACCTTTGTATTGCATTTTATATGCAAAGGCCTTGTATTAATTTACTGGGTTGTAATCAAATACATCTTTTACAACGATACACGATTTGATACAACATTGCGTGAGTTTTATCTCAATATATCTATTCTTGAAATTCGTACATCATAAATCGGTGTCAATAAGTGTGTTCTCTAGTGTCTGTTGATCTCTGACCCAACAATTTATTTAATCCTTTATTAATACAATTACTCGAAATATTTAAATTAAATGAGTGTGCTAGTGTTTTGAAGTTAAGTTATTCTAACTTTTTGCTCTATATTAACCCCATATATTGAATAACTATTTATATATCTATTATTACTAACAATCCTGTATCCTGAATAGTTTAATGGCTTAATAAGTGTGACAGGATTAGTCAAAGTAAAAGAAAGTGAACAGTGTCAATTTGTTGTTAGGAAATAGACCACTGATCTTGACCCAAATTTACCAGTGCATTCATTTCAGTCAGTCAATCAAATTTGCGTGTACGTTCTACTAACGGGCAGTACAATCATCATTCACATTTTGTAAGATACTTGACATAATTCTTGGTTTCTTTTTGTGTCGGTATTCCGTGTCTGTAGTAGTATGAAGCTAGCAAGCGAGTAGACGTGTTTTTAGTTAGCTCCCGTGTCTTTCCACTTTCCACGTGAATTTGTCGCCAAAAATCTGCAATAAAGTTCATCTATCGCCTTTTGGATTTCTGGACGTAGACTCTGGTGAATTTTTGTGCAATATTGTTTAAATATTCGAAATAAAATTGCCCGGAAAAGACGGTAAATTGCAAGCTGAGAGACGTACACCACCCGTCGAATATCCCTCTTTCGGTGCATCCATAATTTCCCGCACTACGAGAGCGCAAGAGGCTAAAGCCTCTCGCAGTGCTTCTCCATCCACAGTTGCTGATGATGCGCTTGCGGCCTTAAGGTGAAAACCCAATGAACTCGGCAGGCGTCGCGGCGCTTAAACAGTTCTCCTCGGCAGATGCGTAGATTTGAGCAAAACTAAATTGACGCGTCGCGCTGGTACCCTTAAGATGTATTTATAAAAAGAAAAAGTGATAGAAAAGCTTGAGCTATCATTTAAAAGTTAAATAGTGGATATATCAGAGTTATTATAGATGTGGCAATTCTTGCATTTGCAGCTTAGCAAGCATATAAATAGCTTAAAATCAATCAAAAGAACTGTCAAAGCGTCTGCGTCTGTAGAACATTGCTCTACTTTTGCAACGAATCCGGCAAGCGCGGCAGGCAGCCATTTTGCTAGCACGAGCTTAAGCACGTATAGTCTATTGAACTGTAAAAAAGCGACACGACGCCTGCCGCGTTCATCCTGTTTTCACCTTTCACACCTGCTCATGCTCTTTAGAGGTCAGTTATCACGAACGTATTTAGTGATTCCTTGCCCCTGGGCAGTCTGAGAGCCTTACTGAAATTTTTTTGTTATCAGCGCCCTGGGTTGAATGTGTGCCTGATGAATGCTCGTAGTCTCCGCAACAAGGTTGATGAGCTCAGCTTTTTATATGCTAACACTGAAATTCATGTCATCAGCGTTAGTAACACCTGGTTAAATGAAAACATTCCATCTTCATTAGTCTCCATACCAGGGTTCTAGCTGCTCCGTAATGATAGAAAGTTACGAATTGGCGGTTGAGATAGCATCTATTTTCAAGATCACCTGAAGCCAGAATTATTTACGCCTCGATTAGCAGCCACACGGAATTTTTATGTGTGGGGTTGAATAATGGGATCGAGAAATGTATACTGTCTGCTGTATCTTGTCTTCCTGATATTTTTCTGCTGACCGAGCTTCGGAACTTGAATCTGTGCTTAGTAATTTGTCTCGTCAATATAACAATATTATTGTTGCCGGCGATTTTAATATCAACATCTTATGTTCCAATAATAGACCCCTGGAATTTATTCACTTCATGCAGTCTCTATGCCTTAATGCCGTCAACTCTCTACCAACACATTTTAATACTTCTAGGCCATCACTCCTTGATTTATTTTTTACAACCGATAAACGTCGAGTCCTTTTTTATAACCAAATGGACTCCCCTAGTTCCCTCGATCATGACAAACTCTTCATCAGTTACGACTTTACTACCCAGTGTCCGACGCGTTCAAGTTACTTCTTGTTATGGTCGTAGCATACTGCATATAGCAATATGCTACACGACGGCTAGCAGCAGCACCTAGCGTGAGCCACACGACGAACATTTGATTGTCGAGACTCGACCACACGTTTCGAGTCTGACTTGGACCGAGCACCGAAATCGTGTTCCGAAAAAAAGAAGAAGAGCAGGAGAGATTTTGGTATTTTGACGGTGGCAAGAGGTGAACAAAAAAGGAAAAAGACGTAGGGGAACAACTTCCAGGCGAAAAAAAGGAATTTAAAATCGGGAATTTGCGAAGCATCGCGAAGTGCATAGAGTTTTGATTTTTTTTTCAGCTCTAGTCAGAGCAGATTACGAAATCCTATCTAAGGTATTGTTCCTCGTAATAACTAAGTATCGTACAAAGCACAGGGCATTAGTGCCGAAACTCGGTGATCTCCTCCTAATGTGCTGTTGGCCCCACAGAAGACCCGATAGACTTTCAAGCCGCTGAATTGTCGCCAGTCGCATGATTGGACATTGCAGTCCCTAGGGACCGAGAAACTTCAAATCCCGCCTGACTTTGTAGTCAGTGCTAGCACAAGTCATTGAACGTCCACTCAGCTTCATCGTTCATCCAATTCAGAAGGACACAGAAAGTAGGTCCGACGTATTCAGAGTGATGGCATATGTACTGAATTATTATTTAAATTTAGATTTTCATACCCCTTAGATTCATACCCGTCATTAAATTTTAGCACTTAACCTCAATGCTCAATGTAGGTAAAGGACTCTAAATCAGTAATTAGTTCAGCAAAAACAAACTAAATAAGGTGTAGCAAATCCGGATTATTAACTTAATCTTAAATGCAGTGTATTTCAGCCAGCATAGCTTTTCACCTCAGAGGAGCTCCTGCGAGGGCTGTGGATCCCCATCACGTACGTCGAAGTTTTGTGTTTGTTATTCCGTTTTTGCTCATATAGTTTAGAATTGTTCGAATAGACTAATAATTTGTATCATTTAAATAGAACTGACCAAAATAAAAATAATAAACAATCCTCGTAGTAGTGGATCGAACTAATCAGTTTGCATCCGTAACGAATAACAGAAGACTCATAGCAATTATCAAATTAACTTTAGCATTTTTATTCGAGCTAATCACCTTTTACAAATTGCGTATAAAACAAGCAACGTATTGAATTTTTTTTACAAGTTTTTGGCATCACGGGTTCAGAATCGAATAGTCAAACTTAATAGTTATACGCGAATGAAACGCTTCGTGAATTAGTCCACCAGATTTTAATACCATAGAACTATATGTTAACAATCGATTAGTTACCTAAAAAGAAAAACGGGAATTTATTGAAATTATTGAACAAACTCTTAGTTACTAGATTGAAATCTGATCAACGTTCATAGCTACTTAAAAAAAAATATATTTAATATAGAGAGCAGAGAAAAATGTTGCGACGTTATTAATTCGTTATCCATTCACAGCAATGTCGTGAATTACATAATATTGTGTGATATGCTTGGGATATGCAAGAATGGTTCCACTTCCTGTGTTGGTTGCACATGAAGATAATCCCTCAATTTATCGCTCGAATGGTGCAGGAGTTTTCTCCAACAGTTAATTAGAGTCATAGTTATTTTAACCTTTGCAAGTTGTGAATTCTTTTGTATTTTTTCCACCGAAAAGAAAAACTGTAATATGAGAAGCGGTACTCTTGAGCACACTCCTGGAGCCCTCTTGATGTAGGGGTCGAAAAATTCCGCTCCTCTACTGTTTCAGATTTCAGGTCTACAAGGGACTCTGAAAATATCTGCCCTCAGAGTCAGTTGGGTGGTTGGGGCATGCATGAAGGCAGACAATCTGCGCCTTCAATATGGATGTAGGTAAGTGAAGGGACTGAATGTGTGCCGGCGTTTTTGGTTAAAGGCACGATCGTCGACGATCAAGTTGCTGTTTTTGAAAGCGTCTGCAGTTATCTGTTCAATAAATACGTACCTTTGCGCACCATGAAGATACTTCAAATAGGTGTCCTTGGCGCTCTGCAGAAATCGGGATTCTTATCGCAGCGCGTAAATATTTCTACAAACAATTTAGGCTACTCATAACACTGAACACTCTGTATAAAGCTGCCTGTAATAGAATAACCACTGCTATCCGTGGGACGAAACATCGCTATTATGGCAATAACTTCGATGCAAATCTTTCCCCAAAACCTTTATAGAGGAATCTGAAAAAAGCTAGTGTATGTGGTAGACAAGACAATTTGATTCCAACTATTTAAACGAATTCTTTATATCCTCTCGTCTAATTTACATAATAGCACTTCATCGGCTCATCCTGTGAACACCTTTCAACACCATGACGATCGCTTCTCCTTTCACGGAATTGATTACCAAGAACTCGTAATAGCACCCAAATTCATAAAAATGTAGCTCCCCTATATAAGTCAATATATTCTGCACTTGCTAAATCATTACTTTACGTCATCTACTTTCCCTACAAACTGGAAATTGGCAACGATTTTGCATATTCCTAAACAGTCTTCAGCCGCTACAGCATCTGATCTTCGCCCTATTAACATTTTGTGCTTCTTAGACAAAGTACTTGAAAAGTTAATTTATGGACAAATTCTTGCATATGTGGAAAGAAATAATATGCTGGCACGCTGGCAGTCAGGTTTCCGTGGAAATCGTAATTCCGAAACAGCCATATTAAGGGTTACTGCGGATCTGCGGAAAGGCCTGGATAAGGGTGAGGTCGGCATTTTCGTGCTACTTGATTTCTCCAAGGCTTTTGAAAGAGTCAACCACTCAAGGCTACTCTTGAAGTTATTCAATAATTTTGGTTTCTCCCAGTCAGCTTTTAACGGGAAGATTCCAACAAGTTCGTTATAATGAGTGTGATTCAGACTTCTTACCTGTACTACTTGGCGTTCCTGAGGGGTCTGTGTTAGGACCATTTTTGTTCAGCTTATATATCAAGGACTTACCTAGTGTTATCCAACAAGTCAACATCCACTTATACGCCGACGATGTCCAGTTATACAGTAGTGGACCGATTGGGTTATTCGGGGATTGCTTGGAGCGAGTCAATGAGGATCTTGCCAGAATCTATGACTTGGCTCTAGCGAATGACCTAATCCTTAATCCTAACAACTCTCAATGTCTTATTTTGGGTGGTCGTACCTAAACCAGACCTATCCCCTCCATATATCTCGGGGAACAAATTTTAACATATGTTGATGTAGTCACAAATCTTGGAATAAGGCTCAATGCAGATATGAAATGTTGTGGTTATGTCAGATCAGTTCTGAGAAGGTCCTTTGTAAGCTATGCAGGCTCTGGTTGTCCGCACAAATTCTAAGTTCGAAAACTAAACTGAAGCTCATAATGTGTTGCTATCAATGGGACCGCTACTATTTCGGCTATTTCTTTTTGGTTTTGTTTAATTCTAAGCGTATGTAAACAATTAATATTTGTAACATCAGTAACTTTATTTTATACAATTAGATCTACTACTTTTGTTTAGTATGTAATTTAGAACTTAATGGCTTTCGCCTGTTACTTTTTCTACCAACTATTAGATCGTGTTTCTTTCACTGTATAATTCATCTAATTTCAATATTATTTATAATACCGCTATGTTACTTAAATTGTACAATCGAACTTAATTGCTACCCCTAATTATACGATGTATGTACTACTTAAGAGATTCATATGTAATTAAGTAACTTGCACCCTTGTCTTAACTTTAGTTTTCTAATAGTGTTCCACCTCGAAACAATAAATTAAATATTAAAATAAAAACTTATAAAACTAACACTCACAATAAATCCGGCGATGTATAAATATAACCCACGAAGTAACCAGCAAAATCTAAAAAGAAAAACAAATACTGGCATTTATAAAAAATCAGCAAATGGTAAAATCTCAGATCATTTAAAATTTTAAACAATCTGGGACTTTACCAAAAGACAATACTCACATATTAAATAAATCCAAATCCCGCGCCACAGTCATACCGCCACCGCCTAAAAATGCATAAAAAAAATATTATTAATAAAATTAAATAAGATCAACATTCAAAATGTAAACACTTACCTATAACCAAACAGCTGCCACCAAGTCGTTTGACATTTCCAAAATGGCAGCTCTCAGTACATAGATAATCGTTCTCATAACGAAATCCACCATGACGTCACCGTGTGAATTATGTATGAAAATTCACAAAATGACGCGAGCGTCATTGTTAACGCCACCGGCAGACACAATTCCCATTGTGTTTCTGCCTATAAATAGCGAGCTACTGGAAGTAGCAGATCACTTGCGATTTGACCAGGCCACAAGATAGACCAAGCCACAGACAGCTGAAACTATATTAAGTCTTGCAAAAAAAACCAAGGGAAGTATTTCTGACTCCCATTTATACTAATCTTTTGAAAATTTAATAATATTAAAATTTCTACTTTTTTCAGCATCCCAGTGGGAGTTATATTGACCCCAGCCAACGTCTTACATGAGCAGTTCTATGACGCTCATTTTTTCATCCATACAACCTCACGTTAATGATTTAATTAAGAATCATTCTTTCTCTCTCTAATTTACAGATTGAGTCGTAGAAACGCCAGGGAAAATAAAAAAACCAAGAAAAAACCAATTTTATTTTGAATTAATTCATTTTTTGAATTAGTGCAGTAAAGTAGAGGTAAAATTAGAAGTGAATTTTTATAGAATTGTCTTTAGTTGTTAAAAAGTTATTATGATAATAAAACTGAATTTTGTTATTTTGAAACATCAACCTGTCTTATCATTTCTTAAACTGGCACCTGCCCCTTTTTGTGCTAAGCCCACAATTGGACTTATCAAATTGTTTATATATTCTGACAATATTCGGTGTCTTAGATTGTAGTTCAAAAGACTGTAAGTACTCTACCAAAGTATTTTTGAATAAATTGAAAATTGAAAATTGAAATTACTCGTTTCATTTTATCGTGAAGTTCAAAATGGCTGTCGACATTGTTTTCCCAGTGAGAGCATTGAAATGATCAACCAATAAATCTTTAGTTAATAAAAATGGAATTACTCTCTCACTTGACCAACAGAAGGGGTCGTAATGACGTTGTTTAGAAATTTGCGTTGTTCGACATAGCAATCGGTCATGAGACATTAAAGTTCTTCGTACACCTCTTTTGGCAGTCTTTTGGTCGCTCAATTTTATTAATGGTTCCTTTTTCAATAGTAAGCTTTTTCTTATCTTTAGCAGTTCCTGACGAAGATGGCTGGCATTTTACATACGTCATTTCAAAATTTTTTGCAATTTGCTTCTTCTTCAGCGAAATAACGAATGCATCGCTCGAAGTTCTCGGTGCCCGATTTAAATAATTATTCCTTTGCATAAGGATGGTTACAAGAGGAGAATTACGGGGAGATATCAAGTTTTTTTCTATATCTTTGTAAGCAAATGTGTTTGGATATTTTTCACATAGTTTAGCGGCAACATTTCTAAAAGCATCTACTGTGATATACTTTGACTTCGAGCGCAGCTCATCAATCAATAATAATGTGAACAACTGTCTTCAGTTCTGAACCGAGTTTATTTTGATTTTTACAAACATCCATCAACGTTTTCGGAAATTCTTCCCATGGAATTTTGAAGTCCTGAAATGGTTTGTACATTTGGAGCTTAGCAATTGAATCTTCGTCAATTCGTGAAAGAAGACCACTCGCAATTGACAAGGTAGCTGTAAGTGAATTCTCCGAAACGGTAGATTCAACATTGCTCGGTACATTGAAAACCATCTTCTAATACAATTGTTTCGCCTCTAAATCCTTTTTTTTCCTATAATGGAAATATATAATAATATAAGTAGGTACGTGGAGAAGATAGAAATTTCAAACATACCTTATACTATGACGCTTTGGTGCAGCAAGAACGATTCAACTATGCTCTCTGGGTAAATCCCATATTTTAAAAGGGATTTTATCACCGGACATTTTATAATAATTGATTATATATTTTTGCCCTTAATATAATTAAAAATATGTATAATATTTAGATTTGTATTGAGCATTTGCAATACTTATATTAATAAATTAAATTAACATATAACTTAAATGTACAAGTTATAATAAGATCTTCACAAAGTATAAGGTAGTGATAATATTAATGTTTTAATACTTGTTTCATACAGAGTGAACGGTTGTGGAAAAAATAATTTTTCGTATGCTTATCATCTTAATATATAAAAATCCAGTGTCACTTTGTTTGCATACGCTAAGCTCCGGAAGGGCCCAACCGATTTCAATGAAAATTTGTGAATGTGTTTGGTTGGTTCCAGCTTGAGAGATAGGATAGTTTTGGGCACGATATATGGCTCTGTTGTTGATACGTAAAAAACTGCCTGACAACGCGTAGATGTGGAAAGCTGAAATTTTGCATACGGCGTTTTTATAAAAATTGAAAATACATGTTCAAAAATGGTTTAAATCGGGCAACTCCTTCATACGGTTGCCACACAAAGCTTTAGTTATTAACTATATATTTTGGCACGCGATGTTTTCATAGCAATAGTAAGTAAAATTACAAAAATGGTCTGAATTGGTCAACGTCTTCTTGATGTTGCCATACAAGACTTTGGTTTTCACTATACATTTGGAAACTGTTCGCGAACGCATCGACGTGGAGAGCTCAAATTTTGTATATGGCGTTTCCATAAAAATTGAAAATACAACTTCAAAAATGAACCAAATCAGACGACTTACAAAAATCGGGCCATACAAAACTTTGGGTTTTCACTATATATTTGGGCACTGCCTCACATGTCGACGTAGAGGGCTTAAATTTTGTACACGGAACTTCCTTAAAAAAATTTAAATTGAGTTTAGAAATGGGACCAATCTGGAAACTCCTTCGTAGGGTTGCCATACAAAAAATGTCCTACGTGGTGTTTTCAGCTCAGATTTTGTACACGACTTTGTCATATAAATGGCAAATACAGTTCGAAAATGGGACCAATCGGTCAACTCTTTCGTAGGGTTGCCATACCAAAATTTCGTGTTTTACTATATATTTGGGCACTACGTGAGAGCGCATCGACGTAAAGAGCTACACTCTCCCACACATATGAATGTATGCACGCAAATTCATGCACGCACACAAACACACACAAATAGAGACAGATTGAAACCCTAGAGTACGAAACGCGCGATCGAGTCAGATAATAGCAGCTTAGATATTATTTATCTCTAACCACCCCACCCAACCCCCACCCATCTAAGTATCTATATTATCGCCGGGCAACGCCGACGGGTTCCCGCTAGTAGTGTATAAGTAATTATCATTATTTATTAATTCAAATAAAGCAGATTTGTAATTGTAAAATAAAGAAATTTTTTTCCCATAAAAATGTTCTATATCATAGGCCTCGCTCAAATATATAAAATGTATGACAATTACACCGATATACTGACTGTCTTTCTTTTCCACGAAAACACTTTTGCCCTCATTATACTGTGTACCTTTAATTTCTACGGCTTTAGTAACAAACTTAAAATTCGGGTTTTGATCTTGAAAGAAAGTAAACATATCTGCTTCTACAATTTTGGCGTGAGTATAAAGTGATGGTTGAAACAACAATTCATGACGTTCTGATAAAACCTTTGTCACATTTTTATAGTTCTTGCTTTTTCTTATAACTTTTTCAAAAAATTGATGATTATGCTCAATGGGCATCGTCCAAAACAACTTTAAGGGTCCAAAGTCTTTTATCAATCGGGGGTAGTGACTCAAGAAATGATGTTAGGGAAGAAATTTTATTCTCGGAAATCATACATAAAAAATTCCTGTATTAAAAAGGGCAAATATGTTATGTTATGTGAAGTTATCTCAGGCAAAAAAGCAATACGACAGATTGCTATTAGCCTAGTCAATAAAATCCATTCATCGATTTCTCTATTAAAATCTTGATCCCACATTACAATGGGCAAAAGGAATAATAATTACATATTTTCGTATGCTGTGCCTGGTAAACACCTTGAGTTGTTTTTAAGACTCGGTAAACACAAATTTGCCTTAAGTTTTTTTGCAACTTCTGTAAATTTCATATTCAAAAATGTTAATGTTACTACTTTGCTTTAATAAAACAATTAAGAATAAGCCATAGATCTTTTTTCACAATTCCTTCAAATAAATCATGGGCCAAACAAGGAGGAAGCCCTAGATTACAGACTTTGTAATAAGAAAGAACATTAAGAAATGAATCAAATTTTATGCCGGAAATAACTTTACTGTTTGAATTTTCAGGAACCTCTTGAACCGCCTCTTTATAATTTACGTTATTTCGACGATTTTTAGGTAGAATATGATTACCTTCAAAACTTTCTCTCGTAATCAGATACTACACTACTACACACTACTTAAAACTATTGGAGCGGTAAAATTTTTACTACTATAGTTAGTAGTAGAAAATTTCCTGCTTAGTGAAAAACTTTGCTTTAAAGAAACTTTGTGAAGTCTTGCAACAAGTTAATTTCATAGTAATGATTGATGAAACTACCGATGTTGCTACAAAGAAACAACTTGTGATTGTAGTTCGGTATTACGATCAGCAAGAAAGTATGGTGCGAGACCAATTTCTTTGTTTAGTAGCTTTTATTACTTTACAAAGTATGTTTGTTATGTCGGAAATATTTATATTTCCTCGCTAACTTGTTTAGCTAGAATTTCGACCTCAGATTTGTTCTTAGTTATCGTTTACAGAAAAGTTGAATTAATGATCTGTACAATTAAAAATTTTGTTCAATAAAAATTTAAGAAAAAATCATTATTCCTTTTTTTCTTTCAATTTAAATTATAGTACCTACAAAGTCTATGATGATTAACCTCATCTATTGACTGAGCAAGCTTCGCATACGCAATTTTCCAACTCTTACTATTTCGGTTCATTTACTATACCTTCGTGGTTCGTTTGGAAACCTTTTTAAAATAAATCTACTGCTTCTTTATTTTTTGCACGTTCTACCACAGATTGGAGCCACTACAACTCAACCAACACTTTGCACGTGCGCACTGAACAAACTATGCATATATACTAAAAATTACACAAAATTTTCAAACTCTTACTATTTTGGTTCATTTACTATACCTTTGTGGTTTGTTTAGTAACCTTTATAAACTGAATCTACCGCTTCTTTCATTTTTGCAAGTTCCACCACTGATTGGAGCCACTGCAATTCAACCAAAACTTTCCACGTCTGCACCAGAAATGACTTTCTAGAACAAACCTTTTTCAATTTTACTGCACCAATGAGCAGTTTTACAGAAATCATGTACAATTTTACTCATTACGGCGTAAATTTATGCCTGGAATAGCAAGTTTACTACACCGACCGACCTTACATTTCTAAAAATTGTGTGTATTCTTACGCCTTCCTTTGAATTGCAGCAATTAAATTTGTGAATTTACACATTTATGAGAATTACACACAAGAATTTGTATTATTAAGAATGTTTGTAAATTTGCTTTTGTAGTATGTAAAATTTTACTACTTTAAGAATAGAAATTTCCAAATTTTTTTTGTTGTGCACTCAGTTAGTCAGCTAGGTAAACATGTTTTGTATTACATACATAAGATGATCGTAATACCGAAACTTACTTCTTATTGTTCGACGACATCAAGCAAGTAAAGTGTAAGGGTTAAGTACTATTGTACCTTCAACAAATCGAAAAGTAGAGGTACAAGCACAACAAAGTATCTATGCAAGGGTGCAACATATTAATACAGGTGCAAAGAACCTGCATTACTTATAAAATGGGGGCCAAGTAAATTAACTTATCTGCGGTATAAATATTTTCTGGTAACCCTGACATCATATTCTTCCACGAATAGGGAAGTATTAAGTGTATTGCAGCAAAAAATTGGGAAGAAGATCGAGCGAATGTTAATCAACTACGGCAAGGACTCAATCATCAGAAAAACTGAAGCATATCTCCAGTGCCGAATCGAGCTTCTAGCAGAAAAATGGGCACAGTTTGATGAAAATAATACTGAACTTCATCCGCATTAGGAAAAACAACCGCAATACACATACTTTGTGAACAAATTTTATATAAAGGTTCAAGACATTTACCAAGCCCACAAGGAAAAGTTACATTTACAGCTAAAAGAGGTGCAACCCAAGTTAAGCATTCAGCCAGAGGGATCAGCAACCAACACTGCACAGCTCGAGCTTCAACAGGCTGCAGATACCAGAGATCATGCAGCGCAGCTGAAGGGACTCATTCGCAAACAAAACGCAGCAATAACGTCCCTAAAGCACATTATTTCGGGTTCTCGGGCCACAACAGAAACGCAGTCCAAGCACTATTACGAAGTCAAGATCAACGCAATCAACAGCTCCTAGCCTGACATAAGTAAACGCAATTAAATTATGTGGGACCTTGCAGAAGATATAACCTCATATGACTACAAGGTAGAATCTTACTTGGAATTGCAACCTGATGTCCAAGATAAAGTCATCAATCTGCTACAAAGGGTGGATGAAAAACCCCAACCACATCTGAATCTCATGAATCTCTTATGAAGCTACCCAAGGTTGCTTGCCCAGATTTGATGGAGATTATTTGAAATGGCAACAATTTCACGACCTTTTCACGTAAATGATTCACAACCAACCAATGCGAAATGCACAAAGAATGTGGTTACTAAAAACAAACTTGACTGGAGAAGCCGAAGGATGAATCAGTCACCTCAGTGTGTCAGACGAAAACTACTCTGCAGCCTGGAACATCATGAACCACAGGTATGAGAACAAGCAACTCACAGTAACAGCCCTCCTGGATAAGCTGTTGGCCCAACCAAACCTGCATACGGAATCAGCAGCAGCCATCAAAAGACTCCATTACACCACGAGAGAATGCCTCCTCGCCTGATCTAATACTGACATTCCCATCCAGTCTTGGGATACCATATTAATACATCTGCTACTGAAAAAGCTCGACTAAACCACACACGCATTATACGAGCAAAAATTGCAGGCCCCCAGAGAGTTGCAAAAGGTAAACGAATCTCTTCACTTTCAAAAACTATCCAGTCACTAGACGCGCTAGGAAGATCAAAACATTAGCCAAGGTTGATTTCACGATCGAGAACTTTGGCCATATCAAACATCAAGAGGGTTCAACCAGCATGCAAGTTATGTCACCAAGATCACGATAACTTAACCCATTTGAATGGGTCAGAACAACTTAACTCTTAAGACTATGCATGAAGGAAGCTAGTCCATATTCGAGTACTCTCTCGAACCTGTCTGAAGTGCCAACAAAGGCATAGTACTCTACTTCACGGAGGACAGCTACAACCCTCTCTGCCGCAACTCGTTAACACCAGCACCAGTACAACCCAGTGCTGATAAATGCAACAAGAGTAGCGATTCTGTGATGCTAGCACCTGGTGCAGAAATACCAAACCGTAACTATGTTCTTTGGGCACCGTATCAGTCGTTGTCGCAAACCAAATCGTAATAACAATGGAATACAGAGCTGTTCTTGATTCAGGATCCCAACTAAGTTTTATCACCGAAAGATTAGACCGACTCATGACTCTCACTGAGGTCACAAAACCCATGTAGATACAAGGAGTCGCAGACTCTCGCCAACGTACATAAGTGAACATTGAAGTGCAGTCAAAGACACATGGATTTTCAGCAAGAATCGAAACTTTTGTCTTGCCTCAGATAACGTATCAACAACCATCATTAGAGTTAAACATCGTGCCTTGGCCTATCCCAAAGAATATCACACTAGAAGATGCTCATTTCAACCAGCCCGGCCGAATCGATTTGCTAATTTGTAGCGTATTCCACTTACGCTACCCTTTTTCTTCCTCCCATAGTTCTTTTTCTTTTTTTTTGGCTTCTCTACCTTTTGTAGAGAAACCCCCCCATCATTCTCCCAGGGTACCTGAAAAGGGGTGAAAAGGTACATACTTTCGAGAAGTAGCCCCATGTTACTTCTCCATATTGCAAATGCCTGAAAAAGATAAAATATAAACATTTTTCGAGAAGTAGCCCTATGCTACTTCTCGATATTATAAATTCCTGAAAAGGATAAAATGTAAACATTTTTCGAGAAGTAGCCCTATGCTACTTCTCCATATTATAAAATTACTGAAACCCTGCAGAATACAAAAAAAGAAGAAAAATTTTTTTGCTCTTCTACGAAATATTCCAATCTGGGCAGAACACGCACAAATTGGAATTTGCGCATCAACCCGAGTCGCATACACAAAAAAAGAAAAAAAAAACCTGAAAATGAACAACAATACGAAATATTTTTCAACAGAAAAATTCTAATTTGTACCAAAATGTGCACAAATTAAAATATTTCAAGAAAAACTTACCGTTAGTCAACCACATCAAAGCGACGAAAACGGCAATTCGCCTAGCTGTAACAGATCGCGTGATGCCATCATGCAATGTGTTACAGCAGGCTTGGCAGAAGAACAAACGAATTGTGGGAAGAAAAAAGGCGCTTGCCTACCGGTGGCTGAAGCAAAGAACGGCTGCGTGATAGGGAGATTTGGTGAAAAAAGGCAGTTTAGTTTGGAACGCCGCGCCGTGGAGTAGAGAAGAAGTGTTTTGT
Organism: Dioctria linearis; assembly: GCA_963930735.1. Lineage (NCBI taxonomy): Eukaryota > Metazoa > Arthropoda > Insecta > Diptera > Asilidae > Dioctria > Dioctria linearis. The sequence continues at coordinate 200,639,760 of OZ005742.1, forward strand.
TGAAGCGCCGCCGGTGCGATTGGTTTTTTATACCCTAGATGAAATCTATAGGGGTATACTAAGTTTGTCATTACGTTTGTAACACCTCGAAATAATGATGGTAGAGCAAAATGGATTGGACACCCACGCATAATATTAAAAGTTATTTTGATTTTTGCATGTCCGTCCGTCCGTCCGTCCGTCCATCCGTCTGTCTGTCTGTGCGCACGTTAACTCGAGAACCCGTACACTTAGGAAGCTGAAATTTTGTACACGGACTTCAAAAGAAAAAGCTAAATAAAGTTCGAAAATGAGACAAATCGGACAACTCCTTCGTGGGGTTGCCATACAAAAATTACGTTTTCCGCTATATATTTGAAAACTGCCTAAGAACGCGTCGACGTAGAGAGCTGAAATTTAGTACATGGTTGTTGTAAATTATGTAATTTATAGGTAAAGCAAAGATCTATCTTCATATATCCAGGATTCCACTTTATTATAATTATATTATTAATAGACAGCTATTATGGTGCGTCCGTACGCCACGACAACTAGGGGGAGGAGAGCGTTCTTACAGAATACATTGTGATCCAATCTGTCATTTACTTAAATTTATTACCATACTTAATATACATTATGAGTACTAAAGTATTCTTAAAATAAGTATTGCCAAACCTAACACTCCTCCCCTCCTAAGAAGAAAAACCTTACTTGATTCTTAGCTTAACATTGTTCAATTCTTTATGTACATAATTTTACGTTAAGATTAATTCAAGATTTAATATTTATACACAACTTTATTTTCTAGGTTTCCTATTCTTGCACTTCTCCTAGGGAGTTCATTAATTTGTATTTCTCTACTTTTGTTCAATTTTTCGAATAGCTCGTTTTGTTGCTGGAAACTATTTCCTACTTCTGATTCTTCCAACTTATTTTCCAAGTTTATCTCTTGTTTATTCTCGGCCACTTCCGGCTCCCTGTGTTTAAGTACCGATTCTCTTCTTTTCCACTCATTATCATCCTCTTGGATTGGATCGAGGTTGGATGGTTCAATTTCTGTAATCTTATTTCCGGTTTGCCGAATTTGGTCAATATGTCTTCGCCAAATGCGACCGTCGTCTAAGCCTACATTATAATGCAATCGCCCATTTTTGCTTTTAATTCTACCAAAATGCCATTTATTATTTCCATTGTAATTTCGAGCTGCTACACGCTGACCTACATCCAATACTCGACCTCTAAAGGTTTGCGTATTCGTTGTAAGTTGTTTCGTAATAGGTATCATTAAATGAAACTTGGTAAATATGGGATATTTAAAGACAAGCTCTGAAGGTGCGACTCCTGTAAAGGGATGTGTTGTATTTCTATAATAGGTTAAAATTTGCGTAAGGTTGGAGTCAATGTCAGAGTTACTTGTAGTCATACGACGTAATTTATCTTTTAGTGTCTGCACATAGCGTTCGACTTGCCCGTTAGTAGCCGGATGATAGGGAGCGGCTCTTTTGTGTGTTATGTTATTTGATCTTAGAAAGCTCTGAAACTCTGCGTTAACGAACTGCGTGCCGTTGTCAGAGCAGAGTAATCTAGGGATTCCGAATGTAGCGAATATAGATTGAAGACATTTAATAGAATTTTTCGTATTAGCTTGCTTCATGGTATGGACCTCGGGCCATTTAGAGAAAGCATCAACCACTAGAAAAAAATATGTTCCGAAACTGGGACCTGCAAAATCTATATGTATTCTTTCAAATGGTCTGGATGGATATTCCCAGTGATGTACTGGAACTTTAGTTGGATTTTTGGCTGCTTTCTGGCATTCCAGACAATTTTTGACTATGTTCTCAATGTCCCTATCGATCTTTGCCCACCAGCAAAAACTTCGTGCTAATGACTTCATCCTATTAATACCAAAATGTGACGCATGTAAATCTTGCAATACTATCGACCTTAACTTAGCCGGAACCACTACTCGAATGCCCCGCATGATGCACCCACTCTGCATTGAGAATTCAGTTTGCTCGATATTAAAACGCTTATGTCTAGACATCTTTTCCCCCGTTTTTAATGCATTCCAAAGCGGTTTCAATTCATCGTCCTCTGCAGTGGCTTTTGCAATATCTGCCACAGTAACTGGTAGTCTGCTTATTTGGTTGATTTCAAACAGATCAGACTCTTCGACACTAGTTGCCTTACAAGGGTCTACCGGTAATCTAGATAGGGCATCCGCATTCGCGTTTAATTTTGAAGGCTTATACTTGATTCTGTAATTGAATCCCTGTAAGTAGATAGCATAATGTTGCATCCTCATAGCAGACATATGAGGCAGGCATTTGGACGGTGAAAATATGTGCATCAAGGGTTGATGGTCTGTATAGAGGGTAAAGTGTCTACCATAAATGTACTGATAGAATTTTTTTACTCCATAAATAATGGCGTATGCTTCCTTATCAATTTGAGACCATTTTCGTTGGGTAGTATTAAGTGTCTGGCTGGCAAATTTAATAGGCCTCTCAGTCCCATCTGGCATAATGTGGGACAATACCGCACCTACGCCCACCGGAGATGCATCTGTAGCTAGACAGAGTGGAAGCGATCTACAATAGTGAACTAAGAAATTGTCGGTTGACATATGAGCTTTTATTTTCTTAAAAGCATTTTCGCAATTTTGATCCCATTTCCAGAGTTTATCAGTCCGTAAAAGTGCATGTAAGGGTTCAAGAGTCTCTGACAGTCCCTTCAGGAATCTTCCGTAATAATTTATCAGTCCTAAAAATGATTTTAATTCTGTAACATTAACCGGCCTCGGTGTTTTCTGAATTTCGTTAACCTTGGACTCACTTTTATGAATCCCATCTTTATTAATAACATACCCGCAATACTCTACACTGTCCTGAAAGAGTTCAGTTTTCCTTAAATTGACCCTTAGACCAAAGTCCTTCAACTTTTGCAATACTATCTCTAACCTTGATAAGTGCTCTTCATCCGTAGAGCCTGTCACGCATACATCGTCGATAAAAACTACAACACCGGGTATATTCTGCAAAATAGATTCAATCTTGCGCTGCCAGATTGCTGGTGCACAATTAAGACCGTAAAGTAACCTGGTGCTCTTGAATAAACCTTTATGAGTCGTTAACGTTAATTTTGTCTGATCCTCTTCTCTTATTTTACATTGAAGGTATGCGCGCTTGAGATCGAGTTTTGAAAACCTATTTCCCCCACTTAATGCAGTAAACAACTCATCTGTTGTTGGTAATGGATGATCATCCACTAAAATGTGGGGGTTCAATGTGACCTTAAAGTCACCACATAGCCTAATTTGACCATTTGCTTTAGCAACCGGGACCACCGGTGCGGCCCATTCGCATTGATCTATTGGTACCGAAATTCCTTTCGAAACTAAATCCTCTAACTCCTTTTCTATCCCATCTTTTAATGCAAAGGGAATGGGACGCGATTTGAGGTGCACAGGTATTGTGCCTGGTTTTACGCGTATAGCAGCTGGTTCTCCTTTAATTTCCCCAGCATCATCATTAAAAACACACGAATATTTAACTAAAATATCACGCAGTTTATGCATAAGGCGCAAATTTATGTCACTAGGCATTTTGATTTCATTAAAAACTTGAGCATTTACCTGATTTCCTACATTCATATCTGGTCGAACTTTATAGTAGTAGCATTTACATCCGTGAATGTTTTCGACAAAATTTTTCCAATAATATCTCCACCAAATTGTACCATCCAATCTCGACCCAGTAGGGGATGCTTATAAACCGGGACATCAACTACGTATAACTTTAATGGATATTTTCTTATTCCATTTAGAGCAACTGCAACCTGGGCGTAGCCTAAAACATTTAGAAACTGATTATTGTAAGTGCACAATTTTACAGAAGTAGGAAATAGTTTTACATTGGCAAATTTTTTTTTAAAATCACAAGCACTTATCAAAGAAGCTCCTGATCCGCTATCAAATTCCATTTGCATATTCATGTCATTAACCTGTACATCTACTAAAATTTTATTACTACTCAACTCTTGACATACCACATTGATGTAAACAATTACTTCGTCTTCTTGATCTAACCTATTCTTCTCAGTGCTTATTCCAGTAATGCTGTATACATCTTTCTTGTTCTTCTTCATACACACATTCTGCAAGTGACCCCGCTTCCTACAGTAGTTACATACACTGTTTTGATGTTTACATCTATTCGCAAGATGGGGTCCCCCACAACGAAAGCATTTGACTGCTGACTGCTTACACGAACTCGGTGCTGAATTGACTGGATCGTCCTGAGTCTTCTTATTACACTTTCTGCCACCAGTATAGCTTCTTGCATGCTCCCTGTCTCTCTGTTTGCCTCCTTTGTTGCTAAATCTGTGGATTGCATGTGAAGTCAGCTGGCCCTCAGTGCCACCACTTAGCTGTAAAGAATTTTGTTGTGCTGACTCCAAACTTGTCGTAAGTTCCACAGCTCTTTCAAAGGTCAAGTCTTTGGTTTCGAGTAATCGATCTCTTATTCGCTTATCTCTAATTCCACACGTCAGCTGGTTTCTTAAAGCGGTAGATAAGTAATTACCAAAATTGCAGTGCACAGCCATCCTGCGCAACACAGCTATGTACTCTCGAATGCTCTCTCCCTCCTGCTGGTTGCGGTGATGAAATTTGTAAATTTCAGCTATTTCAACTGGCTTCGGATTATAGTGTTCCTTCAAAACTGTTACTAATTCGCTGTACTTTTTGCTCTCCGGGGAGCTTGGTGCAATTCCATCGCACAATAAATCGAATGTCTGCGGGCCAATATAATGTAGCAGATACCTACACTTCAATGCATCTGCTGAAATATTAAAAATTGAAAAAGCACCTTCTAGTCGTTGCAACCACCTGTCGAATTTATTTTTGCCTTCATCAAAAACTCAATCACGAAGTTAGATGGTACTGTAGGATCTGGATCTGTCATAGCTCGTGCTGTTGAGATACCTCACTTACAAAATAAAATCGTACAAAAATCCGGTCATCAGAATCCCATCCTCGTCGCCACTGTTGTAAATTATGTAATTTATAGGTAAAGAAAAGATCTATCTTCATATATCCAGGATTCCACTTTATTATAATTATATTATTAATAGACAGCTATTATGGTGCGTCCGTACGCCACGACAACTAGGAGGAGGAGAGCGTTCTTACAGAATACATTGTGATCCAATCTGTCATTTACTTAAAGGTATTACCATACTTAATATACATTATGAGTACTAAAGTATTCTTAAAATAAGTATTGCCAAACCTAACAATGGTGTTTGCATTATACTAGCAAATAACATTTTACAAATGGACTAAATCGGGCAGCTCCTTGGTGTTGCCATATAAAATTTTGTTTTTTTACGTATACTGTGAAAACGATCAGTCCAAGACATTTTTATTGTACCAAAAACTTCTTCAGAATGTGAAATCCTATAAAATTGGTTATAATCATTTTTTATGTCCGACGAACCGCACTAGAAATATATGCAAAAAAAACCACTGGCAAAATCAAAATTGCTCAAATGGGTGCACATACAAAATTTCATACGGACATTCATCTAGGGTATCATAAGAAATGGTCTTAGACCAATATTAGCTTTTTTACTTGTTTTTATTGATTTTTCTATATACACAATCTTCCTAGAGTTTTTTTTTGCAAATATTCTCCCGGTCTGTGATGTAGAGATTTTTCTGTTCGTTGTCGGCAGGTAATTATCTGAAAAGAGGAATAACAGATCGTAATTAGACGCGTAATAGTGAATTTTCGTCGTATAATGGTATAATTCTGAACATTCGCGCGATGATTAAGTGGTGAGAACTTTCCATGGAAAACATATCGAAGTGGAATACAGTCGTCGTCGAAAGTGCTATACGGGACAAATATGTTATGTGATTGCAATTATTAATAATTTTCCTGGTGTAAACTCACCTGTGTATAGTGCCAGTTTTGCTTCGATTTTCTTTCTTGCCGAATGAAATCTGGAAAAGGATAAATATTTCATTGGATTACAAGTATTAATAATTTTCCTGGTGTAAACTCACCTGTGTATATTGCCAGTTTTGCTTGGATTTTCTTTCTCGTCAAATGAAATCTGAAATAGGATAAATATCTTATTGGATTATCAGTATTAATAATTTTTCTGGTGCGAACTTACCTGTGTATAATGCAAAATTTGCTTCAATTTTTTTTTGCCAAATGAAATCTGGAGAAGAATAAGTATTTTATTGGATTCCAAGTATTACTAATTTTCTTAGTGTGAACTCACCAGTGTATAGTGCCAGTGTTGCTTCGATTTTCTTTCTCGTCAAACGAAATAGGATGAATATCTTATTGGATTATCAGTATTAATAATTTTTGTGGTCCGAGCTTACCTGTGTATAATGCCAAAATTTGCTTCAATTTTTTTTTGCCAAATGAAATCTGGAAAAGGATAAATATTTCATTGGATTACAAGTATTAATAATTTTCCTGGGGTAAACTCACCTGGGTATAGTGCCAGTTTTGGTTCGATTTTCTGGCTCGTCAAATGAAATCTGAAATAGGATAAATATCTTATTGGATTATCAGTATTAATAGTTTTTTGTGGTGTGAACTTACCTGCGTATAATGCAAAATTTGCTTCAATATTTTTTTGCCAAATGGAATCTGGAAAAGGATAAATATTTCATTGGATTACCAGTATTAGTAATTTTTGGGTGTGAACTCACCTGTTATAGTGCCAAATTTGCTTCGATTTTCTTCGTCAAATGAAATCTGAAACAGGATAAATATCTTATTGGATTATCAGTATTAATACTTTCCGTAGTGTGAACTCACCTGTGTATAGTGCCAAATTTGCTTCGATTTTCTTCGTCAAATGAAATCTGAAAGGGGATAAATATCTTATTGGATTACCAGTATTAATAATTTTCGTGGTGTGAACTCAGCTGTGTATAATGCAAATTTGTTTCGATTTTTGATCAAATGAAATCTGAAATAGGATAAATATTTTATTGGATCACCAGTATTAATAATTTTCTTGGTGTGAGCTCAGCTATGTATAACGCCAGATTTTAATTCGATTTTCGCCAAATGTAGCTGAAAAAAAAAGATAAATAGTCGTGTGATCAAAAAGAGCAAAATTTTCTTGGTGCGAACTCACCTGTGCGTAACGCCAAATTTTGTTTCGATTTTCTTCATAGACATCTGAGAAAGGTTGAATATTTAAGGTGATTGCAAATATTATTAAACTTCTGGGTGCGAACTCACCTGTGTACAACACCTGTAAAAGGGTTGATAAAGCGTCAGACCCATCTAGTTTGTTACGATGACCTCACTTTGACTGTCATTGGTGATAAGCTAGAAAGCTAGTGGTTAGATGAGCCTTTCCTGTGCAAACGGGCCACCACGTCTTCGTTATATTTTCATCAGTACCACTCGAAGAGGATTAGTGTGTTGCGGCAGCGGAAAATGAAAAGGAAAACGAGGAGGCGGTGATCAGATAGTCGCAGTTAATTATTAGTACGATCTCAGTAAGGAGGAAACCTCAAATATGGTAAATGCAGTTTACATGTAAGTCCAAATGGACCTAAAGGTTAGTTTAATTTGAGTTTTCTTTTTATCGCTTTATTTTTGCCTCACTTCTTAAAGTTTTTGTTCTGTGTATGTTAGATTTTCTAGGGAAACAAATTGATAATTAGCAGCTTACTAGGCTAGTTAAGTTCAGAGTAGGAGAGCGCTCCATAGGGTTAGGTTTAAGCTTACATGAGTAATTATATGCGTTATTGGCGAAATTGAAAAGGAACAAAAGTAGAACTTTTATTATAGCATTTTGTTGTGATCGGGTTTCCTCCCTCTAAAAGTAGACAATTAATGATCAATAAAGGATCAACGTAATTTGGAATTGACAACGCTCAGAGTTCTTTGTTTCTCCTTTCCTTTTTTTAATTTATTTTTTTTGTATGAAAAGGCGCGCTGGCAGCTCTTCCGAGCCTATTTACTACCTGTACTCCTCTTCTAGTGGAATCGGTGCAATGGAGTAGGTAAACGCTGGGAGCAGGGGGTGCGGGCAGGATAGCGGACAACACACACACACAGTTACACCAATCCTTGAAAGTGACGCAATACATGGGGCTGAGCATTTTTATACGGCTTTGGAGGCTTAGCCAGGGTGGATGGGGGCGATTGAGTCCAATATAACCCAAAGCCGTGGGTCTCACCAACACCAGAGATCCCCCCCCCCCCCTCAGCTCTCCCTCTCTCTAAACCTGTCCATCTGCCAGCGTTGAAAATTCTCCGGGTGAATTAGCACTTGTTCGGCTTTGCTGAGGTCTTCTGTTCTTCTTATTTTGCAGCATTTAAATAAAATAAATTTTCTTCTTTCTAGGCTTTCAGGTTCCACAAGGAGAAGGAAGCTTGCATAGATCGTTCTTTTTCTGTCTGTCTGTCCGTCTGCAGTCATACACTCAAGTCCTTTTTTTTATTGTCCGTCCGTCTGTGCGGTGAAACATGTTTTCTTTTTGTTTTTTTTCTCTTTATGCACAGCTTAACAAGCATAGAAGGGATGTGGGTGGCAAGGAATCCCTCTAGCCGACTGATCGCTGGCGGCAATCGCTGTGCAGCCACCCACGCATATCCTGGATATGATTTTTGTACCAAAGAGGTGTCGGATGCGGTATGTATCTACATTCAGGTACAAGTGCATGTAGGTAGATCTGTCGCCTGACAAGCTGTTCGTTACAAATGGCACTCAAACTTAGGTTTTTTTTCGGTCTCTAGTCAGGCTTCACTTGGCTAGGGTACCAGTATCATTTCACGTTTAATTTTTGATTTGTTCTGGTCGTCCATTTGTCGTTACAAATGGCGCCCAAAATTAGTTTCTTTTCCGGCCTTTAGTCAAGCCTCTCTTGACTAAAGTGTAAGTACAAGTTCAAATTTAATTTTTGATTTTTCTGGTCAACCATTTGCGTTACAAATGGCGCCCAAACGGTTTTCTTTTCAGCCTTTAGTCAAGCTTCTCTTGACTAAAGTACAATTACTATTTCAACGATATTTCTGGTAGCCCATTTGTCGTTACAAATGGCGCCCAAGCTTAGGTTTTTTTTTCTGTCTCTAGGCAAGGTTCACTTGGCTAGGGTACCAGTATCATTTCACGTTTAATTTTTGAATTGTTCTGGTCGTCCATTTGTCGTTACAAATGGCGCCCAAGATTGGTTTCTTTTCCGGCCTTAATTCAAGCCTCTCTTGACTAAAGTGTAAGTACAAGTTCAAATTTAATTTTTGATTTTTCTAGTCGCCCATTTGCGGTACAAATGGCGCCCAAACGGTTTTTTTTTCAGCCTTTAGTCAAGCTTCTCTTGAATAAAGTACAATTACTATTTCAACGATATTTCTGGTCGCCCATTTGTCGTTACAAATGGCGCCCAATTTGGATTTTTTTTTCTGGCCTTTCGTCAAGCATCTCTTGGCTAAAGTGCAATTACTATTTTAAGAATCACTTCGTAATTTTTGTTACCATTATTAGATTTTTTCCCTGCCACGGATGGCCTCAGTGTTTTAAACTGACTCAAGCGATTTCGGTTTACTTCAAACTGGTTTGTCGATGAAACTTATGCTATATTTTGTGTGCAACTGTGCGTGACCGGTCGTCGGTTGCCTGGCGGATGCAAGGTGCTGAGTCTACGCAGAGCTCGTCTTGCTTCTGTGGAGTGCGTTACTTCCATGATAGCTCCTTTTTGGCTCTCGTTAGGCTCGACCTTTGTACCGCGGCAGGGTCACCCGACCATCGTCCTGGCTGTATAGGCGATGGTAAATTACCTTCGGTCAAGTCTAAGTCCATTTCTACCCTAAGTTTAACGGTTTCCTTTGTTCAAGTTCTCATCTCCTCGGCAACAAGCGAGTCTTGTGCGCGAGGCGTACCACTTTCGAAGCCAAGCTTCGGCTCGTGGACGCCGAGATGACGACCACTTGACAGTTTTACTTGCTCGTCATGCACGGTTAGCTGACCCAAACCTGGCAAGTTGTTGAACGATGTTATTCTTTGGATTCTGTCCTTATCGGGACTTTGGAGTCAGCTTACCGGTTCTAGTGTGCAACTTCGCACCAGATTTCTTTTTTTTTGTTCAAACCCCTCGTCCCTGATTATGATTACAATTATGATTATAATTACCTCTTGATGTTCCCTAGTGCAAAGGTGATTTGTTCGGTTGGCGGTGGTCAGTCAGCGTTGTATGCGAGCATACGATTTTGAAATTAATTCCGCTTACATCTGCTGGTTCCAGGGAGAAGCCAGTATATTATTAAATTTCCATGTTGTTTCGGGCTGTGAGACATTGGAGTTTTGGTTTTTTTTTTAAAGCTGCTTTGAGGTTTGCATTCTCATATTTGGCATATATAAGCCTTCATGTTTTTTTTCTGCTTGTGAATTATTTTGATGATACTAATATATACAATCAGTTACTGCTTCTCTCCTGAGGGCTGGCAGCCACTGAGTTACTTACAGCTCACATTCGCCGTTGATCCCAAATTCATTCCCCATTAACCTTCCCTAACTTCTAGTGATGGGAGGCTAAGTCGATCAGTGGTTATGAACGTTGTATGCGATGCATACTGTTTGAGCGCGTTCCGCTCGTTTCTGCTGGTTCCGAGAAGAAGCCGTATTACCTCTTTTTTAGTTTTAGTTGGGTTGTCCCGTATAGATTCTTAGGTTTAGTTGGGTTGTCCCGTATAGATATTTAGTTTTAGTTGGGTTGTCCCTTTCAGATTTATCTCCTTACATAAATCACCGCTACGGCTTCTTACTCGAGTACCAGCAGCCACTTGATCACCGACCTCCCACTTTCCGTTATCTGTTGGCTTCAGTCTCTTGCCAAGTTGATGAACGATGTTCATCCCTCCCGATTTTATCCTTGGTTAAGGGAGTGTTTGTCGCGATCATGCATTGTAGGACGGCAAATCGAAGTTCCGTTCTTTGACATTGCAGTAAACCCCTTCCTATTTAGATAAATGCTCATTTGCTTGGTGGGAGTACAAGCTTAGTGTGCGCGGTTCAGCATACCCCTCTTAGAAGGTTTGCTTCGGCTTGATACGCGTTTATGTTCGGACAGCCACCAAGTTCATGACCATTTGCTAACAAACATCGATTAACTCTTGATAGAGCTATCTTTCTCTTATTGTATAACTATAGATTGACTGAGGGTTTTGCGATTGGGCTGGTTCAGAGCGACGACACCTCGGAGAGTGGCAGACGACGGAGAGGGAGAGAGATAGAGAGAGAGAATTTTGTTTTTATGTGTTCAGTAATGGCTGAATATTTTTAATTTTTCTTTGCTTGTATAACGTATTCTGTTTGGATCGTTGTGTCGTAGCGGTGTTCTGTCATGCCGACACCTGTGTTCTTGCATTATTGCTTTTGAGTATCTTTGGCGTATAGTTGGATTGCTTGTTATACTTATTTATCTTGTTTCTGTTGTTAACACAATAACGACCTATCGCAATCAATATCAATATCACTCTCGCGTTTGTTAGGTTTGAATGTTATCGGTACTACCATAGAAGCCATTTTCCTAGTCGGATTGTCAGTCGGACTAGATCGGTTTTATCGTGTGAATGGCTATTATAGGCTAAGGTTTATTTTCTTTATCAGGCACGCAGTAATTCCATTCCTTTTCGCATTCTTTCAAGATGCCTTTAGTAACTTCCCTTCTTTGGAATTTTTTTTCCTCTCTTCTCAGGGTTAAAATCTCGACCAAAGTTGAGTAGATCTCGGTAGCCCTAAGAAGGCATCCGGCAAGCTTCACTTGTGAACTACAGGTTATCGCAAACCCTCTTACTACTGCCTCAGTGGTGGGTGATAACCCTCTTTCATTTTGATACTAACCCCTTCTGGGTTAGCCTTCACCGGAAGGATTCTATTTCCCTGCCTTTCTTCAAATCTCTTCCAACTAAAGGGTTTCCGAGAGATGGCTGGTGTGGCTGAAGTCTCAGTGGAGTGTAGTTTTTATAGTATATTATCTCTAAACTATCAAGTTTAGATGGTCTCAGCCTTTGTTACTAACCCCTTCTGGGTTAGCCTTCATCTGAAGGGTTTTACTTTCCTGTCCTTTCTTCAATTTCTTCTTTCAATCAAGAATGTCACAGTGTCAGGGATTGCGGATGGAGCCTCAACGAATTTTTTTTTGTGTATTATCTCTAAACTATCAAGTTTAGATGCTCTCAGCCTTTGTTACTAACCCCCTCTGGGTTAGACTTCATCTGAAGGGTTTTACTTTCCTGTCCTTTCTTCAATTTCCTTAGAGCTAGAACCCGCTTGCTGCATTCCGCGGGATTTCCTTCGTCCTGAGTGAGTTGATAGATGCATTCTATCTGTTTCGAAGCAATTTCCTCGCTTGGGACCGGGGGATTAACGGGATGTTGCGAACAGATTCAGCAGAACAGAGAACATTAAGTAGCGGCGGTTCACCGACGAAGTCGTAGTCTCGAGCCGAATATTCCCGCACCCAACAAACCGATCGCCGCACCTCTTCCTAGCCAGCTCATTGGGCAAAGCGAGTTGATAGACGACGTCTATCTATAGAGCAGTCCTCTCTCGTCCAATATGAACTGGGATCAGGGCCGCAGATGGGACCTGATTTCTCAATAACTTAGAGTATAGTGTATGCCCGGCTTGAGACTCTTGTGGGTAGTCCCCACGTTGGGCGCGTTGCGAGTGTATCTATTCCCTTTAAGGGCATATCCTGACCTATGTCTCGTGTCAAAGCCCGGCTTGAGACTCTTATCTCCGTGGATCGTCTCCACGCTGTAGCGTATTCCCCTTACGCTACCCTTTTCTTCCTCCCTTCGTTCTTTTTCTTCTTTTTGGCTTCTCTACCTTTTGTAGAGAAACCCCCCCCCCCCCCCCCCACCGTCATTCTCCCAGGGTATCTGAAAAGGGGTGAAAAGGTACATACTTTCGAAAAGTAGCCCCATGTTACTTCTCCATATTGCAAATGCCTGAAAAAGATAAAATATGAACATTTTTCGAGAAGTAGCCCTATGCTACTTCTCGATATTATAAATTCCTGAAAAGGATAAAATGTAAGCATTTTTCGAGAAGTAAAAAAAACCTGAAAATGAACAACAATACGAAATATTTTTCAACAGAAAAATTCTAATTTGTACCAAAATGCGCACAAAATAAAAAATTTCAAGAAAAACTTACCGCTAGTCAACCACATCAAAGCGACGAAAACGGCAATTCGCCTAGCTGTAGCAGATCGCGTGATGCCATCATGCAATGTGTTACAGCAGGCTTGGCAGAAGAACAAACGAATTGTGGGAAGAAAAAAGGCGCTTGCCTGCCGGTGGCTGAAGCAAAGAACGGCTGCGTGATAGGGAGATTTGGTGACGAAGGGCAGTTTAGTTTGGAACGCCGTGGAGTAGAGAAGAAGTGTTTTGTTAAAGCGCCGGTGCGATTGGTTTTTTTTTATTGATTTTTCTATACACAATCTTCCTAGAGTTTTTTTTTGCTAATATTCTCCCGGCCTGTGCTGTAGAGATTTTTCTGTTCGTTGCCGGCAGGTAATTATCTGAAAAGTGTAATAATAAAGTAATAGTGAATTTTCGTCATATAATGGTATAATTCTGAACAATCGCGCGATGATTAAGTGGTGAGAACTTTCCATGGAAAACATATCGAGGTGGAACACAGTCGTCGTCGAAAGTGCTATACGGGACAAATATGTTATGTGATTGCAATTATTAATAATTTTCCTGGTGTAAACTCACCTGTGTATAGTGCCAGTTTTGCTTCAATTTTATTTGCCAATTGAAATCTGGAAAAGGATAAATATTTCATTGGATTCCAAGTATTAATAATTTTCCTGGTGTAAACTCACCTGTGTATAGTGCCAGTTTTGCTTCGATTTTCTTTCTCGTCAAATGAAATCTGAAATAGGATAAATATCTTATTGGATTATCAGTATTAATAATTTTTGTGGTGCGAACTTACCTGTGTATAATGCAAAATTTGCTTCAATTTTTTTTTGCCAAATAAAATCTGGAGAAGCATAAGTATTTTATTGGATTCCAAGTATTACTAATTTTCTTAGTGTGAACTCACCTGTATATAGTGCAAGTTTTGCTTCGATTTTCTTTCTCGTCAAATGAAATCTGAAATAGGATTTGCTTCAATTTTTTTTTGCCAAATGAAATCTGGAAAAGGATAAATATTTCATTGGTTTACAAGTATTAATAATTTTCCTGGTGTAAACTCACCTGGGTATAGTGCCAGTTTTGCTTCGATTTTCTTTCTCGTCAAATGAAATCTGAAATAGGATAAATATTGTAACGTTTGTTTTTATTAGATACAAATTTGCTCCGGCCGAGCGGTAATCGAGGGAGCAGTTTTGTTCTAATATTTAAAACTCCTTTAAGAATTTCACCGAAATCTTAGCAATTGAAAAAAAGGTTACGGCAATATATAATTTGTGTTATGTAAGCAATAAAATTATTTTAGTTAAACGGAAATTTATTTATTCTTACTGAATCTGAATATTTTAAAAGAAAATTTATTTTACTGTATCAGACTTTGTACTCACCTGATCAGTGTTTTGGCAGCTGATTCACTTGGTTCTCTATTAAGGTTTTTAGGATTGGGATATTTTCTTTATTCCAGTCGAGACCCAGAATAAAATGAGGTTAGTAATTCTGACTGCAGTCGGTACCCACAGAAAGAATCTTTATCACAGTCAAGACCCGCGATAAATTGTTTTGAGTTAGTAATTTATTCCTATTGCAGTCGATACCCACAATAAGAATCTTTATTACAGTCGAGACCCGCAATAAAGAGTTTGGTGTTAGTAATTTATTCTTACTGCAGTCGCTACCCACAGAAAGAATCTTTATCACAGTCGAGACCCGCGATAAAGTGTTTTGAGTTAGTAATTTATTCCTATTGCAGTCGATACCCACAATAAGAATCTTTATTACAGTCGAGACCCGCAATAAAGAGTTTGGTGTTAGTAATTTATTCTTACTGCAGTCGCTACCCACAGAAAGAATCTTTATCACAGTCGAGACCCGCGATAAAGTGTTTTGAGTTAGTAATTTCTTCTTATTGCAGTCGATACCCTCAATAAGATTCTTTATTACAGTCGAGACCCGCAATAAACAGTTTGGTATTAGTAATTTATTCTTATTGCAGTCGATACCCACAATAAGAATCTTTATCTTAGTCGCTTTCAAAAATAAGATCTTTATTTCAGTCGGTACCCAGAATAAAAATCTCAATTTTCAACCCTCTAACCAAAATAAAGCACTTGTTTGATTAGTATTAAATTCTTATTGCAGTCGCTACCCACAATAAGCATCTTTATTTTAGTTGCTTATCAAAACAATACCCTTAATCCAGTCGAGACCCAGAAGAAGAATAATTATTTTAATCGTCAACTAAATAAAGTATTTGATTTGTTAGTAAAAATTGGAACACTGGGAAATAACACTAGGAATCGAGAACCACTTGATCACTGCACTGCCAAACTGAAAAAGAGATCGAGCCAAGTCAGACTGCTGTTTATATAGCCAGAGTTTGCACACGGCACCAAAGAATGGTAGTCAAAGGCGCATGGCAACAATATTGGCATAGCAACAACTGGCATAGCAACAATAACCTGGCATAGCAACTGCACCTCATCATTTGTCATGAGTGTTACCATTTTAGTTATTGCTGCCACAGGCTGCTTTCAACTTATTATCTAAAAAAATATTTTGCGTAAATTCAACTTATTTCTAGTTCAATATGGTCGAAATGAACAATAAAATAAGAAACTTTCGCCTTTTGTTGAATTAGAAATTTTACTTACCGTAAATAATTTATGCCTTCTTAAAAACCGTACCTTCCACTGGCTTAGACGTAGCTGGAAGCAGCACGCACGAGTTGCTGGACTTGCTCTTCTATGTACCATCGCAATATTCCGCTGCACAGTGATTTCTGGTGAGCTAGCTGCAATTAAAGGCTGAAATACAAACGATTGTGAGACGCACCTTTCGACGCCAAAAATAATTTTCGAATACATGTTACGACATTAGAACATAGCAAATGCTGTGCCACAAAAAATGTCGGCGTCAAAAGTAGAGTAAATTTCGAGAACAGTTCCTTTAAATCTGGCATAATTGCACATGAGCTTTAAATACAACTTATACTTATTCTTAAAAAGATGTAAAAATTTCCCTGTAGACATCTCAAAGCAAGCAAAACTCAATTCATTTATCTTGAAATGACGACGACAATGTCGCATTCATTGTATTACGTCTGTGGCAATCAACGACGAAATTTGGCGCCGACAATTTTGTGTCGCATTCAGGGCGCATGGCGGAACGTGGTTTGTAATGAGAATTCCTTGCATCTCTGTCTCGTGATGTGTAGCTTGCTGAGATCTAGCTGACAGTAGCAATTGTTTTTATCTGCTTCGCTTCGTGGGATGGATTAGGTAAGATTAATTTATGATTCGTATATTAAGAATATTTCTTTGTGGTATTTTTGGTTTTCTTTTCAGAAAACGAGACTGAAAGCACTCACATCGCATGGAATTAGTGATTTTGTTACAAGTTATCATAGAGATGTATGCCAATACGGTTTTACAGAGGAACTCAATGGAAAGGTAGATGCCGTCTTTTTAGATCTTCCTGCCCCACATTTAGCAGTACCTTATGCACTTAAAGCTCTAAAGAAATCAGGAGGACGTTTTTGCTCATTTTCACCTTGTATAGAACAATCACAAAGATGTTGTGAAACTTTATCAGAGCATGGTTTCACAGAGACACAATCAATGGAAATTCTACCAATGGAAGATATAGTAAAAACCAAGACTGTTCCTGTTATCGATTTAGAATTTGTAAAGTTGAAGAAACCTGAAATAGATAAATTACCTGAAAAAGAACATCAAAAAAGAGAGCAAACCTAAGGAAACAAAAAAGAAAATTCTTGACAGCATCAGCTCCTCAAACAATGTCAGGACATACAGGATATCTAACTTTTGCCACCCTTCATCCTGCCTTTACTAGGTATTAAGCATAAAGTAAAAAGGACGAATTTGTTTTTTAAATAAATGTTTTTTTTTTAAAAAATGGTTTGTTGCAATTAGTTGTGATTTTCGCTACATTGCCCCCTTCTTCAGACTCGAAGTTCCGACCGAGTCCTTAAAAAAAAACAAGAATCTCTGAAACAAAGTTTGTGACGCCCCACTGCTGATTCGGGAAAGCGAATTATGGAGTGAAATGTGATAATAATAAATAACTAATTCCTTTTGTGAGTTTTTTTCTTTTTATTTTAAAATGTTGAGGTTTCCATCTTTTAATAACCTTATGTTGTACCGAGTACCATCTCTCGTGGTTACGCGTTGTTTGCGCTTCTTGGATTTTACCAGGGCATCCCAGGAAATAGTTATATCTTAGACGGCTCCTGTGTGGTGGTCTGTCTCGATCAAGTGAAGGTCCTTGCTAGGCTCGTTGGCAGGTACTAGCACAAGGTCCTCCAGTATCTTCACCTTGGGCGCTGATGTCTGCTGAGGCTCATTGGCTACGGCTGCTGATCCCGATGGTGTTGGCACTGTCTCGGTTTTCCTTCTGATCATAGTGAGGGCAATTTCCGCACGGTCGTGGTGACAAAGCATCTGCATTCAAGTGTTTTCGGCCAGGTCGATGTTCGATGACAAAGTCGTACTGTTGTATCCTTTCCAGCCATCTGGCCATCTGTCCGTCGGGGTCTTTGAAATTTAATATTCAGCGAAGTGAGGCATGATCTGTGCGGATTCGAAATGGCCTGCCAAATAAGTAATGGTGAAAGTGACTAGTTGCTCGTACCACTGCCAACAGCTCTTTCCTGGTAACGCAATAATTCCCTTCTGGTTTGCTGAGCGTTTTGCTATAGTATTCGAGGACTTTTTCGTTTCCATCTTGAACTTGGCTAAGGACAGCGCCGATCCCTGTTTGACTAGCATCTGTATCTAGGATGAATTCTCCTTTTGCTTGTGGAAAAGCCAGGATAGGAGGGGAAATTAAGCGAGACTTCAGTTCCTCGAAGGCGTCTTGTTGTTTGTTTTCCCACAGAAATTTTCTTCTCTCCTCTGTTAGTTCGGACAGAGGTTTAACGACGGTGGTAAAGTCCTGAACAAACCTTCTATAATAAGATGCCAGTCCCAGGAAGCTTCGTACTTCCTTCTTTGTCCTAGGCAAGGGCCAATTTCGAATCGTTTCCGTCTTACTAGGATCAGTCTGCAAGTCCGTCGCAGATACCACGTATCCTAGATATTTCACTTCTGGACGAAGAAGATGACATTTCTTCGGGCTAAGTTTTAAGTTTGCAGCACGCAGCCGCTGAAATACTTTCCTTAGGTTGGTCAGATTGTCATCTATATCACGCCCGTGAACGATAATGTCATCGAGATATACAAGGGCAGTAGTAGATAAGCTATGCGGGTACCAGATCACTTTATTATGCCTCCAGGATTTCGCCACAGAAGGCGCCACCGTCGCTAGGTGGTTTGAGCCCGTGCTAAATGTGGGTTTGTGTCTTGGTTGTATTGGTTTGTGTCTTGGATACACCATGTGCTGCGCCTAAATGTAGGCTTTTGGTTTCATTGAGTCTCGACTGCGCCCTAGCTGGATTAATCGGTACTACCGGGATGTATCATTTGATCTTGACTGCACCCTAGCGGCATTAGCCGGTACTAACAGCATGCTCCCGCACTACGGTTTTCTTAAATAGATATATGTGTTGAGGGATTAATCGGTTCTACCGGGATGTATCATTTGATCTTGACTGCACCCTAGCGACATTAGCCGGTACTAACAGCATGCTCCCGTACTACGGTTTTCTTAAATAGATATGTGGTGCGCCTAAATGTAGGCTTTTGGTTTCATTGAGTCTCGACTGCGCCTTAGCGGGATTAATCGGTACTACCGGGATGTGGCATTTGGTCATGACTGCGCCCTAGCGGCATTAGCAGGTACTACGGTTTCCTTAAATAGATATGTGGTGCGCCTAAATGTAGGCTTTTGGTTTTGAACTAATATTAGTAATAATTAAAGTTGACGCCAGGAAATTTTTGTTCATGTCAATGGATTCTAGATGGTTGGGGTGGAGGTATTAGGGGGTGGGGACGAAATTTTCATCAGAAATCCTCTACGCGCCATTTCTTGAGTAAGGTGCCCTAGCAGTCTTTGCCGGAACTACCAGCATGCCTTGATTTTGCTGCTTTCTTTTATTAGTGGGAGAGTTCTAGATATCGGCATGACGTCATCATGGTTTTGCTGCACCTAAATAAGTTTTCTTATCAGGGAAGTTGTAGATATCAGCATTATTCGAATTTCACAACATGACATCACCATGAACAGATTCTAGACGATGTCAGTGAGGGTTCTGGGGTATGTGTGTGTATTGAAAAGTCTTATGTTTTATAAACACTTGTTTTTATTTCCAATAAAATTTCTTATTATAAAAGTATTTCTTATAGCACATTGTCCAATATGAACTTGGCAAGATGGCGCATTTGTGTTAATCTCTATTAGTTTTCCACAGTTGTATTCATCTTCAACGTTAATAATGATTTCACCCTCTCCAACTATCTTCTGCATCCAACGAACTTTTTCAGCTCCCTTTACATATATGGTTTTGTTTCGAAGCAGTGGTTCAACTATAGTGTACAGTTTGTGATACGGTATGTAGCCATCATCCCAGCGGAATCCATGAAAATTGTGTTGAAGCAATTTTACGTGTCTCTATTTTGCTGAAGTCAAATCTTTGTATCTGAACGGTGGTTGAAATATAAAGTGCTGCATCTGGTTTTCATTGTTTAAAATTGCCAGTTCTTTACTGATGAATTCATTGAGATTTGTTTTGAATCCTTGGACGTCTACGATGACAGCCATCTTCTTAATTTAACTTTCTAACTTCACTTGTCAGCGGACTGTATTCCACTATTCGATCGTGTAGAAGCAGGCAATATGCTGTTGTATTAGCCGGTATATTTTCAGATGTCTTGAATTCTAGCCTTATGTCAACAGGTCCAGCTTTATTGTTTCGTTTTGATGTGAGCAATCAATGACAGCGATCGGAGCATCGGTTTTGAACTTCTCCCATGTGAGGAACGGCTGATACTGATGACCATAGTATGATTGCGTAAACGTTATATACATCTCATACAGCAATGCGTATCTATTCAAATCAAATTTCAAATTCAAATCATCATAGGGATATGATTCTGAGTTCAAATGAACTGTAACATCGGTGAGTTGACAGTGATCAAACTTGCTTGCATCTTTGGTTTTATCGTTCCTTCGATCCGTTTGTAATGCTAAGATGATAAATCGAGGTTTCTCCAGTTGAGTGGAAGTCTTAACTGACCAGGTTTGATGCGTGGACTCCGGTAGTACTGGATACTCATATATGTCCCAGCTGCGGAATGGTATTTGTATCGGACGACCTCTCCCGATAATTTTAAATAGTTGCAGCTTTTCATCATCGGATACTGTAACATGTGGAATACTCCATTGAAGTTTGGTAATTTCAATTTTCATCACATCAGTGGGTGATATAATGGCATTATCATTTGTCCTGCTCCGGATCAATATGAGTTGATGTTTGGAGTGTATCAGAATTTTCTTGTAATCTTCAGCGAATCCCAATAAATATTTCAGAGGTACACAATAGTTAAACAGTCCATTGGCTGGTATAACGGATGAATCTGGTGACCAGCTGCCGTTGAGTAGTATCCTGCTTACATTTGCATTTAGCGATACGTAGTTTTTTAATGTTGTCGCAATCCCAAGATTTCTTGTACGATCGATTTCCACTGCATTCAATTCATAGCGTATTTCCTCAAAAAGAAATGGTAGAGCGTTGTTAGCTAATTTTGCAGTTGTTGAAACGGTTCCATCCAGCTTTGTTAGAGATCCCTCAATGTAAAGAAAACTCCTGCTGGGTAGAAGATTCAAGTCCTGATGTTGTACAGAGATACGGATTTCATCGCTAGTAGTTACGCTATGTTCATTCTGGCTCACTTTTTCCATACAAAAAGTGTCCGGAAAATTCCAACTATTTTGATGGCTCTGGACCGAGGCTCTGGGCCCCTGGGGGATTCCGTCTAGTGGTCTACGTCACAGGGCCTGCCTGGGGGAATTCCTTCCTACCGTCTGGCTGACCAGGGGATGATATCAAAGTGGAGGTTGCTGGTTAAGTTTGATCTGGTCTTGGAGGCTACAATTTGACCTTGAGGTGCCCCCTCCTGTGTCTGGGTACTGGTAGGTATGTTAACTTGGATATGTCCGTCTTCAGGCTGATACGTCACCGACCCTTGACCTTTGACCTTTGACCCTTGACCTTTGACCCTTGACCTTTGACCTTTGACCCTTGACCTTTGACCCTTGACCCTTGACCCCTGACTCTGATGTCATTGACTTCACACACACACACACACACACACACACACACACATACACACACACAGACACACACACTACGTCATACTAAAAGATTTTCTACCAGGCGATATTCAGTACCATGTTATTAAATTAACAACAACAACAACTAACTTAGGTAGATATGATGACCTAGAAATAGCCTAATTTTTGATCTTCGGGTGTAATGCTTCTAGTTTTATTCATTGCATAAACAATTCGTACAGACGAATAATGTAAATAAATTCGCAGTCGAATAATGTAAACAAAATTCTCACAGAGCCTAATTTTTGATCTTCGGGTGTAATGCTTCTAGTTTTATTCATTGCATAAACAATTCGTACAGCCGAATAATATAAATAAATTCGCAGTCGAATAATGTAAACAAAATTCTCACAGAGCCGAGTAAAGTAAACAAATTTATGAAAGATTCTCAATAGCTGAAAAAAACAAAACAACAACTGATATGTTGTCTTAGATGAGTAGTTATAATTGAAAATTTCTTTTGCTGAAAAAAAAACAACTGCGGATTAAAAAGCCGAGAGTGATCATGATATCTAAAAATAGATCACGGCTGCTTGTAAGAAGTAGTGGAAATTAAAGCCTCGGTGGACAGGTGGCTGGTAATTTGATACCAATTTATAGGCAATCTCCCAAAACAAGTTTAATCCTGTTGTAACCAATCCGAATAAAGTCATCCTCATGTAATTTGTTATCACCCCACTTCCTCTTAACAAATTCGCATTTAAGCTGAATGAGTCATGCACACCTGTGTAAACAAATTTAATCGAATGAGCCATCCTCACGTAATTTGATATCACTTCACTTCCTGTAAACAAATTCGCTGAATGAGTCATGCACACCTGTGTAAACAAATTCAATCGAATGAGTCATCCTCATGTAATTTGATATCACCGCTGTAAACAAATTCGCTGAATAAGTTATGCACACCTGTGTAAACAAATTTAATCGAATGAGCCATCCTCACGTAATTTGATACCACTTCACTTCCTGTAAACAAATTCGTATAAAGTAAACAGCGAGGTGTTCCTAGAAAAGCGCAAGCAAACCGCTAGGAGCCATCATTCAGTTTCAGTAAGTCTTAGTGTTAGTTTAAAATATAAAAAAATTAAAAATGTCTTCGGTGTTAGTAAATAAAAGTTTTTCAATAATTGAAAATTTGCGAAAAGATGTGATGGAGTGCTTAAAAAATTCAGTGAATAAAGACTATATTGTTAAAAAGTGCAATAGAAACATGCATAAATTTCAAGTTGCATTTCGGAAGTGCAATAAGAGTGCTAGGAAACGACATTTCGAGAGCTGTCTCGAGCAAATTAAATCATTGAGAGCACTATTGAGAACTCCCCGTCGAGGTGGAGGAATTACTCGCGTAAGAAGAAGTGATTTTGTAAAGTGGGAGGAAGTAAAGACGGCGTTTGCAGACAGAATTCGACAAGGTGTTATTGCAAATTTAAAACATATCGATCCGAAGCTATTTATGCAAGACGCCGCCAAATTATTTACGCGTCGTGTTAAAAATACCTTAAAACATTATTTTAATATTAAAATTTCTACGACGTTATGCGGTGAATTTATTAAACAAAGTGCTGACAATGAAAACATAAAAGACATTAAATATTTCCAAGCGAGAACTGCTCCAATTAGTGCAGATGATAACTTAGAGGAGTGGTTTAAATCAAACATTTTGGATCCAATACACACTCAGCTGGAAGAATTCCAGGAAAAAGATAGTGGCTGGGCACTGCACTCAATAATACATCTAGCAGTACACATCAACAAGTTTGAACAGCTCCGAGGATCTTCGTATATACCTCTACCAAAAGAGATTGCATCAAAGAAAGCTTGCATTAATTTGAAAAATAATGATGAAGCATGCTTCGCATGGGCCGTCACTTCAGCGCTATATCCTGCAACTACCAACTCTGATAGGACCTCATCATATCCACATTATGCAACTGTACTTAATTTAAATGGGATAACATTTGCTATGACACTTAAGCAAATTACGCAATTTGAAGACCAGAACGATTTATCAATAAATGTATTCATCCTAGAGAAAGAGCGTTTCTTCACCACAGTTCCAGTCAGACTTACGAAACACAGGATGGAGCGACATGTTAATCTCTTAATGCTACAAGATGACTATGACCATGCTGATGATCATATGGACGATGATGATAATCGCAGATATCATTTCTGCGGGATTAAAGATCTTTCCCGACTCATATCGAAGCAAACTTCGAAAAATCATGCTAAAAGGCACATATGCGACAGATGCTTGCTTTACTTTTACTGTGAAGAAAAATTAGTGTCACACACTCCTGAATGCGAGAATAAAAACGATTGCAGAATTATGTTTCCCTCAGAGGAAAAGAAATGGCTGGAATATCAGAATTATAGCCATAAGAATCCAGTCCCGTTTTGTGTGTATGCAGATCTTGAGTCAATATTGAAGCCGATTCAGGGAAATGATCAAAATACACAGCGAATCCAGGAGCATGAAGTTCATAGCATAGGATTCTATTTCCACTGCAAACATGATGCTAAGCTCTCATATTACAGAGCATATCGAGGCAAGAATGAAGGATGAAGGTCAAGGGTCAGACGGCCTTCCGGTTTCAAAGGTGATGGCAGGGGTCAAGGTCGAGCCCACGTGTAAATGTTTTTTCTCAAGCCGTCCTAACATTCTAGGTAAAACGCTCAACCGTCCGATTAGGAGCTCGCTGTAGTGGGCAAATATTATTCGGGAGCTGTGGACTTAGTAGGGAAATTGAATAAAAAGAATACCATATATAAAATATCATTATTTATTTATTATAAATTGAAAAATATTAACATTTAATTCTTAGTGTATCATTCAATTCCTTTAATCGGTTTCCCTATAACTGTAATAACACTTTCTTTATTTTACATTAATGTATATCTTATACTATAATACCTACAATTAAAACAAACTATTTCATTAAATGGTATTTTAGCTATAATACAATTTTTATTTACAATACATATCTTAGACTAGCCTTAGATTATATGTTTTCTGCGTCTGCTCCTTGCTGTTCTGATTGAATAGAGTAATGTCCCCATGGTAGAGTATCCGTTGTCCCACTCATAATATACCGCTTGTTATCATATGGACTCAATGCAATCTTCTTTTGGCTGATCGTGTAGACATTATGGTTATGCGATCGTATGGAGCTCTGATTAGCAGTTAATACTTGCTTGTTATTCAAACATTCAACGTAGTCTTCGAAATTGATATGCCTCTGGACTACATTAGTCTTTACTCCTTTTGCCTTCTTTACAGTTTTACCATCGTTTATACGCAGACTGTACATTTTTGAGCGCAAGCCAACAAATTCGCTTATGATTTTCCCATTCAGCTCATCCTTCATTAGACCAGGAATCTTTTTATTCATAAGCGGTAAATCGAACTGGTTATCTTCTGGGTAATCACTTGTATCAAATTTGTTTATATTTTCAGCAATGAACTCATATGCATTTTTCTCTTCAAGTTCATATATTAGAGAATCTGTATACATGACTTTACATTTATCTCCAAATTGACGCTGCATAAAACTGTAATGGATATCGTAGAGGCATATCTTTGAAATTTCCTTAACTGCCATTCCAATATAGAGAGGCTTATTGAATAAGATTTTTAGTCGCCTTAATTCCACAGCAACTAAATTCTCATCAAATATCGTTGCACTGTGGAAGTTGGGTGCCGCAATCCGAGCTTTTGCACCATAGCGACCTTCCCACTTTACGCAAAGCTTGATATCGCTATATTTGCGCACATTTTCCATGGTCTTACCAAAAGCTGCATTATTCATCTTCTTAAAGCTGTCCTTCTCATGATCGCTTGTAGCCTGCTTCCGTTTGGTAGTATTTAAGTCAATATATGGTTTAAGCCAAGCTGATTGGTTGAATTGAAGAACCAGGTGCACTTTTTTCAGGATGAGGCCATGTGATAAGCATTGCTTCAAACTTCGGTAGTGTATAACATATTTAGTTTTAGGGTGTAATGTTGTCAAAAGCGTTTCTAATTTTGCTCCAGGTGGTGCTGCATGCTCAGAGCAAAACGCTAAGTCCTTATGCTTATCATGCAGATGTTGAGGATAATTCAAGTCGACTTCGAATATATATCCAATTGGTGAATCATCAGGAATTTCGAAAACGTCGATATTGGGAGCATCAACCCATTTGAATCCTCCAGTTGGTAAATGTTGTGACATAGCCCATCCATAAAGTTTATTCACATCATAATACATCAAGTATTTCTCTTTCTCCTCAGGCTTAAAATCATCCATATATTTATTATTTGCTTTACTATATCTGTTCGAACATTGACTTATACCACCGCGAATGCCTCTCTCTATGAATAGCAGTATATCTACGTCGGTTATCAGCTCTAGTTTCACATTAGTGTATTTTAGCATAGCATCCCATGTTAGGCCTGGCATGGTGTAATAATGTGCTGGATCTAAATTGTATGTCTTCATGCACTCTTCTCGAAAGTTCTCAAACACATCGGCCAATAGGAGAACATCAGTCTTAAGGTATAGATCTGAATATTCACCAAGTGTTTGTATTTCAAATTTTTGCCAGACCTCTTCAGCATGATTGTAGTCCTCAGGAGATATAGCACTGTCAGTCAGTTTATTGTAGAACGCTTCCTATGTTGGCAAGTTCCGGAAATCCAATTTATCCCAGTCATCAATAAAATCATATGGGAAGAAACCTTTGCGTGTAAGAAGTTTAATAGTGTCTTCATCCAATCCCTGCCATACTGATCTTGTAGTGTTTAGTTTATCCATTGGCAGCAATGATGATAGCTTATCTAAAGATTCAGCCATAAAACGGAAGGAATCGATGAATCTGAATTTTATGTGGCTGCCTTCCATGTGCTTGGTGAACGAGATATATCTTTCCTTGTTTATTGGTAAGAGATAAACTTTTCCTGGGAAAGATGTAGCTATATCCTTAATAATGAAGTGGGCATCATATCCGGATAAATTATGAAAAAGTACTGGAACTATGGAGCAATCTTGATACATGAGATTGCATGCATTATGCGCTGGTACTCGATATATTCCTGTTAAGTGGCAATGATCCCGAACTCGTTCCTCATCAGCTGCAAACGTTTTTTCACATATATGGCAGCAAGTATTTTCCATATGTGAACGCCGTTCCTCTTTAGTCAGGGGCTGCATTGGCCTGATGTTCAGCTTTTCCTGTACAGCTATGGATGAAATTTTTTGCAATTCTAATGCAAACCATTGTTGGCAATTCTTGCCTCGATATGCTCTGTAATATGAGAGCTTAGCATCATGTTTGCAGTGGAAATAGAATCCTATGCTATGAACTTCATGCTCCTGGATTCGCTGGTAATTTTGATCATTTCCCTGAATCGGCTTCAATATTGACTCAAGATCTGCATACACACAAAACGGGACTGGATTCTTATGGTTATAATTCTTATATTCCAGCCATTTCTTTTCCTCTGAGGGAAACATAATTCTGCAATCGTTTTTATTCTCGCATTCAGGAGTGTGTGACACTAATTTTTCTTCACAGTAAAAGTAGAGCAAGCATCTGTCGCATATGTGCCTTTTAGCATGATTTTTCGAAGTTTGCTTCGATATGAGTCGGGAAAGATCTTTAATCCAGCAGAAATGATATCTGCGATTATCATCATCATCCATATGATCATCAGTATGGTCATAGTCATCTTGTAGCATTAAGAGATTAACATGTCGCTCCATCCTGTGTTTCGTAAGTCTGACTGGAACTGTGGTGAAGAAACGCTCTTTCTCTAGGATGAATACATTTATTGATAAATCGTTCTGGTCTTCAAATTGCGTAATTTGCTTAAGTTTCATAGCAAATGTTATCCCATTTAAATTAAGTACAGTTGCATAATGTGGATATGATGAGGTCCTATCAGAGTTGGTAGTTGCAGGATATAGCGCTGCAGTGACGGCCCATGCGAAGCATGCTTCATCATTATTTTTCAAATTAATGCAAGCTTTCTTTGATGCAATCTCTTTTGGTAGAGGTATATACGAAGATCCTCGGAGCTGTTCAAACTTGTTGATGTGTACTGCTAGATGTATTATTGAGTGCAGTGCCCAGCCACTATCTTTTTCCTGGAATTCTTCCAGCTGAGTGTGTATTGGATCCAAAATGTTTGATTTAAACCACTCCTCTAAGTTATCATCTGCACTAATTGGAGCAGTTCTCGCTTGGAAATATTTAATGTCTTTTATGTTTTCATTGTCAGCACTTTGTTTAATAAATTCACCGCATAACGTCGTAGAAACTTTAATGTTAAAATAATGTTTTAAGGTATTTTAACACGACGCGTAAATAATTTGCCGGCGTCTTGCATAAATAGCTTCGGATCGATATGTTTTAAATTTGCAATAACACCTTGTCGAATTCTGTCTGCAAACGCCGTCTTTACTTCCTCCCACTTTACAAAATCACTTCTTCTTACGCGAGTAATTCCTCCACCTCGACGGGGAGTTCTCAATAGTGCTCTCAATGATTTAATTTGCTCGAGACAGCTCTCGAAATGTCGTTTCCTAGCACTCTTAT